>CM026397.1:65342830-65368079 GCA_014843695.1 Archivesica marissinica
AACCGAGACACGGGTTCTGTCAGCAACAAAAAAAAATCTTCGACGGGAGAGTTTTAACTGTGAATAACATTATCAATAAAATGTGTTTCCACTAACGTATAGGTTTATTCGGCAAAAATGTACGTCAAAAAGAGATTTCGTAGAATTTTCAATTTGATTTGAAAATGTCAAAAGCGGCGCAATTCGCGTTGATACGAGCGTTGAAACAAGCGTTCTGATTGGATTATGATTATTCTTCATATAAAACAATCATCTTGTTACATTCTAATAATCCAATCAGAACGCTCGTTTCAACGCGAATTGTGCCGCTTTAGAAATGTTCAAATCAAATTGAAAATTCTACGAAATCTCTTTTTGACATACATTTTTGCCGAATAAACCTATACGTTAGTGGAAACACATTTTATTGATAATGTTATTCACAGTTAAAACTCTCCCGTCGAAGATTTTCTTTTGTTGCTGACAGAACCCGTGTCCTAGTATGGAAATGTGACCTGCTATGGCCAATGTCTGTGGCAATTGTTTGCAAAGTATACATGCATGCAGCTTAAAGTTGTGTTTTATTTGAAGAACAATATAAAGACACGGGATAGGCGTTATATTTGGAAAGATGTGTACAATATTGTTTCAGATAGGGCCATTTTACTGATCGATGCGAAATCTGACATCCCACAGAGTAGAATCCCTGTACTTAAATATATATACTAGTACCCCCAAACGTGCCGAATCTCTGTGATCCAAATTTGGTAGAATAAATGTTTTTAAAGTTTGCAAATAGCATTGTGGGATTTTCATTTAAAAGGCATGTGTTTGATTTTATTTCCCAAATCGCAACATCTATTTTAATGAATTATATCGCAGGTTGTTCCTGTGTTTGGAATCGTTTTGTATGAATATATTTTTAATTTAGGTACGGTCAAAACTATCCGAAGACTTAACTTGTAAAACACGTTATTAAATTAACTGTTGATTTTATTCTAACAGAAAGATCAGGAGAAGAATAAGAACACGTTTGACCAGGAAGAGAAGATGATGGTGTCTGCCTGGTATAATCTGGTATGTGTTTGTTTAGTTTAATGTTTTACCAGGAAGAGAAGATGATGGTGTCTGCCTGGTATAATCTGGTATGTGTTTGTTTAGTTTAATGTTTGACCAGGAAGAGAAGATGATGGTGTCTGCCTGGTATAATCTGGTATGTGTTTGTTTAGTTTAATGTTTTACCAGGAAGAGAAGATGATGGTGTCTGCCTGGTATAATCTGATATGTGTTTGTTTAGTTTAATGTTTGACCAGGAAGAGAAGATGATGGTGTCTGCCTGGTATAATCTGGTATGTGTTTGTTTAGTTTAATGTTTTACCAGGAAGAGAAGATGATGGTGTCTGCCTGGTATAATCTGGTATGTGTTTGTTTAGTTTAATGTTTGACCAGGAAGAGAAGATGATGGTGTCTGCCTGGTATAATCTGGTATGTGTTTGTTTAGTTTAATGTTTGACCAGGAAGAGAAGATGATAGTGTCTGCCTGGTATAATCTGGTATGTGTTTGTTTAGTTTAATGTTTGACCAGGAAGAGAAGATGATGATGTCTGCCTGGTATAATCTGGTATGTGTTTGTTTAGTTTAATGTTTGACCAGGAAGAGAAGATGATAGTGTCTGCCTGGTATAATCTGGTATGTGTTTGTTTAGTTTAATGTTTGACCAGGAAGAGAAGATGATGGTGTCTGCCTGGTATAATCTGGTATGTGTTTGTTTAGTTTAATGTTTGACCAGGAAGAGAAGATGATGGTGTCTGCCTGGTATAATCTGGTATGTGTTTGTTTAGTTTAATGTTTGACCAGGAAGAGAAGATGATGGTGTCTGCCTGGTATAATCTGGTATGTGTTTGTTTAGTTTAATGTTTGACCAGGAAGAGAAGATGATGGTGTCTGCCTGGTATAATCTGGTATGTGTTTGTTTAGTTTAATGTTTGACCAGGAAGAGAAGATGATAGTGTCTGCCTGGTATAATCTGGTATGTGTTTGTTTAGTTTAATGTTTGACCAGGAAGAGAAGATGATGGTGTCTGCCTGGTATAATCTGGTATGTGTTTGTTTAGTTTAATGTTTGACCAGGAAGAGAAGATGATGGTGTCTGCCTGGTATAATCTGGTATGTGTTTGTTTAGTTTAATGTTTGACCAGGAAGAGAAGATGATGGTGTCTGCCTGGTATAATCTGGTATGTGTTTGTTTAGTTTAATGTTTGACCAGGAAGAGAAGATGATGGTGTCTGCCTGGTATAATCTGGTATGTGTTTGTTTAGTTTAATGTTTGACCAGGAAGAGAAGATGATGGTGTCTGCCTGGTATAATCTGGTATGTGTTTGTTTAGTTTAATGTTGGACCAGGAAGAGAAGATGATGGTGTCTGTCTGGTATAGTCTGGTATGTGTTTGTTTAGTTTAATGTTTGACCTCTGCATAAAAATCACCTGTCTCTTAAAGACCACATTTATTTGTTATGTAAAGCCATTATCAATGCAATGTAGTCTGTCAACAAAGTCCACCTCTCTAGGACCACTTCATGCCATTCTGAGGCGTCATTACAAACAGATTTCACTGTACTGCCATGTATGATCTTATATTGATCAAGGTGGTCTTTACAAACAGGTTTCACTGTACTGCTATGTGATCGAGGTGGTCGTTACAAACAGGTTTCACCGTACTGCCATGTGATCGAGGTGGTCGTTACAAACAGGTTTCACCGTACTGCCATGTGATCGAGGTGGTCGTTACAAACAGGTTTCACTGTACTGCCATGTGATCGAGGTGGTCGTTACAAACAGGTCCCACTGTACTGCCATGTGATCGAGGTGGACGTTACAAACAGGTTTTACTGTAATGCCATGTGATTGAGGTGGTCGTTACAAACAGGTTTTACTGTACTGCCATGTGTTTTCTTGTATTGATAAAGGTGGTCGTTACAAACAGGTTTCACTGTACTGCCATGTGATCCAGGTGGTCGTTACAAACAGGTTTTACTGTACTGTCATGTGATCGAGGTGGTCGTTACAAACAGGTTTCACTGTACTGCCATGTGATCGAGGTGGTCGTTGCAAACAGGTTTCACTGTACTGCCATGTGTTTTCTTGTATTGATAAAGGTGGTCTTTGCAAGCAGGTTTCACTGTACAGCCATGTGTTTTCTTGTATTGATAAAGGTGGTCTTTGCAAGCAGGTTTCACTGTACTGCCATGTGTTTTCTTGTATTGATAAAGGTGGTCTTTGCAAGCAGGTTTCACTGTACTGCCATGTGATCGAGGTGGTCGTTACAAACAGGTTTCACAGTACTGCCATGTGATCGAGGTGGTCGTTACAAACAGGTTTCACTGTACTGCCATGTGATCGAGGTGGTCGTTACAAACAGGTTTCACTGTACTGCCATGTGATCGAGGTTGTCGTTACAAACAGGTTTCACTGTACTGCCATGTGATCGAGGTGATCGTTACAAACAGGTTTCACTGTACTACCATGTGATTGAGGTGGTTGTTACAAACAGGTTTCACTGTACTGCCATGTGATCGAGGTGGTCGTTACAAACAGGTTTCACTGTACTACCATGTGTGATCTTGTATTGATTGTTCATTGACTGTGTTTTTCAGGGCATACAGCTTCATCGTCAAGCTGCCATCGACAGACTAGAGAACTCGCAGGGTCAAGCATTTTTATCTCGACAGCGACAAGCTCATTTACGCGGTCAACAACTTATACCGAACTCCCATAATAACCCTTCAAGGTGATTGTCAATGTATATTAACCCATTCAACACCAAGTAACTCACATGGACTGGTCCATGATATTTTTAGACCAATAAATTAATAACAAAATTACATTTGGATCAGTTCATTTATCAAAATGGGTAAAAAAAATTCTAAAAATAGTTATATTGCTTGAAAAAAGTGCAGATCCTGATGAGACGGCTCGTTACGAGCCGGCTCATCTGGATCTACACTTTTTTGTAAGCCTATTTAGAGGTCTGTGGTGTTGAAAGGGTTAAACGTATAAGTTATACAATATGCTGGATTTCCAAACATTGTGATACATGTTATATGTATTGTACCTTTTTATATGTTATTCCCTTGCTAATACCTGATATAGCAGGAATATATACCTTATATTTTAACAATTTCATACAGTAGGATTTATTGCGAGCGTATGTGCATATATATATATAAATAAGAGTCTATGATCAGTTGTTTGTACATGCATTGTGTGGGTGTGAATGCAAATATTTTTAAATGTCCAGATTTGAAGTCTTTATGCATTTTTCTTCTTCAAATGTACAAATAAAACTAGAATTAATTTGCAAATTTATCCTAGTGTTAGCATTGGTATACTGCCATTTACAAAGTTATTGATTTTGTAAACAAATATCCATAAAGGGATGTAATTTACAAATGGTACTTGCACTAGACTGGTTGGTTTGTCTGTACAGCTGTACTTATTACTAAAAAATTAAATCATTCATGAGACGGATCTGTAGCCCAGTGGTAAAACGCTGGACTGGTAATCCAGGGATCGCAGGTTCAATCCCCCGTCTGACCCTAATAAAATTAACAGTCTTTCAGATGGGACGTTAAACCGAGGTCTCTTGTCGGTGCTTTATACCGTGCACGTAAAAGAACCAGAGGAGACTCTGTAATGGGTCTCTTTCTGTATCATTGCACTATCCTCCAAAATCTAAAATGACTAATCTCTTCAGGAGGCGTCGCTCATATGGGCAACCAGTAGCGACGATAAATAAACGTAAAACACACAATTCATGATAATTGGAGGTACAGTCTAGGTAAGTACAAGTACCTGCAAAATTAGTGCAGTACATTCTAATTAAGTACGGTACATTCTAGATATGTGCAAAATATTCTAACTAAGTGCATTACATTCTAGCTTAAGTATACGTACATTCTAAATAAGTGCATTACATTCTAGCTTAAGTATACATACATTCTAAATAAGTACATTACATTCTAAATAAGTACATTACATTCTAAATAAGTGCAGTGCATTCTAAATAAGTGCAGTACATTCTGGATAAGTGCAAAACATTCTAACTAAGTGTACATTCTAACTAAGTGCATTATATTCTGGATAAGTGCAAAACATTCTAAATATGGTACATTCTAACTAAGTGCAGATTCTAACTAAATGCATTATATTCTGGATAAGTGCAAGACATTCTAAATATGGTACATTCTAACTAAGTGCATTATATTCTGGATAAGTGCAAGACATTCTAAGTGCAGTACATTCTAACTAAATACAGTACATTCTAACTAAATACAGTACATTCTAACTAAATACAGTACATTCTAACTAAATACAGTACATTCTAACTAAGATTAGTCAGGATTCTTTATGTAACAAACAGTTTGTGCTTGCTTGAAGATTGCTTTCCAGAAACGGACACTTGGGTCTTCTTCCACCTAAAGCTGGAAAGTTGCTACATGACCTGAGCTGTGGGGGTGACCCTTAATCTAAACATCAAATATTGAACACTATAAAACTTATTGGTGTTCCATGTCCCAATTGGTCACGAAAAGGGAACTAGTAATTATCATTTATGGCGACATTACATCGCAAAAAGCCAAATAAATGCATTTGTTCACGTATAAATGCATTGCTACTACACATTCTTCCGAATACATTTGAACACTAACATTGAATCAAACAGTGTTTTTCGTTCTACAAACTTTCAAAAGTGAAAGTAGGATTTCATATAACTGTCATCCATTCTCCTGAATTGGCGTTTGTTTGTCATTGGAGTCATATCGCGTGATACTGTCGTCTAGAGATAATTCAACTAAGATTAGTCTACAAATAAATATGCATAGGCACACATATCAGATATATCGGTAAATCTGTACCATAAATCGTGTTATTCAAGATACATGCATTGTATTATGCATGAATGTTGACACTCTACATTATTTTGTTATGTCAACAAACCGCGTATACGATGTCTCTTTATTAGTTGAAATACTTGGTTTTGGAGGCAAATATTTGGGGGAAAAATACCATTTAATAAGAAATTACATTCTGCAGAAATTTGCATTTTCATAGTGTCACTTTAATTATATCAATGTTCAAACACATCCAGTACTGAGTGCAGTACATTCTAATATAGTATTGATTTTATATATATATATTTCCTACGCCTACTGAATATTTCCCTATGGTTCTGCCTATTACACAGGCATTACATTTTGTAAATACGAGGGTTGCTCAATAAATTATTGGACATGTCTTAATACTCAAAATACCGTAATGTATATGCAACGAAATTTTGAAGTGGCAAGAAGAAGGAATACTATTTAAGCATCCTACCAGTCACCACAGCTTAGATGTTGACAATAAGTGTGTTTAATTAATGGGGATTAAACAATATCAGGGTTCCCGCTGTCGGTTGCCAATGGCGCCAATTGCAACAAAAAACAACAAATATTGGCGCTAAATTTTGTGAAATGGCGAAAATATTTAGCGCAATTATTTTTTTTTTGGGCACATGTTTTGTCAAATACATGGCTTCAAATATTTATTTGTGAACTATATGGCTCCAAGGTTTTTAAATTGGCTCCAGTGTTTTTCAATTGGCGACAGAAGTGGCGCAGACAAACATTCAGACAGAGGGAACCTTGAATATGTTGTCAGGATAATTTTGTGCATAAACATATGTCCGCTTGTTGGCATCATTTTCATCCTATATTGTTACATTCATGTGAATCTTTTAAACAATCCAATAATATCAATAGTATTTAAAAACAACCAAAGATGGTCCACAAGAACCACTAAAAACAATGAAAAATGCTCCCGAAATGTGCAATCTATGTCACTCTGGTTGTTTTCAAAATGCACGAGAGATATTCCATGGTAACGCGTATCTGACTGATGATGACAGAAGTGACAGAACAAAACATCAATGTCATTTTGAGATTTTAAGATTGTTGAGTAACAAAAATACTGTAATTATGGTAAAAAATCAGTTTTGTGATTATTCAATTAGTTATTAGTCCACCTCCGTGGTCGAGTGGTTAAGGTCGCTGACTTGTATACCACTGTAACCTATCATCACTGATGTTCACGGGTTCGAGCCCCGCCCGCTCAGGCCGTGTCTCATTTATATGAAAAAGTTGGCAGTTTCTTACGGAGGTTGGTGCACCCAAGTACTGGTTAACCGCTGGAGCCTGCCCAGGAAAGGTGTTGTTAGGTAAACTGCCCGCCGGCAAAATAGCCCAAAATGGTGCTGATGCAGGCGTAAAACCCGAAATATAAATATAACATAATCAATTAGTTATTACAGATAATTTGAGGTTTCAGATGCATATACATGTATATCTATCTGATTTGGTTCAGAGAAGTGAAAGCTGCAGGTGCTTATTTTGAGAACATTTACGTACTTGACCTGCATGCGTACATGCATGTAGTTAAATGCCGTCTTACAGAAAATGCTGGAGACATATGGTACACATGTACACATTTTATAGTGTCCACATATTTATTGATCAACCCTCATATATACATGTACATAGTATATATTACAAGTTTCGTTTGTATATATTTGAGGGTATTTTAAATATGTTAAAATATTATGTGGAGGTTTTATAGATGTTTGTGCAATATTGAAATAATCAAGTGTAGAATATGCATTACTGTTTATAAAATAAAGAAAGTAGTTCAAATAGATATAAAAATTGGGGGTCAGAGTAGAAATAGATATAATAATACAGGGTTCAAGGTAGAAATAGTAGAAATAGATATCAAAATACAGGGGTCAAAGCAGAAATAGATATCAAAATACAGGGGTCAAAGCAGAAATAGTAGAAATAGATATCAAAATACAGGGGTCAAAGCAGAAATAGATATCAAAATACAGGGGTTAAGGCAGAAATAAATATCAAAATACAGTGGTCAAGGCAGAAATAGATATCAAAATACAGGGGTCAAGGCAGAAATAGATAACAAAATACAGGGGTCAAGGTAGAAATAGTAGAAATAGATATCAAAATACAGGGGTCAAAGCAGAAATAGATATCAAAATACAGGGGTCAAAGCAGAAATAGATATCAAAATACAGGGGTCAAAGCAGAAATAGATATCAAAATACAGGGGTCAAAGCAGAAATAGATATCAAAATACAGGGGTCAAAGCAGAAATAGGTAACAACATACAGGGGTCAAGGTTGAAATAGTAGAAATAGATATCAAAATACAGGAGTGAAAACAGAATAAATAATGTCACAAGAAAAGTGGTGTAAACAATGTAAATTAATTTGTGAAACTGTAATGTTGGGTGTGGGGGTGTAGGTGTTATGGTGGGGGTGTAGGTGTTAAATATTTTTATGTACAGGAAGTGGGGTGTGGGGGTTTGTGAGTTGTGTGTGTGTGCGTGCATGTGTGTTGTGTGCGTGTTGTGTACATACATATATATTAACATACTAGTATATCAAAAATGAAATATTCATGCATGCTTATTATATTACTGTTGATTTTCATTATGACACATCCGTGTCGATTTATGTTATAGTTCTTTGAATATATGACCGTACTCTCTGTAGCACTGTCGAGCAAGCATTATAATCCAGCTTGTAGTGGAACTTAGCTTAACCAGTCCAGCTTGTAGTGGAACTTTGCTTAACCAGTCCAGCTTGTAGTGGAACTTAGCTTAACCAGTCCAGCTTGTAGTGGAACTTTGCTTAACCAGTCCAGCTTGTAGTGGAACTTTGCTTAACCAGTCCAGCTTGTAGTGGAACTTTGCTTAACCAGTCCAGCTTGTAGTGGAACTTTGCTTAACCAGTCCAGCTTGTAGTGGAACTTTCTTAACCAGTCCAGCTTGTAGTGGAACTTTGCTTAACCAGTCCAGCTTGTAGTGGAACTTTGCTTAACCAGTCCAGCTTGTAGTGGAACTTTGCTTAACCAGTCCAGCTTGTAGTGGAACTTAGCTTAACCAGTCTAGCTTGTAGTGGAACTTTCTTAACCAGTCCAGCTTGTAGTGGAACTTTGCTTAACCAGTATGTACTGTAAACCACTAAATATACACGTCAGCTTTTTGTCCCGATTTTATTGTGTCAGAATTTTCACGAAATCTTAAATTGACCCTGTGTGAACCTGTGATAGTAGACAGCAATCTATTATATTGTAGTGAAATATTATATTGTAGCGAAATATTATATTGTCGTGAAATATTATATTGTAGCGAAATATTATATTGTAACGAAATATTATATTGTCGTGAAATAATATATTGTAGCGAAATATTATATTGTCGTGAAATATTATATTGTAGCGAAATATATTGTAACGAAATATTATATTGTCGTGAAATATTATATTGTAGCGAAATATTATATTGTAACGAAATATTATATTGTAGCGAAATATTATATTGTAACGAAATATTATATTGTAGCGAGGATATTTATCATGAAGATAAACTCAACACAAATATATAGTGGTTTACAGTATATCACATGTATGAGCATAGAGCTTGTTTACACTCTCACCTGTAGTGTGCAGTTATTGTATAGCTTGTATAACCCCACCTGTGATATCTGTAGGCTCGTCTTGTATACAATCCTCCTACCATCTTCCTACCCCCACCATTTCACAGGCATAGCATTGAGCCCAAAATGTTTGTGTCTGCTCATAACGTTCACAAGCCTTCCTAAGTGTTCTAGGTTTAACACCATAACTTTGGTCTAGAATCACCACCAATACATGATGGAAAATAGGTATAAGATCTACCTTATTATTAATACCTTTTTTCCCAGATTCAATATGTTGAAATAATTTATTTAATCACCACCACTAATTGGCTTAAAAAATGAAACTGAAAAAACAAATAATTCATAGATAATGATGTGTGTAATGTTCTAGTGGCTCTACAGCATGGTTCAAGTTGAAACCAGTTGAGATATTTATTGAGAACCATACAGAATTTGGACTAGCCGTATATCGGTAGGCGTGTAGGCATGTATCGGTAGCCAAGTATTGGTAGCCGTGTATTGGTAGGCATGTATCGGTATCGGTAGGCGAGTATTGGTAGCCGTGTATCTGTAGGCATGTATCGGTAGGCTTCTATCGGTAGCCGTATATCAGTAGCCGTATATCGGTAGGCATGTATCGGTAGGCTTCTATCGGTAGCCGTATATCAGTAGCCGTATATCGGTAGGCATGTATCGGTAGGCGTGTATCGGTAGCCGAGTATTGGTAGGCATGTATCGGTAGCCGTGTATCGATAGGCATGTATCGATAGGCATGTATCAGTAGCCGAGTATTGGTAGCCAAGTGTTGGTAGCCGTGTATCGGTAGGCATGTATCGGTAGGCATGTATCAATAGGCGTGTATCGGTAGCCGTTTATAGATAGGCATGTATCGATAGCCGAGTATTGGTAGCCGTGTATCGGTAGGCATGTATCAGTAGGCATCTATCGGTAGCCGTATATATCGGTAGGCATGTATCGGTAGCCGTATATCGGTAGGCATGTATCGGTAGCCGTATATCGGTAGCCATGTATCGGTAGCCTTGTATCAGCCATAAGAATTAGCCTCGCCCAATATGTTCTGTCCTTCCTATAAAGCAACTAAGATAGAAACCAGTTTGTGTTATATTTTTACTTTGGTGTAGGGTTTGAAACATGGCTTTTTGTCTATATATATATATATATATAGTTCATACTGCTGCGGTTTGTTTATATTGTACTTAGCCTCATACGGTTACTATCGACCTCATATGGTTGCTATCAGCCTCCTACTGTTACTATCGGCCTCCTACTGTTACTTTTGGCCTCATCCGGTTACTTTTGGCCTCATCCGGTTACTATCAACCTCATACTGTTACTATCAGCCTCATACGGTTACTATCGGCCTCATACTGTTTCTATTGGCCTCATACTATTACTAATGGCCTCATACTGTTACTATTCGCCTCATACGGTTACTATCGGCCTCATACGGTTACCATTGGCCTCATGCTGTTACTGTCGGGTTCCATTTCCTTATTTTCTGTTACTGATTGTTTGTTTCAGTACAAAGTAAACTTACCATGCTGTAAAGCCACTTTTGGTGTGTGTGACCTTTATTTTACCAGTGACCTTGATCTGACCTCTGTACCCAATCAATCGGCCAATCAGACTACCTCAAGTGGTGACGGGTACTTTGCTTCAATATTTGACTGCTTACTCGTGAAGTTACAAGAAGAAATCCTCTCCAAGAGTGACATGTACTCGATCAGTTCAGTTGAAGATTTCCGACCAGCTCTTGTTCACTCACATTTACTTGCTGGCCTGCTTGGAGAGAACCCTGAAGGAATTAGTGCTGCTAATGTTGATGGAAATGTTGACAATGATATGATTGAAGTTCCTGATACACCAGAGTGTAATAAAAAGTCGTACAGAAGATTAAAACCTGATCATTCGCATGTACCACTTCTGTCTCGGTCTATTAGTACTCTGATTACATCTCTAAGAAGTGTAACGTGTGAAGAAACACTTTATGTTGAGGACATGGGTCAATTTACTAATCGGGAAGTGTTTCCAAGTCCACATGCAGACAAGCCAGAAGGATGTTTAAAGCCACCAGAAGATGTTAGCAGCATTAGTTGCGATGCTGATGTATTAATTGATGTGAAAGAGGTTGCTAATGATAATTTGATTAGAAACGATATTGTTAAAACTGGCCTGAATAAATTAGAAACTGACTTAAAGCCAGTCACTGATGCTGCAGATGTCTCCTGGGCAAGTCTAAATGTAAGCATGGATAATAGCTTCTTTCAGCAGTTAGAGGACATCAGTGTTGGTGAGATTGCTAAACAAGATGTGGATGATAATGTTGAACTTGATAGATCTACTGAATCAGAAGAACTACACAAGGCTTTTGATAAGTATGAAGTCAGTAACGAGCCTACAAATTGTGGAGCTAGCGGAGTAGACATTACAAAACTAAGGACATTAAAAGGGATGCCTGGATCATGCACAAAACAACTCCATACTCCATTGAGACATAGAAATGAAAATACACCGGCATTTCTGCAATCTCCGTTTGTGAGGAAGATTCCGACAGATAGAGTAACAAAACGAAGAGCTCGAAGGAAAAAAAAGTTGTTGGTTAAAGACGTGGACAAAGAAAACAATGAATCGGCTGTCGTGTCTGATGGCATTAGAATGTCTGAAGGATTTGATGGTGAAATAAGCAGTTCGTCAGATATGCAGTAATAATTGGGAAATTGCTAAATACTTGTATAATTTTAATAGCTTTAGAAGACAACCATTTCCAGAGTTAATTGATAATCTTGTAAATAGATTTTCATAGTTAATATAGTAAATTACACAAAAATCTCTTCATTTGTGGACAGATTTTCAAAATTTTACTTTAGACCTGAGTAACTTAATACTGGAAAATGGAAAAACAATAATCAGGATTTTTAATAATCTGTTCCTTAGAATATAATAATGTACTGCACATTCTTAGCAAACACTTAAAGAGACTTAGTGTGCAGTGAAATACTTTGGAATGAAATCTCACATTACTGTCCTGAAGTTTGACTATTGTGAAATGGAAGACATTTGCTTTCAAATGTAGAGAGAGAATATAAAATGTTCTGAAGAAATTGACATTCACTGTAATTAGTCTGCTGTAGGAGCTGGCCTAACTATAGGAATCTACATACAGTCAAACCTGTCTTAAATAGCCAGCCAAGGGACTCATATAAAGTGGCTGCTTAATAGAGGTCAAATGTATAATAAAGCAACATATTGGGACTATGGAAACTGGCTGCTTAGCACAGGTGGCTGCTTAATAGAGGTAAATTGTATAATAAAACAACATATTGGGAATCTGAAAACTGGGTGCTTAATACAGGTTGGCTGCTTAATAGAGGTGACAACTAACACAGGTTTGACTGTAGTTGCATGATATATTCTCTTACAGTACTAGTATTCTATTCTGTTTCTTTTCTTTCAGTGATTTCCTTGAATACTAAATTTATGGTGTGCTGTGCTAAATCTACGGACTGCATGGGGTGCTGTTCTAAAAATGCATGGGGTGCAGCTGTTCTAAACATGCATGGGGTATTGCGCTAAACGTGCATGGAATGTTGCGCTAAAGGTGCATGGAATGTTGTACTAAACGTGCATGGGATGTTGCAATAAACATGAATGGGATGTTGCGCTAAAGGTGCATGGAATGTTGTGCTAAACATGCATAGGATGTTGCGCTAAACGTGCATGGGATGTTGTACTAAGCATGCATTTGCGCTAATGCTGTATTGCGCTAAATGTGCATGGGATGTTGCGCTAATGCTGTATTGCGTTGAATGTGCATGTAGTGTTTAGCTAAATATAGACAGCGTAGGGGTGTGTGCTAATACCTACTAACAACTAATGGCATTCAGGCCTCAAGGTTTTAAAACCATTCTCAAAACTCAGTCTCAAGCTTCTGATTGGTTGAGCAAATAGCAAATCTCAGGCTCAACCAATCAAATTTATTGAGCTCGAGTTTGAGATCTGAGAACAGTTTTATAACCACAGGGCCCAGGTAGGGTGGGGTATATGCAAACACATACTAACTACTAATGGCATAGGTGTGGCTAAATGGCGGGTGTGCTGCATGTTATACTAACACTGTGACACTGAATGCTCGGTCATAGTGCATGCTTATAGGAGGGTCGTCCAAAAAGTTCCATTGTGTGTATGAATTTATTTACAACATGAAAGATTCCATATGCCTCGAAGCATCTTTCTTTGACAGTGTTAAAGAGCCAGTCCATATGACTGACCTCGTAACATTATCAATTATTTTAAAAACTGTTCGTAATAAAGCTAACAGATATTTGTGTAACCATGTAACTTGTATGATGGCATATTTTATAAATACTCACGTCTTATATCATGTAGCACAGACTTAGGTCTACACATTGTTGCACTTAATAATACCTCTTCTCTCTCTCTCTCTGTCATGGTGTTGGATTCTGTTAGGAATGAGGTCTCGAGTGCAAAAGTGAATGTTTTTTTGTTGAAAGTTGAAAGAACTTGTTTCGCAATCTAGTTATAATAATGGACTACGTGCAACTTTGACTCAGGTCTGCAACTTTGACTAAGGTCTGCAACTTTGACTAAGGTCTGCAACTTTGACTAAGGTCTGCAACTTTGACTAAGGTCTGCAACTTTGACTAAGGTCTGCAACTTTGACTCAGACCTTAGATTTAATGAACAAATGAAAATGAATGATAATTCTAAAAATATTGAGGAAAACAGTGTATTTAATCCTTTTACTCTTTGAAATGCTAACCAACCGCTACCAAATAAATACACGCTACGGCCATAGCTGTCGTAGAACAAGCCATCATTGATTTTGATACAACAGCATCTCTTAGATCGCTGGATTTTTGTCACCAAAAGATTTAACCTGATACGGAGTAGAACTTCTTTTTCAGTGTTCACTATTCTGTATTACCAGAGATGCTATAGAATTGATTTTTTAAAATAAAACGTTTTTTTCTATAATTTTTTAGAATTACCAATGATTTTCAATTTTTGCACATACCGGCAGTTGTTTGTGTAACATCGTCATTTGTATAAACAATTTGTATAAACTGTTAAATAGGTGGTTGCTATTTTTTCTATCATGTGTGTGAGAGTCTGATATAGTTTTATTGTTTCATAACGACCGTTTTAAACAGTTTTAATCATGCGACCAGTCGGTTGTCCAGCTTGTGTCCTCTGTATTGTTATGAACACCAATTATTATAGAGGTGTCGTTGATAGAAGTTTATCGATAATATCATTGACTAAAATATCGACGATATGTCCATTATCGTACGCTGCACATGTGTCTTCCTGCATCATATTGGAAACACGACCCATATCGGATTTAATTTTTAAAAATGCCTGTGTTTTGATAAACATTTGGGATTCATTGTTTCTTATATACAGTCAAACCTGTCTTATGCAGCCAACCAAGGGAATCACAGTAAGTGGCTGCTTAGCACAGGTGGCTGTTATGAATCGGTTACATTGATATTGAATCTGCCGTCATGAATCGGTGGTACATTGATATTAAATCTGCCATCATGAATCGGTTGTACATTGATATTGAATCTGCCATCATGAATCGGCGGTACATTGATATTGAATCTGGAGTCATGAATCGGTTACATTGATATTGAATCTGCCGTCATGAATCGGTTACATTGATATTGAATCTGCCGTCATGAATCGGTGGTACATTGATATTGAATCTGCAGCCATGAATCGGTTACATTGATATTGAATCTGCCATCATGAATCGGTGGTACATTGATATTGAATCTGCAGTCATGAATCGGTTACATTGATATTGAATCTGCAGTCATGAATCGGTGGTACATTGATATTGAATCTGCAGTCATGAATCGGTGGTACATTGATATTGAATCTGCAGTCATGAATCGGTTACATTGATATTGAATCTGCAGTCATGAATCGGTGGTACATTGATATTGAATCTGCAGCCATGAATCGGTTACATTGATATTGAATCTGCAGTCATGAATCGGTTACATTGATATAGCCATGAATCGGTTACATTGATATTGAATCTGCAGTCATGAATCGGTGGTACATTGATATTGAATCTGCAGTCATGAATCGGTGGTACATTGATATTGAATCTGCCGTCATGAATCGGCAGTCATGAATCGGTGGTACATTGATATTGAATCTGCAGTCATGAATCGGTGGTACATTGATATTGAATCTGCAGTCATGAATCGGTGGTACATTGATATTGAATCGGCAGCCATGAATCGGTTACATTGATATTGAATCTGCAGCCATGAATCGGTTACATTGATATTGAATCTGCAGTCATGAATCGGTGGTACATTGATATTGAATCTGCAGTCATGAATCGGTGGTACATTGATATTGAATCTGCCGTCATGAATCGGCAGTCATGAATCGGTGGTACATTGATATTGAATCTGCAGTCATGAATCGGTGGTACATTGATATTGAATCTGCAGTCATGAATCGGTGGTACATTGATATTGAATCGGCAGCCATGAATCGGTTACATTGATATTGAATCTGCAGCCATGAATCGGTTACATTGATATTGAATCTGCAGTCATGAATCGGTGGTACATTGATATTGAATCTGCAGTCATGAATCGGTGGTACATTGATATTGAATCTGCCATCATGAATCGGCGGTATATTGATATTGAATCTGCCGTCATGAATCGGCAGTCATGAATCGGTGGTACATTGATATTGAATCTGCCATCATGAATCGGTGGTATATTGATATTGAATCGGCAGCCATGAATCGGTGGTATATTGATATTGAATCGGCAGCCATGAATCGGTGGTATATTGATATCGTTTCTATCGATGACGCCTCTAAATTGTTCTTAGTTAAAGTCATTTGTTCAGCTGAACATCATTACCATACATTTTGTGAAATTTTCTATTTACTTTCATGTAATATGCTGTGTATGTTATACTTGTATTTGACACTGCCAAGATTATTATTCATGTAGAATAGGGTGATTGTATATAGAACCATAGGAAACGGGGAACCTGTTTTGTAACTGACCAGTGTGAAAGCATTCTATTTTACATTATTGTATTTCTTTCATCTACATGTACAGTCAATGAGTATTAAAATGACGTAGTAAAAATAACGTGTCGGCCAATTGTCGGAAATATCTCTCTTCTGTTAGAAGATTTTTTGCGTGTTTACAGAAGGTAAAATGTGTTGTTTAAAATCACCAAAGAAACCCGTTGCTGCGTGTGATTGCAGACATCGAGACAAACATCCCCATTCCGTACTGATCGTCTGTCTCAAATAACCGTATATCACGAGTAGACACTATATCGGAATAAAGGACTAAATAACTATATCTTGGTAAAAAGTACCAGATATTTAACCCCTTCCCTCATAGAAGCACCTCTTGACACCATTACCAATACGACATTCATTGACAATGTAGTAGCCAAACCAATGTTCATTAACCCTTTCCCTCATAGAAGCACCTCTTGACACTATTACCAATACTACATACATTGACAATGTAGTAGCCAAACCAATGTTCATTAACCCTTTCCCTCATAGAAGCACCTCTTGACGCCATTACCAATACGACATTCATTGACAATGTAGTAGCCAAACCAATGTTCATAATAAAGGCCAGAATCTCGTGTAGTCCTAGTAATATCTATGGAGGTGGGATAGATATGGCGACTACTTATCCACTGCATGATAGCTAAATGGCTGTCGTTTGTATGGAGATATAATAGTATATTAACCTAAATCTCTATTAAGTCCCAGTAATATCTATGGAGGTTGGATAGATATGGCCACTACTTATCCACTGCATGTTAACTAAATGGCTGTTGTTTGTATGGAGATATAATAGTATATTAACCTAAATCTCTATGTAGTCCCAGTAATATCTATGAAGGTGGGATAGATATGGATACTACTTATCCACTGCATGATAGCTAAATGGCTGTCGTTTGTATGGAGATATAATAGTATATTAACCTAAATCTCTATGAAGGAAAGGGTTAAAAAATATAATTGCCAATCTCTGTGTCTGAAATATAACAAAATTGATATGTAGTTTACAATTAGAACAATATAAATGCATAGTTGTAATAGCGCAGTGGATGCACGTTCGCTTCAGGTGCTAAAGTCCCGGAGTTCGAACCTCCGCTGGAGCTGTTACGATTGTGCCCTTAGGCAAGGCATTTAAATTCCACATTGCCTCTTCTCTCTCCCTCGTGGCGATGGATTCCATCAGGAATGAGGTCTCGAGAGTGATTAATATAAGTTATAAGAACTTGTTTTGCAATCGAGCTAAAATAAATTTGTATAAATTCATAGAAAGTTGATTATATTTCTGCTTCTACAATAATGTTCCAGGATCATGTAAGGAGTTGTTCCTTTCCGATTTTAAATGGCCATATGAACATTTTTATAACACAAAGCTTGTCCTCGCTTAATCTCCAAAATGTGTTTTACGTCGCTACCGGTTGCCCATATCAGCGCTGCCTCCTGAAGAGATTAGTCATATTAGATTTTTGGAGGATAGTGCAATGATACAGACAGAGACCCATTCCAGAGTCTCCTCTGGTTCTTTTACGTGCACGGTGTACAGCACCGACACGAGACCTCGGTTTAAAGTCCCATCTGAAAGACTATTAATTTTATTTAGGATCAGACTGGGGATCGAACCTCCAAAATGCCTTACCGTATTGCTTTTTCACCAGGCTGGCATGAAACATCAGTTGATGTCTAGTTGTGCATAATGTAATCGTGTTCCGGTTGGACGATTTTTGGCAGATTTACAATCATTTGAACATTTTTATAACACAAAGCTTGTCTTTGCGTCATCTCCAAAATTTCATAATACTACGTATGACGTTTTATTGCAACGTCCAGGCCCCGAGGCTATAAAACCTTTCTCAGATCTCAAGCTCTAGTGATCTGATTGGTTGATTCTGAGTGTGACTTGTCAGCTGAACCAATCAGATGATTGAGGCTGAGTTTTAAGATTGGAGAAAAGTTTTATAACCTCCAGGCCAATACTATGTATGACGTTTTATTGCAACGTCCATTATGTTCATATATTTAACGGCCATGCTTTTATTACTCCACTGAAGCAACAGTTTTTTCACATACAATTTCTAGTTAATGCAATCGAAATATTTAGATGAAAATTATATTGTAGTGAAATCTTGAATTTGCGAGTGTTTGAATGGGTGAATGATCAGGAATGTAAATGTCTGTCAAATGAATTGTGATTTTTACCATAGTCTAAAGGGTAATGTTTTTTTAAAACATCATAGTTGTCAATCACGTTAATTTAGATGTCATTTTAAGGTGTGAGTTTCATTATGCTCATGAGGAAATGTGATGCGAATTTATCAAAAGGGACCACTTGGTGAAAATGTTTTTTCCCCCCCCAAAATTATGTTTTTCAGTCATTTCTATGAGCAATTTTCAACATTTAAGGTTTAGATTATTTGTTCTAAAAATGAATTTTAAACTTACATGCATAGCGCGAACATTGCAGTTTTCGATTGTGTGACGTAATTTCTCGACGTAACGTCATCCACCCTGTGGGCCCTTTTTGGTAAATCGCGACACAAATGATAATTAATCCTTTACAGCTTGTGCTTTTTGCTTTCTGATGTATAAAGGTTGTTTTTTTTCGTTGAGAAAAAACAAAAATACCATTCCTTATTACTGATTGGTTCCATTTCCAACCAAATAAAACACAGATATGCAACTGGCTTCAAGATTCAAAGATTTAATTATTATCCTTGTGTGTGTAGCATTCTCATCAGAATCTGCACTTTTTTGCCAGTAATATTACTATTTTTAGACCAAATTACCCATTATGATAAATGAACTGGTCCAAATGTAATTTTCTTAGTAATTTATTGGTCTAAAAATATCATGCACCAGTCCATGTCAGTTACTTTGTGTTGAATGGGTTAATAAAACATGTTATTTTAATAAATAATTTATCTATTTCTGCTGCTACCCGGTAATCAAAATTTCTCAGAGTGTTCAATTCATTTTGCGGTTTTATTTATCACTTGACTGTGAGTTTATCATGCTAAACCAACATGTTGTATATCTGTCTATAACGACCCCCAACGTGAATGTCAACTAGGACAGTTGACTTGTGATCTCAATTCGGAGGTTAAAGGCATTCATTATTTTTCATTAAGTTGATTTATCATCGCTACCTGTTGCCCATATGAGCAACGGGCAGTTATCTTTCCTGGGCAGGCTCCAGTGGTTAACCAGTATTTTGGCAGTCGTGGTAGCGCGTTCCCTCCACGTTCGATAGGCCTGGAGTTAGAGCCCCACTTGGAGCCGTTACGATTGTGCCCTTAGGCAAGGCATTTAAATTCCACATGCCTCTCCCTCGTGGCGATGGATTCCATCAGGAATGTGGTCTCGAGAGTGATTAATATAAGATGAATGAACTTGTTTCGCAATCAAGCTAACATAAATTTGTATAAACTAACCAGTACTTGGTCAGGAATGAGGTCTCGAGAGTGATTAATATAAGTTGTATGAACTTGTTTCGCAATCGAGCTAAGATTTGTATAAACTAACCAGTCCGCCTCCGTGGTCGAATGGTTAAGGTCGCTGACTTGTATACCACTGTAACCTATCATCACTGATGGTCACGGGTTCGAGCCCCGCTCAGGCCGTGTCTCATTTATATGAAAAGGTTGGCAGTTTCTTACGGAGGTTGGTGCACCCAAGTACTGGTTAACCGCTGGAGCCTGCCCAGGAAAGGTGTTGTTAGGTAAACTGCTCGCCGGCGATATAGCCCAAAATGGCGCTGATGCAGGCGTAAAACCCGAAATATAACATAACATAACATAAACTAACCAGTACTTGGTGCACTAACCTCAGTAGTAAGAAGCTGCCAACTTTTTTCATATAAAGAGACACGGTCTGAGCCTTTGATAATGGCTGGATGTGAGACGAATATATTAATGTTTGTTAGACACGGGTAGTGTGTATTCGGATGTGGATTTTAACATTGATTTCACTGTACTGTATGGTGTATATCTACCAGAACAGCTCGGATGATACGTTGTACTTAGTGTTTGCCAAGATGTAGGCGATGAACCGACATCCTATAATAGATTATTTTGTTGTCATGAAATTTGATCAGGACAACAATTTATGATGTATGATAAGTTATTACATGAATATTGAAAGAAATTGTTGAAACATTTAAAGTGAAAATTGTATAATAAAGAGAAACATGAAAACACATGATTAGTTTCGTTTGTTGTTATTATTTGTTAAGCTTATTTAACGTCGCTACCGGTTGCCCATTTGAGCGATGAGCAGTTTACTTAAAAACACCTTACCTGTGCAGGATCCAGCGGTTAACCAGTACTTGATGCACCAACCTACGTAAGACACTGTCAACTTTTTCATATATACACTATGTGGAAGTCGTGATAGCGCAGTGGATGCTCGCTTCAGGTGCGAAAGGTCCGGAGTTCGAGCCCCACTGGAGCCGTTACGATTGTGCCCTTAGGCAAGGCATTTAAATTCCACGTTGCCTCTTCTCTCTCCCTCGTGGCGATTGATTCCATCAGGAATGAGGTCTCGAGAGTGATTAATATAAGTTGAAAGAACTCGTTTCGCAATCGAGCTAAAATAAATTTGTATAACAAATATATACACTGTATGAGCGGGGCTCGAACCCGTGACCATCAATGATGATACATTTCGGGGATAAATCGGGAATGTATCTGCCCAGAGGTGGGGCTAATAGAAAAACGAGTACCATTAATGATGATACATATCGGGAATGTATCTGCCCAGAGGTGGGGCTAATAGAAAAACGAGTACCATTAATGATGATACATATCGGGAATGTATCTGCCCAGAGGTGGGGCTAATAGAAAAACGAGTACCATTAATGATGATACATATCGGGAATGTATCTGCCCAGAGGTGGGGCTAATAGAAAAACGAGTACCATTAATGATGATACATATCGGGAATGTATCTGCCCAGAGGTGGGGGCTAATAGAAAAACGAGTTTATAAACCAGATATGACGCTCGTTGAGAATTAAAAACAAACTATCAACAAAACAATTATTTCACTTCTATTATCGGCTATTCTAGATTCATTGATCAAAAACAATAAATGAATGAATATAGATTTCAAACGGTCATATATTGGAAGAAAAATCTTCCATTGTTTAGTTGATTGTTCACATAGCTATTGTTGAAATTCGATACCATTTGCTTAGTTAGAAGATTTATGGCATACTTTCTACATGTAACCTTATATCATAATGCCATCGTAACAATAAAGCAACGGCTATGAATTAGATAATTGTTCGATTTTGGAACAGAAACGGATTGCATGCAGTCGTTGTTTATCTGAATATTTCAAATTAATGGGCTAACCTCACGCAATGTTGTATAGGATGGATGGATTTCTCTGATTTAGCGAATGATTCAGATTATGTTGCTTATATGAAAAAGTTGGCAGTTTCTTACGGACGTTGGTGCACCCAAGTACTGGTTAACCGCTGGAGCCTGCACAGGAAAGGTGTTGTTAGGTAAACTGCCCGCCGGCGATATTGCCCAAAAGTGGTGCTGATGCAGGCGTAAAACCCGAAATATAAAATATAACATATAGATTATGTTGCTTGCACAGAAGGATCTGAAGTCCAGTGGTAACACGATGGACTGGTAATGCAGAGATTGCAGGTTCGATCCCCCGTCTGACCCTAATAAAATTAACATTCTTTCAAATGGGACTTTAAACGAGGTCTCGTGTCGGTGCTGTACACCGTGCACGTAAAAGAACCAGAGGAGACTCTGGAATGGGTCTCTGTCTGTATCATTTTCACTATCCTCCAACAATCTAAAATAACTAATTTTTTCAGGAGGCGTCGCTCATATGGGCAACCGGTAGCGACGATAAATAAACGTAAACACAGAAAACATTATACCTCCTGCGTGCATAGCTGATGAATGTACACGTAGTCTGGCCTTTTCCAGCTACCGATCCGCTACACTTGATTCATGACTGTGTTCGTTTCCATCTCAGAAGGTCTGTACAATTGACGCAGTGTTTGTTACCTGGTTGGATACACAGGCTCTGCTCGTTACCAACTCCCGTCGCCCTCAACACATTCTCCATTCGTTACTAATATTAAAATGGCTGTGGAAATGAAGACACATTTCACCGTGTACATGTATACATATCTCGCTGTATAATCTACACCCCGTGATACTACTATCTAAATTAATGTGAAATGAATAATTGTGAAATGAAGTGAAAAGGAAATCATGCAAGTAACTTGCAACGCTATCGCTATGCCCAACAGTGTTTATATTAACATATCGAATCTTCTTCAAGATTGTTTTTACTACTGTTGTATAGTTAGCCAAATGGTATGTAAATCTTGGCTGTAAAATTTAAATCCAGTTGCTTTAATGTTGTGAATAGTATGTAGATATATATATTTAACGGTGATATCAAACGTGATATCCCTTCTCCAGTCGCCCGTGGAACACACCTTGTGCAAAACATTGTTTTATAGTGTGCATAAATACAATAGGAGTTATACGGACAGTGAATTTGAATAAGAATTTTTTTTATTTAAATTTGTCATACTGAAATTTAATTGGAAATTAATCCAACCAAATCGTTAACAACGGTTTTCTGTTTAACATACTTAGGAAAAATTTGAAACGTTTTACAATTAAAACTGAACTTGGATTAAAATTCAAACATTTAAACCATTAAGCAAGCATGCAGTGTGTGTTAACGAGACGACCGGATTGTTTTTAGTATTTTGATTTCAACCGGTATTGGCGATATAAAATTGGAAATAGTTAAAACATATTAGTAGAAGAATTATGTTATTGGTTATGTTTTCGGAAAAACGTTTGCGTGAAACCGATTCGGTAGATTTCCAGAATGAGTAATTATTAACCACGACTGATATATGACGCGGTCTTAGATAAATTAGAAAGTGGTTATAAAGCGATTAATATCTCTTATTTCATTATTTGTATTGTAAACTTAATCCGAGTGAAAGTATTGACATAGTTTGTGTTATATCAATGAATTAAACATGAACAAAGCGGTAGTGGAGAGTATACAAAACTTCGAATACAAACAAGAATTTCGTGACGTGAAATTAAAAACAAGACAATCCTTTAGGGAGGATCAGGCGGCTTTGGAGATACGTCTGTCAAAAGTCAGGATGAAACACAACGCAGTTCAAGCGAAGGGTCTACCAAATGGCGTGACGAACGGACAATCAAATGGCGTGACGTACGGACATCCAAATGACGGCGTGACGAACGGACACGCGGAACATGTAGGGGATACAATTGCGCTGTCAGAATTGCAGAGTATAGTGCTTGATATAAGTACTGAAAAGGATCAGGAAACGACCAAGGAGAATTCTACTGAGGGTGTAATTGTTAATGTAAATGACGAAGCTAGGTCACGCAAAAAATCGTTGGATAATACCATTAGTGTTGGTGATAATATGCAAGAGCAACAGCTTCAAAATAAGCTTGTGTCAGCTCAACATAGACTCGATGCAGAACAAACTCGACAGCAGACGACACAGCAAGAGCAACAACACCATATACATGATTCAATAGTGGCGAACGGGTCGGTACCCAATGGACATGTTATTCTGCAAAGTGGACAGCCTTTCGGTCACTCATCATTGCTAATAAGACCGAAGATAACTGGACAAGCAAGGGCTGCAATGACCCCTGAACCTAGACTCAAATCTTTTAAGGGCATTTATCAAAAGAACCCGAAATTATCTGCGGCGTCAACAGATCATCTGGACAACGTGTCGTTGACGGGTATTAGACCTGCTTCCAGCTCACCGGGGTAGGTAGACTATTTCTAATTGTTCATGTACATTTATTTATATAGTTAAAGGGAGATTAACAGTCATATAACAGTCGTGTTTAATCGTCGCCAGATCGGACAGGTGGGTTTTCTCCGGGTACTCCGGTTTCCTCCCACACGAATGACCACATATACTCGTTCACCCGCGCCAATGAGAGTGATTAATATAAGTTGTTAAAACTTGCTTCGCAATCGTTGTAGAATAAATAAAGTTTAAAAGTTAAAGGGAGATGGTCACTCCAACATATAATTAAAGGTAGGTGGCCACTAACACGTATATTTAATTAAATATAGATGTTCCCTCCAACATAGATGCAACGGTAGGACACTTACATATGTTTGGTTGTTTAGACATATTTTATTACAGATAAAATGGACATATATTTTAAGGTAGAGGGTCACTGCATCATTTATTTAAAGGCACGTGGTCACTCCATCACTTATTTAAAGGCACGTGGTCACTCCATCATATATTTAAAGGCAGATGATTACTCCAAAATATATTTCAAGGTACACGTAGATGGTAACTCCAACCTGAGGTGGGTGGTCATACACACATATGTGCATTTACAATCACTATAAGTCACTGTATATACAATTGGAATTATGTTGGTGTCCAGTCGGCATTAGCCACAGTGGCAACGGATAGGTGACCCCAACAGTACTACTATTCGTACCCCACCCACGTACTGATTAAAATCGAAATACCGGACAATTTCGGTTAGAATATCGAGTGTTATACAGTCCAACGACTAAATGTGTTATCGGTGGATTATAAAACAATTGATTACTA
>CM026397.1:65369079-65374079 GCA_014843695.1 Archivesica marissinica
GGTGTTGTTGGTGGTGTTGTTGGTGGTGTTGTTGGTGGTGGTGTTGGTGTTGTTGTTGGTGGTGGTGGTTGTGTTGTTGTTGTTGGTGGTGTTGTTGTTGTTGTTGTTGGTGATGTTGTTGTTGGTGTTGTTGTTGTTGTTGTTGGTGTTGTTGTTGGTGGTGGTGTTGTTGGTGGTGGTTGTTGGTGGTGTTGTGGTGTTGGTTGGGTTGTTGTGTTGTTTGTGTTGGTGGTGTGGTGGTGTTGGTGGTGTTGTTGTGTTGGTGGTGTTTTGTGGTGGTGGTGGTGGGTGGTGGTTTTGGTGGTGTTGTTGTGTGGTTGTGTGTTGGTGGTGTTGGTGTTGTTGGTGGTGTTTGGTGGTGTTGGTGTGTTGGTGTGTTGTGGTGTTGTTTGTTGGTTGTTGGTGTTGTTGGTGGGTTGGTGTTGTTGGTTGGTGTTGGTTGTGTGTTGTGTGTTGGTGTGTTGGTGGTGTTGGTGTGTTGGTGGTTGTTGGTTGTGTGGGGTTGTTTGTGTGTTGGTGGTGTGGGTTTTGTGTTGTTGGTGGTGTTGGTGGTGTGGGGTGGTGTTGGTGGTGTTGGTGTTGTTGGTGTTGGTGTTGTTGTTGGTGTTGGTGGTGTGGTGGTGGTTTGTTGTGTGGTGTTGTGTTTGGTGGTGTTGGTTGGTGTTGGTGGTGTTGGTTGTGTTGGTGGTGGTTGTTTATTGTTGTTTGGGTGTTGGTTGTGTTGGTGGTGGTTGTTTGTTGTTGTTTTATTGGTGTTGTGGTGTTGGTGGTGGTTGTTTTGTTGTTTTATTGGGTGTTGGTTGTGTTGGTGGTGGTTGGTTTGTTGTTGTTTTTTGGTGGTGTTGGTTGTGTTGGTGGTGGTTGGGTGTTGGTGGTGTTGGTGTTTGTTGTGTTGTTGTGGGTGTGGTTGTGTGGTTGTGTTGGTTGTTGGTTGTGGTGGTGGTGTTGGGTGTTTGGTGTTGTTGTGTGGTGGTTTGTTGGTTGTGTGGTGGTGGTGGTGGTGGTGGGGTGGTGGTGGTGGTGTGGTGGTGTGGTGGTGGTGGTGGTGGTGGTGTGTTGGGTGGTGGTGGTGGTGGTGTTGGTGGTGGTGGTGTTGGTGGTGTTGGTGGTGGTGGTGTTGGTGGTGGTGGTGGTGTTGTTGGTGTTGTTGGTGGTGTTGGTGTTGTTGGTGGTGTTGGTGTTGTTGGTGGTGTTGGTGTTGTTGGTGGTGTTGGTGTTGTTGGTGTTGTTGGTGTTGTTGGTGGTGTTGGTGTTGTTGGTGGTGTTGGTGTTGTTGGTGTTGTTGGTGTTGTTGGTGGTGTTGGTGTTGTTGGTGTTGTTGGTGGTGTTGGTGTTGTTGGTGGTGTTGGTGTTGTTGGTGGTGTTGGTGTTGTTGGTGGTGTTGGTGTTGTTGGTGGTGTTGGTGTTGTTGGTGGTGATGGTGTTGTTGTTGTTGGTGGTGTTGGTGTTGTTGGTGGTGTTGTTGTTGGTGTTGGTGTTGTTGGTGGTGTTGGTGTTGTTGGTGGTGTTGGTGTTGTTGGTGGTGTTGGTGTTGTTGGTGGTGTTGGTGTTGTTGGTGGTGTTGGTGTTGTTGGTGGTGGTGGTGTTGTTGTTGTTGGTGGTGTTGGTGGTGTTGGTGGGTTGTTTGGTGGTGTTGGTGGTGTTGGTGGTGTTGGTGGTGTTTGGTGTTTGTTGGTGGTGTTGGTGGTGTTGGTGGTGTTGGTGGTGTTGGTGGTGTGGTGTTGGTGTTATTGGTGTTATTTGTGTTATTGTTGTTGTTAAATTGGGTTTTATTGAACATCAAAATCAATGTACATGTACTTCCAAATACAGTTTATGTGTATGACATCGTAGTTTCATTTTGAGATAAAACAAAATATTGAGATATATAATTGTGATTTTCATTTCGGACGAACTAGATTTTACCGGACCCCCCCCCCCCCGCCACGTCTACGGCCACACACTAAAGCAGCATGCAGTGCACAGTCAAATACACATTGATTAACTATAGCTGGCTTCCCACCAACCGGTCTCCATCCAATAAGGATCCTCGTCTCGGTAGGCACTCGAACCTTCGACTGACCTGGCAATTGCGATGCCGACACCTTTACCACTATAGGCCGCCGCAACAAGTATTTTACTGAGCTCACAGTGTAACGCAGGCGAAAAAGATGATGATGATTGAGCGTATTTACCCTCGCCTCCGGTGAACCATGTGGGCGAATGATGTGCAAAACAGATCAGAACGATGTCGTATTTATACAAATATTACAAATGTTTGGAATGTCAATTATTTCACTGTGATTAGCTTGTTTACACCAGCAGTAGTTTCTTGTTTAGAGCTACTCGCGTTACCAATCAGTAGATCTTATCTGAGATGGAGTACCGTGATAGGCGCTGCAACAATCACCCGTCCTCGTGGCTCCACTGTTGTTCGAGTCGTGATTATTAATATATAAATTACAACGAACTTGTTATGTAGGCTTTTCGTTATTGTGCGCGTTGTTGTAGTATGTACATTGTATAGGTAATAGATTGCTTATTAAGAAGCTTGTTATAATACTTATGAGTTTATAACAAAGGGCGCGTATAGTGCCCACAATAGCCTGGGAACAGGCGTCGATATATTTTGTCTGGTCATTCAAATAAATATATTTTAACACCGAGACTATTAATTGGGCCATATTGAGCTTCTGATGTCATTTTGCCAGAAGTTAAAAAGTGAAAATTCGACAGACTGGCACCCAGGCTATGCCCACAACTCTATAATGGCTTCGTGTTTTGCATAGATGATGTGCAGATTCTGTTTCGAAGCATGCAACTAGGTTAAATGCCATATTGTTGCGAGGCTGAACATTAGAACAGATTAGTTTATACACATTTATTTTAGCTCGATTGCGAAACAAGTTTTTTGGTTTTGAATTTCGATGTTTTTTATTCAAACAATTGTACATATTACATAGGTATATACACAAATAACAATTGTACACAATGGTATAATACAAAAGCTTGCTTTTTTGCTTTAACAAGTTTTTACAACATTAGATTAAGCGCTCTCGGAACCTCATTCCTGATGGAATCCATCGCCACGAGGCAGAGAGAAGAACCAATATGGTGTCTGACTTTTCGTTATATATCATATCTTAAATAGCTTAATACATCTATGGCCATTTAAATATGACATGACAAATGTGCGGATCCAGACTAATGCATGGCTTTCCCCCGCGTTGTGCTATGAGCTAAATGTGTGTATAAATGTACAGTGTAAGTTGCTGGGGCGGTCGTGTCTGTTAAGATATAACTTACATTAAAATACCACGTGTTCAATTCCCGTTTATGGTGTTAAGGAACAAATCAAGTTGCATTCGTATTTTGCATGTCTCTTAGTACAAGATTGTTTTTGCACACCCTGTACAACTAATGACAATCTTGTATATCAATCAATTGATAGGGAGAAGAACAATATAAGTTTTCTTTCGTTCTAATCCCTTTCAGTCTACTGCTGTTAAATTATATGTAAAATGTTCATTTCTTGATTACATGTACAAATACTGAAATAAATCATGTTTAAACTAATGACAATCCCGTATACATAAATTATATAGCATATTATTACGGTTTGGTGAATGTGGTCGTCTCTTAGTACACATTTTGTTGCACACCCTGTACAACTAATGACAATCCCGTATACATAAATTATATAGCATATTATTACGGTTTGGTGAATGTGGTCGTCTCTTAGTACACATTTTGTTGCACACCCTGTACAACTAATGACAATCCCGTATACATACATTATATAGCATATTATTACGGTTTGGTGAATGTAGTCGTTTCTTAGTACACATTTTTTTTGCACACCCTGTACAACTAATGACAATCCCGTATACATTTTCAGCATATTATTACGGTTTGGTGAATGTGGTCGAACAAATCTTCCACATTTTAATGCGTGTCTTCGCCTTTGATATGTCATTAACCTGAAATATTGATCTTAACGATAATACATTTTGTATTGACATAATACCTGCCCATATATCTGCGCATAAACCCGTGAAATTGTGCTAAATATGCAGATGAAGTACATTATCTCATGTGTATGATGGCATTAAGAATGTGTGTGGGTAAATGTAAAATGACTCAGTCTTCAATTTCCGAAACGAATATCAAAATCACTCAAACCGAGATAGTTCAGATGTACATACCTTGATTAGAGTCGGACTTGTTTACCACAGAAATACAGTAATTCATTGTTCAGTTTAGATATTCAAACACGTCCTTTGAGATCATCTTCTAATTTTACATATATATCGTCCCAGACCTATAAGTGAATTCTATTCAGGAATGGCACTGCCTGTCTGCTCTGGCACTGTACTGTATACTGGTGGCGTCCGTGGTCCAGTGGTAGAGCGTCGGATTTGGAATCGAACGGTGTCGGGTTCGATACTCGGTCAGGCCACGTATGTAGTGTCATTGAGCAAGGCATCTCACACACATTGCTTAGTACTGGTTAATCGCTTAGGTCGGCTAAGCCTGCCCAGGAAAACATGTCTAAGTCCCCGCGAGGGGTTTGACATTAAAGGATACATACATACATACATACATACATACATACATATACATACATATACATACATATACATACATATACATACATATACATACATATACATACATATACATACATATACATACATATACATACATAATATACATATACATACATATACATACATATACATACATATACATACATATACATACATACATACATATACATACATATACATACAATACATACACATACACACATACACACATCACACACCACACACACACACACACACACACACACACACACACACACACACACACACACACACACACAACACACACACACACACACACACACACACACACACAACACCACACACACACACACCACACACACACACACACACACACACACACACACACACCACACACACACACACACACACACACACACACACACACACACA
>CM026397.1:65376579-65389079 GCA_014843695.1 Archivesica marissinica
GAGTTACAATGGTGTATTATTGTTTATGACATTAAGCGACTCACATACATTTGTATATAAGAATAAGGACATGGTTTTCTGTTTCATTACCTCCGTGCACATCTCGAGTGAATACTCATTGTCAATAAATGCCTCAGGAATCGAACCCGCGCCGCCACATCGACGTGGCATAGTGTGCTCGACAACATTCGTGACACTCTAGAACGTTTAGTACGCAAAAGAAGCCACGCGGACGGGAAATCAGGCGGCTACAACCATTTGTACTAACAAAATTTGAAAATTGAATGATTGAATAAGCGACGTATAATTCCTGTTCTCTTTATTTGCAGACAGCAGACGATTGAATACCAGAAAGTCGCCGGTAAGTACTTATGTATCTTTAAAAATGAACGTGAATGATAGCATGTATGTAAAACTACACTATGCATACAACCGAACATACAACCGACCACCATACAACCGACCATACAACCGACCATCTACGTAGGTCCGCCACCGTCGGCGAGTGGATAAGGTCGCTGACTTGTATAGCACTGTTGGCAGTTGAATATGGCAGTTTCTTACGGAAGTTGGTGCACCAAGTACTGGTTAACCGCTGGAGCATGCACAGGAAAGGAAACTGCCCGTCGCTCATATGGGCAATCGGTAGCGACGTTAAATAAACATAAAAAAATAAATAAACCATCTACGTTTCCTTTCTTTATTGTTTGAGCAAATATAGGGTGTCTATTTTTGAAAAAGTACACTTTACGTCTTACTTAAAAAGCATGAATGGGATCAACTGTGATGAAAGCAGCTGTGTAAATAATGTGTAATTCAAAGTTTGGTAAATTTCAAATTATACCCTGCACATATTAATTGTGGAGGAAACACCGGGTACACCCCCGAGCAGATACGGGCGGCCACCAGTGTAGATTCGAACATACTGTCGTTAGGGGCAAGTGATTTGAAGTCAGCGACCTGAACCATACTGTCACGAAGGCACCAGTATCGCCCTTTCTGGTATAAGGAGGATTATGTCAGATAATTAATTAGGTCACCCTCTATAAATAAAGAGCTCTCCCTCCGCTCGCCAACATGGTTCCCCGGAGGCGAGGGTAAATAATCTCAATCATCATCTCTCTCCCTCAGAGCTAAATATTCCATCAGGAATCATCGTGAACGATTAGATTAATGTTTATATAAGAACTTGTTTCACAATCGAACAATTAAAAATGTGTATAAACTTATAAAGATTTGAAAAAATATTTATTATTCCACCTTATGAAGACTGATATATGATCACGATGTTCCACTTTTGACGTGGAAACCTGCGCACCGGGATAGCGTCACTGTGAATATAATCCCCGTTCCCGGCCATATACGCTGGACTGGTAATCCAGGGATCGCAGGTTCGATCCTCCGTCTGACCCTAATAAAATTAACAGTCTTTCAGATGGGACATTAAACCGAGTTCTTGTGTCGGTGCTTTACACCGTGCACGTAAAAGAACCAGAGGAGATTCTGGAATGGGTCTCTGTCTGTATCATTGCACTATCCTCCAACATCTAAAATGACTAATCTCTTCAGGAGGCGTCGCTCATATGGGTAACCGGTAGCGACGATAAATAAACGTAAAAACACCAAAAACGTATAATCAAACAGAAGCCTGATGATAATGGCTTAGTTGTGTATATTGTATTATATTATATATGTGTGTATGGCCATTACTAATGATAATAATAATAATAATAATAATAATAATAAAGACTTTATTTAACGAGAGTACTCATTTAACAAAAGTTAATCTACCACGAGGCCCTCAACATATATACAATCAAATGCAATCAAAAGATAGCACTATAAGTGAGAACTGCACATTGGAATAATATAGTAATGTAAAAGCTGAAAAATAGAGAAACTATATTTAATATTATCTAACACACCCTAGAAGCTATGCCCCCTTAAAGACATTAGGATTTTACACCGTGCTACATGCTTGCTTCTCTGTTTCTATGTCTTCGAACAATGAATATGAGCGTAACACATACTTGTAAGCAGGAAAGCAACGGTTTGCAGTTTCAGGCCCCGTTCGTAGTAAATGTGCGTACTCGTATGGCCTACGTGTATATTTATTCACACGCATACTGTGAAGACTGAAGGCTGGTGTTTTTATCATTTCTCCAGTTTAGATGGTTTTGTATACATTCCAACCTGTATTAAGCAGCCATCCAATAGAATCACAGACAGTGGCTGCTTAGCACAGGTGGCTGCTTAATAAAGGTCAAATGTATAATAAAATAACATATTGGGAATCTTGAAACTGGCTGCTGAAATAGAGATGACCACTAACACAGGTTTAACTGTAGTATATGTTTCCATTTTTGACCTTTTCAGTCCCTCCTATTCCTGCAGCGGAAGTGACATCAATTCCAGCAGACGGCAATCTGAGCGCTTTTAACATAGAACAGATGGTCACGGTGTTCCGTCTACTGCGACTTCCGGAAGAGCGCGTGTATAAACTGTGTAAGTGTAAAGTGGATGGCAAAAGATTCGCATTGTTTACGGACGCTGAGCTAATGGATTTGGGCATGAACAATCCAATAATAAGGTACTTCCGAGATAGGACTGCGCGACGATTCAAAAAGAAACACCCAAAGTTCATGCTTTAGATGAGGAGTTTCTGCAAGAAATTAACGTCAGCATTGTGACGTCAGACATCTGTGAGTTTGCCACAGTGACGGTCCATGTGAATTCCAACTACCCTTTTCAACATTGCCATGGATACGTGGATGTAATAAATCGGTGTTTTGGGCAATACATATTATCTATCTGAATAGCGCAGCGGTAGTGAGTTTCCTTCAGGTGTGGGGTGAAATAAATTTGTATAAACTAGACGTATATCTACCAATTAAGTAACACAAAAACGTGTCCCTTGCATCACGAATGATGGACAATATGTAGCGGATATACATGTAGCATGAAATAAGAATTTGATTGTCAAAAACCCGTAAAATCATGGAGGGAACGTGATATACTCACCTTAAAACAACAACAACAACAACAGTGGAACAATTACAAGATTCCAACATATATAGCGACCATCCTGTACAATGAAACGTCTGCGTGTGTGTATAGAAGGGGTGCTGGTTCTGACGCATACACCTAAGTACAGACTTGGACATACATGCATTCTATATATATATATTCACTTCTGCAATTAATGAAGTTAATATTCGCATTGTGACCACCTATATTATTGTATGAATTCAGTGACGAAATTAATAGTGTTGAAGTTTATCTTATATATATATATAAGAAACTTCAACAATATTCATTTCGTCACTGAATTCATACAATAATATGGATGCGAATATTGACTTCATTAATTGCAGAAGTGTCCCAGTTGATTATCGTGCACTCCCAATATACTCATTTGACACGTGTAATTTCAGCAATTTTGCAATGTGATTCCCGGATTTTGGAACGTTGTCGTATAACGCCCCGTTTCCATGAAGCGTGTATTCGGAGCGATTTCAGCGTTCCCAAAATTCGCTCCTTCTAAATTTCATACTGACGTTTCCATAGAAGCGGTTTGTCGCGCTGATTATTGTACGCGCGGACAACATTCTCCTCGGGGACAAAATTCGCCTCGGGAAACGAATTTTGTACGAATTCGCCTCGGGTAGTGAATTTTGTACGCGCGTTCAAGCGATAATTAAGTAGTTTATGTAATATGTCATAGGAAATGACGTCATTTCCACCATTTACTCACGAGGCAATTTATAATTGTCAACAATTGAACAAACAATCAAAATGAAATTCAATTTAGAAGTCTACGTGATTGACCAAATGGTAATATGCACCAAATGGTAATATGCACCAAATGTCTTCCTTTTTTGCACTATTTCGTGCACCTAAAATCTGTGTTGTCTTTTATTTAACTGTGTCTGCTTCAGAAGCAAGGCAAACAACATATCGTCCGCATCTAGCTGTTCTCGTAACTGTGAAAGTACGAGCCTCAACGTGAGTGCATGTTTAGACATCGCCATTTTGAATTTATGACCGAAATCCGCTCGCGTATAATAATAAAAGCTGCTAGTAATATCCGCTTGACTTTCATCGCAGGTACGCGCCGACAAAAGTAGGGTTTTGTCAGCGCTACTTTTGTCGGCGGTATAAAGTACACATCATGAAAATCGGGCTAAATACGCGATATGTGGCGTGTTTTACGTTTATTTATTGTAGCCACCGGTTGTCAATATGATCGACGCCTCCTGAAGAGATTAGTCATTTTAGATTTTGGAGGATAGTGTAATGATACTGACAGAGACTCAGTCTCCTCTTGCTCTTTTACACGCACGGTGTAAAGCACCGACACGGGTCCGCGGTTTAAAGTCCCATCCGAAAGACTATGGTATGAGTCGTTTCAGTATGGTACAACGGGAGATCGAACCTGTGACCTCTGGATTACAAATCCAGCCTGTTAACCACTGGACCACTGCTCCGCTACGGAGTATGCGCATGGCTGGGATAGTCATTCTTAACGCGTCATATCAAAGTTTGCATCGCAATGCTAAAAAAGTACTCATATACAATTGTGTACATTTGATATTTATTTTGATGGTCCAGGTGCCATTTTGAAATCTGCATATTAAATTGCTTGTACTTCATGTATATAAGATGACGACGCAGTGGCTTTCATGTACATTTATTAATTTATAATCTTGCAGACAACATATTTCTATCATGTTCATATAACAGTGGCATTCTATCAGCTGTAATGGTCAGTATTATATTCTTATATTTTTATGCCAATAAATTCAAATATTTATTGATGCACTTCTTTATCCAGCCAATGGTGTCGAATTATTCCAGTACGTTATCAGTTGGCCTTTGGGAGGCCGGGAGCTTTAGTGGGGTGTCATACCGCAATACTGCTCAGATAGACACCTGATGCCTACTTCCGCCAATTATAGTTTTGACCTATGACCTAAGTTGGCAGCCCAAATTTGAAAACACTCAAAATAACAAATCTTTGATGGACATGGAAAGGGAAGTAAGAACTATGCCACATGTGATATGTAAAGAGGAGTTAGTGTTCCTGATAGACCCACTGTCGGCAATTTGATTCATTGTCGAGTATAGTGTTGAATTAGGGGTAACAGTACACCAACACCGATAAGATTAAGACACATGTGTCATGGAATTTCCATAGCATTGTGTTCCAGCAGGGAATTTCCTTAGAATTGTGTTGCAGCGGGGAATTTCCTTAGAATTGTGTTGCAGCGGGGAATTTCCTTAGAATTGTGTTGCAGCAGGGAATTTCCTTAAAATTGTGTTGCAGCGGGGAATTTCCTTAGAATTGTGTTGCAGCGGGGAATTTCCTTAGAATTGTGTTGCAGTAGGGAATGTCCTTAGAATTGTGTTGCAGCGGGGAATTTCCTTAGAATTGTGTTGCAGCGGGGAATTTCCTTAGAATTGTGTTGCAGCGGGGAATTTCCTTAGAATTGTGTTGCAGCAGGGAATGTCCTTAGAATTGTGTTGCAGCAGGGAATTTCCTTAGAATTGTGTTGCAGCAGGGAATGTCCTTAGAATTGTGTTGTAGCGGGGAATTTCCTTAGAATTGTGTTGCAGCAGGGAATGTCCTTAGAATTGTGTTGCAGCAGGGAATGTCCTTAGAATTGTGTTGCAGCGGGGAATTTCCTTATAATTGTGTTGCAGCAGGGAATTTCCTTAGAATTGTGTTGCAGCGGGGAATTTCCTTAGAAGTGTGTTGCAGCAGGGATTTTCTTTAGAATTGTGTTGCAGCAGGGAATTCATTAGAATTGTGTTGCAGCAGGGATTTCTATTATAATTGTGTTGCAGCAGGGAATTCTATTAGAATTGTGTTGCAGCAGGGAATTTCCTTAGAATTGTGTTGCAGCAGGGAATTTCATTAGAATTGTGTTACAGCAGGGAATTCTATTAGAATTGTGTTGCAGCAGGGAATTCTATTAGAATTGTGTTGCAGCAGGGCATTCTATTAGCATTGTGTTGCAGCAGGGCTTTCATTAGAATTGTGTTGCAGCAGGGAATTCTATTAGAATTGTGTTGCAACAGGGAATTTCATTATAATTGTGTTGCAGCAGGGAATCCTATTAGAATTGTGTTGCAGCAGGGAATTTCATTAGAATTGTGTTGCAGCAGGGAATGTCCTTAGAATTGTGTTGCAGCAGGGAATGTCCTTAGAATTGTGTTGCAGCGGGGAATTTCCTTAGAATTGTGTTGCAGCAGGGAATTTCCTTAGAATTGTGTTGCAGCGGGGAATTTCCTTAGAATTGTGTTGCAGCAGGGAATTTCTTTAGAATTGTGTTGCAGCAGGGAATTCATTAGAATTGTGTTGCAGCAGGGAATTCTATTAGAATTGTGTTGCAGCAGGGAATTCTATTAGAATTGTGTTGCAGCAGGGAATTTCCTTAGAATTGTGTTGCAGCAGGGAATTTCATTAGAATTGTGTTGCAGCAGGGAATTCTATTAGAATTGTGTTGCAGCAGGGAATTCTATTAGAATTGTGTTGCAGCAGGGCATTCTATTAGAATTGTGTTGCAGCAGGGCTTTCATTAGAATTGTGTTGCAGCAGGGAATTCTATTAGAATTGTGTTGCAACAGGGAATTTCATTATAATTGTGTTGCAGCAGGGAATTCTATTAGAATTGTGTTGCAGCAGGGAATTTCATTAGAATTGTGTTGCAGCAGGGAATTTCATTAGAATTGTGTTGCAGCAGGGAATTTCCTTAGAATTGTGTTGCAGCAGGGAATTCTATTAGAATTGTGTTGCAGCAGGGAATTCTATTAGAATTGTGTTGCAGCAGGGAATTTCATTAGAATTGTGTTGCAGCAGGGAATTTCATTAGAATTGTGTTGCAGCAGGGAATTTCATTAGAATTGTGTTGCAGCAGGGAATTCTATTATAATTGTGTTGCAGCAGGGAATTCTATTAGAATTGTGTTGCAGCAGGGAATTCTATTAGAATTGTGTTGCAGCAGGGAATTCATTAGAATTGTGTTGCAGCAGGGAATTTCCTTAGAATTGTGTTGCAGCAGGGAATTCTATTAGAATTGTGTTGCAGCAGGGAATTATATTAGAATTGTGTTGCAGCAGGGAATTCTATTAGAATTGTGTTGCAGCAGGGAATTCTATTAGAATTGTGTTGCAGCAGGGAATTTCCTTAGAATTGTGTTGCAGCAGGGAATTCATTAGAATTGTGTTGCAACAGGGAATTCTATTAGAATTGTGTTGCAGCAGGGAATTCTATTATAATTGTGTTGCAGCAGGGAATTCTATTATAATTGTGTTGCAGCAGGGAATTCTATTAGAATTGTGTTGCAGCAGGGAATTTCCTTAGAATTGTGTTGCAGCAGGGAATTTCCTTAGAATTGTGTTGCAGCGGGGAATTTCATTATAATTGTGTTGCAGCAGGGAATTCTATTAGAATTGTGTTGCAGCAGGGAATTATATTAGAATTGTGTTGCAGCAGGGAATTCATTAGAATTGTGTTGCAGCAGGGAATTTCATTATAATTGTGTTGCAGCAGGGAATTTCCTTAGAATTGTGTTGCAGCAGGGAATTCTATTAGAATTGTGTTGCAGCAGGGAATTCTATTAGAATTGTGTTGCAGCAGGGAATTCTATTAGAATTGTGTTGCAGCAGGGAATTCTATTAGAATTGTGTTGCAGCAGGGAATTCTATTAGAATTGTGTTGCAGCAGGGACTTCTATTAGAATTGTGTTGCAGCAGGGAATTCATTAGAATTGTGTTGCAGCAGGGAATTCTATTAGAATTGTGTTGCAGCAGGGAATTCTATTAGAATTGTGTTGCAGCAGGGAATTTCCTTAGAATTGTGTTGCAGCAGGGAATTCTATTATAATTGTGTTGCTGCAGGGAATTCTATTATAATTGTGTTGCAGTAGGGAATTCTATTAGAATTGTGTTGCAGCAGGGAATTCTATTAGAATTGTGTTGCAGCAGGGAATTCTATTAGAATTGTGTTGCAGCAGGGAATTCTATTAGAATTGTGTTGCAGCAGGGAATTCTATTAGAATTGTGTTGCAGCAGGGGATTCTATTAGAATTGTGTTGCAGCAGGGAATTCATTAGAATTGTGTTGCAGCAGGGAATTCTATTAGAATTGTGTTGCAGCAGGGAATTCTATTAGAATTGTGTTGCAGCAGGGAATTCTATTAGAATTGTGTTGCAGCAGGGAATTCTATTAGAATTGTGTTGCAGCAGGGAATTCTATTAGAATTGTGTTGCAGCAGGGAATTCTATTAGAATTGTGTTGTAACAAGGAACCAACCTAGGTGTCAATCAAATAGATCCTAGTTATAACGACACAATTCTAATGAAATTCCACGACATATTCCCAGAGTTTTAAGCTAGAAGAAAAAGAAATAATCATTAATGAATTGTCGGCTATAATTATTTGTACTATTTATTTTCTTTATTTTGCCCAGCTTACAAATAGTTCAAGTGGGACAGACAGGCTGTGCGTGACAACTCTGCCAATATAATGTATAATGGGACAGGCTGTGCGTGACAACTCTGCCAATATAATGTATAATACTGTCTTGCATTCTAATCCATATTCTGTACATTGATACGTGCAGTATATGCATTGTACAAACTGTATACTATTGCGAAATAAAACATGTTTAAAAATTCAATATACGGAGGCAGACGCCCACAATAGCGTGTGTGGGGCGTCCGTGGTCCAGTGATAGAGCGTCGGATTTGGAATCGAACGGTCCCGGGTTCGATACTCGGTCAGGCCACGTATGTAGTGTCATTGAGCAAGGCACCTCATACACATTGCTTAGTACTGGTTAACCACTTCGGTCGGCTAAGCCTGCCCAGGAAAACATGTCTACGTCCCCGCAAGGGGTTTGACATTTAATGGAACATACATACATAACATACAATAGCCATGGTTCGTGGTCCCCCTATGTACCAATACATGTGTTACTGGTACATAGCATTATCTGCTCGAAGGCAGGGGTATCATTGGGTACCACCAACTCGCTGTAGCCAGGTCTTGGTTTTCTCTTTCGGATAAAATGCACTTTACCGGTACGCCACATTTTGGGTTAGGGTTAGGACTACGTTTAGGGTTAGTGTTATTGTTAGAGTAAGGATACTGGGGTTAGTGTTTGGGTACGGGTTAGGGATATTATAAGTGCTAAGTGTAAGGGTTATTGTTAGGGGTAAGTGTAAGGGTTATTGTTAGGGGTAAGTGTAAGGGTTATTGTTAGGGGTAAGTGTAAGGGTTATTGTTAGGGGTAAGTGTAAGGGTTATTGTTAGGGGTAAGTGTAAGGGTTTGTTGGGGTGTGTTATTGTTAGGGGTAAGTGTAAGGGTTATTGTTAGGGGTAAGTGTAAGGGTTATTGTTAGGGGTAAGTGTAAGGGTTATTGTTAGGGGTAAGTGTAAGGGTTATTGTTAGGGGTAAGTGTAAGGGTTATTGTTAGGGGTAAGTGTAAGGGTTATTGTTAGGGGTAAGTGTAAGGGTTATTGTTAGGGGTAAGTGTAAGGGTTATTGTTAGGGGTAAGTGTAAGGGTTATTGTTAGGGGTAAGTGTAAGGGTTATGGTTATTGTTATGGTTAGAGTTAGAGTTAATTTTAGGACTGGGCTTCGCGTACATTCATCTGCACTAATTGCACGTACCGGTAAAGTGCAGCACTTTCAATCAATTGCCCAACTCAAGACTATCCCTTAATTGCCCTGTATGTGATACAAATGTATCGAAAGAGATTGGGCCGGCATTCTGGATAGAACTTGACCATTCAGCCTCTTTCCAGGAACAATGTTTAAATGACGCTATCTCTCCCTCTCTCGCACACAAGTAATCATATTTAACGGAAATTACCCTGTATGGGATACAGATGTATCGAAAGAGCCTGATTGGGCCGGCTTCCTAATTGATAGAACTTGACCATTCAGCCTCTTTCCAGGAACAATGTTTAAATCACTCTCTCGCACAAGCATCAACATTACACTGAAATTGCACTGTTATCAATCATGCATGTACCCAAATAATATTTACCCGTATATTGGTACGCCTTGCTCCTACAGTCCTACTTGCATGTTGCATGTGGTCTATGTGAAGTCGCATTTTCAACAAATGACTGTTGTTACGCCGTCTTTGACAACAACGTACATATCTGACGTAACTGACGTCACATGCGCAACACGCTGCGCGTGGACTGCTGTAGCTCACATAGTGTGTTTCTTTGAATACCCTTGTCTGGAAGTTTCCGAATAATGTCGGTATTAGATTAAATAATGTTCAGACCGACCCTCAGACTGTCGGGATTCAGTTGCGGGATTTGAAACTTTTATGAGAAATGATCTTAAAAATGTCATTTATATCAACTAAAATATAGATATGCACTTATAAAGAAGTCACCTAGCTATCTGTTTGATTCCAGTGCTACATTTTCGTTGTTATTCATGTATGTACATATAACCATGCACGTATATACTGATTTGTTTCATTGATACATTTATGAGTTATGAAGTTAATTGAACATTGGCGAATATCGTTCATTGTATATATGGTTTTATATATGGGTCCTATAGAACTAAATGTGTGTCCGTACTAGACATACTATCGGGTACTTCTGTCGCCATGTTGCTGTTGTTCTTCTTCTTCACCGGCAGAGATGGCGAACCCCAGTATACACCTGGGTGGTAATCGTAACCCAGTATACACCTGGGTGGTAATCGAACCCCAGTATACACCTGGATGGTAATCCAACCCCAGAATACACCTGCATGGCAATCGAACCCCAGTATACACCTGTATGGCAATCGAACCCCAGTATACACCTGGATGGCAATCGAACCCCAGTATACACCTGGGTGGTAATCGAACCCTAGTATACACCTGGGTGTTAATCGAACCCCAGTATACACCTGGGTGGTAATCGAACCCCAGTATACACCTGGGTGGTAATCGAACCCTAGTATACACATGGGTGGTAATCGAACCCCATGTATACATATGGGTGGTAATCTAACCCAGAATACACAAGGGTGGTAATCGAACCCCAGTATACATCTGGGTGGTAATCGTGTCCCAGTATACACAAGGGTGGTAATCGTGTCCCAGTATACATATGGGTGGTAATCGTGTCCCAGTATACACAAGGGTGGTAATCGTGTCCCAGTATACATATGGGTGGTAATCGTGTCCCAGTATACACAAGGGTGGTAATCGTGTCCCAGTATACATATGGGTGGTAATCGTGTCCCAGTATACACAAGGGTGGTAATCGTGTCCCAGTATACACAAGGGTGGTAATCGTGTCCCAGTATACATATGGGTGGTAATCGTGTCCCAGTATACACAAGGGTGGTAATCGTGTCCCAGTATACATATGGGTGGTAATCGTGTCCCAGTATACACCTGGGTGGTAATCGAACCCCAATATGCACATGGGTGGTAATCGGGTCCCAGTATACACCTATAGGTGGTAATCGAACCCAAGTATACACCTGGGTGGTAATCGAACCCCAGTATACACCTGGGTGGTAATCGAACCCCATGCAGTATACGCATTGGTGATAATTGTACCCCATTATACGCCTGGGTGGTATTCGATCACCAGTATACGCATGGGTGGTAATCATACCTATTTTCAGAATTAATAACACGGCGAGCAGTAAAAGTCCTTAACAATGTTGATCATCACGTGACATCTCCCGCAAAGTTCTGTTTACGGCGCACCTCACCCCCCCCCCACCCCCTCTCTCTCTCTCTCTCTCTCTCTCTCTCTCTATGGCTGTATGGTGTGTGATGTAGCATTTCTATACACAGTTCCTTGATTGTGTCCGACACAACGCGGCTACTTTGGCTTGTCGGGTTGTCATTGTGCAGCAGAATCCCATATCTCTCAAGCAGTGAGCGCTTTCTTTTATCCGAGGTATACCGGTAACCGGTGACATAAGCAATAACCAGTGTATTTATGTTGCAAACGGAGGCTTTGCAAATAATGTTCACTCTCCATTAAGCATAATGATAGTTATGTTATTGTATGCACCTAGTAAGAAACAAATCATAACTGAATCTGGGCTAGACATACTACAAATATTCATCGTTGGAAAACAATTTAGTTGATCTTTTAGGATATTAATTAACAAATAAGCTACGGCATTCAAGTGCTTTAAACATATAAAGATAAGTTCCGAACTGAATTTTCATTTTCTAATTGCATTAACTGAATAAATGTTTATTATGTATATCATAGATATAAACGGTTACCGTGCGACGTTTTGCACGGGTTACTGTATACTAGTCCGGCTACGTATACCGGCTGTTTGTCAATGCTTCGCGGTGTCTAAATGGATTAATAATAATAATAATAATAATAAAGACTCTATTTTACGAGAGAACAAATACGATCATATTCGTCACAGATGTGAGCTTCACGATCTTCCGTCTCTTAGAAAACATAATGGCAAAAATATGATTTATATGTCGCTC
>CM026397.1:65394079-65514079 GCA_014843695.1 Archivesica marissinica
AATCTCAGGTGCACATATAAAACAAAGAATCTCAGGTGCACATATAAAACAAGAATCTCAGGTGCACATATAAAACAAGGACTCTCAGGTGCACATATAAAACAAGACTCTCAGGTGCACATATAAAGCAAAGACTCTCAGGTGCACATATAAACAAAGACTCTCAGGTGCACATATAAAGCAAGGACTCTCAGGTGCACATATAAAGCAAGGACTCTCAGGTGCACATATAAAGCAAGGATCTCAGGTGCACATATAAAACAAGGAATCTCAGGTGCACATATAAAACAAAGAATCTCAGGTTCACATATAAAACAAAGAATCTCAGGTTCACATATAAAACAAAGAATCTCAGGTTCACATATAAAACAAAGAATCTCAGGTTCACATATAAAACAAAGAATCTCAGGTGTACATATAAAACAAAGAAGCTCAGGTGCACATATAAAGCAATGACTCTCAGGTGCACATATAAAGCAATGACTCTCAGGTGCACATATAAAGCAAGGACTCTCAGGTGCACATATAAAGCAAGGACTCTCAGGTGCACATATAAAGCAAGGACTATCAGGTGCACATATAAAGCAAGGACTCTCAGGTGCACATATAAAGCAAGGACTCTCATGTGCACATATAAAGCAAGGACTCTCATGTGCACATATAAAGCAAGGACTCTCATGTGCACATATAAAGCAAAGAATCTCAGATGTACATATAAAGCAAACAACATAACCAACAGTGAACAGACGGATCTGTAGTCAAGTGGTAACACGCTGGACTGGTAATCCAGGAATCGCAGGTTCGATCCCCCGTCTGACCCTACTAAAATTAGCAGTCTTTCAGATGGGACTTTAAACCGAGGTCTCATGTCGGTGCTATACACCGTGCACGTAAAAGAACCAGAGGAGACTCTGGAATGGGTCTCTGTCTGTATCAGTGCACTATCCTCTAAAATATAATCTATTCAGAGGCGTCGCTCATATGGGCAACCGGTAGCGACGATAAATAAACATAAAAACGCAATCAACAACAGTGACGTTAATGGCCGTAACTCGTGCGTTAATGCTAACTGCCAGGATGTGGAGCACAAAAGTACAATAATAATTATAAAATAATTATTGTCTCTTTCTATGAAAAAGTTGGCAGTTTCTTACGGAGATTGGTGAGCCAAGTACTGGTAAACCGCTGGAGCCTGTCCATGTGTTGTTAGGTAAACTGCTACCCGTCGCTCGAATGGACAACCGGTTACGTTAAATAAATTTAAATTTAAAAAAAGTTGCTTGCGACAAATCAAAGAGGGGAAATGTGTTTAAAAACAGACATGTTGATATTTTCAAATCATAAATATATCAGAAAAGAGGGGTGTATGAGACCGTGCCAAGAGCCTCAGATCATCAGCCTGGGCTAAATATACACATATTGTGGTACTTGACAGTTATAAGTTATCAAACTATATTCACAATGGCACATGTATACAATGACGTCTGCTGAATACATTTATCTGTTCACCTCTCTTCTGTAACTCAATACGGAGTTTCATTTAACATTTTCAGAGATTTTCAGAGATTTTCAAAAAGATTGAAACTCGATATGACAATATTCTGGACATTCCACCAATCAGCGTACGCTTCCATTGTATTCATATTTTCGTAAACCGTAAAATGTACTACTATAAACTGAATGAAAAACATATTCGTCTATTTAGAGCGTTATCTGTATAAATATAGAGATAAGCAAACGTGCAAAAAAGAAACAATACAGTTTAGTTAATGCAAGTTAACCTGTCATTGTTAGAGCTCATACGAATAGCATGCATGCGGCATTGTCTATTGTGGAAAACAAACATTTTAATAACGTTAAATTATTAACAGTCTTTCAGTTGGGACTTTAAACCGAGGTCTCGTGTCGGTGCTTTACATCGTGCACGTAAAAGAACCAGAGGAGACTCTGGAATGGGTCTCTGTTTGTACCATTGCACTATCCTCCAAAATCTAAAGTGATTAATCTCTTCAGGAGGAAACCGGTAGCGACGATAAATAAACGTGAAACACACACACACACATCAAATTATATCCCACTCAGCTTTGGCTACATTAACAATTGTTTTTTTGAAACTTCTGAATCCATTGATGTCCAACTGCGACCTAGATATGTGTTCATGGACAGGCTAAGCCGACCTAAACGATTGCCCAGTTCCAAGCAATGTATGTGAGGTGCTTGCTCAAGGACACTACATACGTGCCGTGACCACGTATCGAACCCGGGAACACTCGATTTCAACTACCACACTATACCATGACAACAACAACAAAAACAAAAACAACAAAAACAGCAACAACAACAAAAACAGCAACAACAACAACAACTTTTATATTTTGCTAGGCTACATAATTTGTATGCAACAATTTACACGACTAATTAAGAAGAGCGTGTAGATTATACACGTGATTCAGGTATACTGTAATTTGGTAACTTTCAAAAATGCAAATACAAATCAAACATCTCTAAATACAAAATTTGACACTTTTAATACAAATTACATAAATGTGGGCTCAGAAAGACATATTCACCAGTAATGGTAGATACTGATACAATTGAACAAACTTCAATACATGTATCTATAGGAGAAGCTAAATTAATCAAATACAGTCAAACCTGTGCTAAAGGCCACCTCCGAATCAAGACCGCATAATGAAACACATGTCTCTAAAGACCATCATTTTTCTCTCCTGTCGAGCCATTTTCAATGCATGTTAACCCTCTAAAGGCCATTTTTTGACTGTCCCCATGGTGGCCTTTATAGACAGGTTTGACTGTATCTGCACGTCATTCAACCAGTATCGAAAAGAAATGTATTAAACGCTTTATTTTGATTCACCAGTATCTCTAAGTACGAATAGATTTTTCATCAATCATGCACGATTCAAGATTGAATCCATGTTCTGATCAATACAGAACTACACAGCAGGATAAATTGTTATAATATATAGAACGCCAACAAGAAACACTTGCACTCGGCGTGACAAGCTTCAGTGTCTCATTTACAGTCGTTAATTGATTTGCGAGACTTTTCCGTACACCCTACTACTTGATGCGGGTGATATCAATACCTATTATCTCTGTACACCGATAATAAAACATTTCAAAGGGGTCAACGCGATTCATGGGGCCAGGACTAATTATCCCGCTGCGAGTTGTTATACGCTACCGGTCAACGTGTCCAAACAAGGTGTGTTATCGTTGAGAACATCGTAAGTGGTTCAGGTGTAAGAGTTGAATACAGGGCAGGAGAAACATTGACATAACACCAGTGGAGTTGTTACATTTATTATCTCATTGAGATGTCCGCAGGTCAATATGCCCGTTTTGTGTTTGTCAGATCGACCGAAGCACCCGCCCGTCGACCCGTTCGTTATGTTTACCAGTGTGTCCGGAACACCCACCCGCACGTCGATATATCCGTTGTATGTTAGTTCGTCTTTTCTTTTTTCTTCTTTGTACACCATTTTTTAGTTCGTTTTGAGCACCCACCCATCGATCCGTCTGTTATGTTTATTAGTTCGTCCGGAACATTCTCACGTCGATCCGTCCGTTTTGTGCATCAGTTTGTGTCCGGAACACCCACCCTCACGTCGATCCGTCCGTTTTGTGCATCAGTTTGTATCCGGAACACCCACCCGCACGTCGATATATCCGGTGTGTGTGTTAGTCTTTTTCCACTCTGTACATCGATTTTTTTAGTTCGTCTTGAGCACCCACCGTCGATCCGTACGGTTTGCATGTCAATTCATCCGGAGCATGTGCACCCACAAGTCGATCCGTACGTTTTGCATGTCAATTCATCCGAAGCATGTGCATCCACCGTCGATCCGTACGTTTAGCATGTCAATTCATCCGGAGCATGTGCACCCACCAGTCGATCCGTACGTAATGCATGTCAATTCATCCGGAGCATGTGCATCCACCGTCGATCCGTACGTTTTGCATGTCAATTCATCCGGAGCATGTGCATCCACCAGTCGATCCGTACGTTTTGCATGTCAATTCATCCGGAGCATGTACACCCACCGTCGATCCGTACGTTTTGCATGTCAATTCATCCGGAGCATGTGCACCCACCAGTCGATCCGTACGTTTTGCATGTCAATTCATCCGAAGCATGTACACCCACCAGTCGATCCGTACGTTTTGCATGTCAATTCATCCGGAGCATGTGCACCCACCGTAGATCCGTACGTTACAATATGAAGTCTCCCTGCTACAATATGGAGTCACCGTGCTGCAATATGGAGTATCCGTGCTGCAATATGGAATATCCGTGCTGCAATATGGCGTCTCCGTGCTGCAATATGGAGTCACCGTGCTGTAATATGGAGTATCCGTGCTGCAATATGGAGTATCCGTGCTGCAAAATGGAGCATCCATGCTGCAATATGGAGTATCCGTGCTGCAATATGGAGTCTCCGTGCTGCAATATGGAGTCTCCGTGCTGCAATATGGAGTATCCGTCCTGCAATATGGAGTCTCCTTGCTACAATATGGAATATCCGTGTCCCCGTCCTGCAACATGGAGTCTCTGCCATGCAATATGGAGTTGGAGTCTCCGTGCTACAATATGGAGTCTCCGTCATGCAATATGGAGTATCCGTCCTGCAATATGGAGTCTCCGTGCTGCAATATGGAGTATCCGTCCTGCAATATGGAGTCTCCGTGCTGCAATATGGAGTAACCGTGCTGCAATATGGAGTATCCGTGCTACAATATGGAGTATCCGTGCTGCAATATGAAGTCTCCGTGCTACAATATGGAGTCTCCGTGCTGCAAAATGGAGTATCCGTGCTGCAATATGTACTCTCCGTGCTGCAAAATGGAGCATCCGCGCTGCAATATGGAGTATCCGTGCTGCAATATGGAGTATCCGTGCTGCAATATGGAGTATCCGTGCTGCAATATGGAGTATCCATGCTGCAATATGGAGTCTCCGTGCTGCAATATGGAGTATCCGTGCTGCAATATGGAGTCTCCGTGCTACAATATGGAGTCTCCGTGCCCCCGTCCTGCAACATGGAGTCTCCGCCATGCAATATGGAGTTGGAGTCTCCTTGCTACAATATGGACTCTCCGTCCTGCAATATGGAGTATCCGTCCTGCAATATGGAGTATCCGTGCTGTAATATGGACTCTCCGTCCTGCAATATGGACTCTCCGTCCTGCAATATGGAGTATCCGTGCTGTAATATGGAGTCTCCGTGCTGCAATATGGAGTATCCGTGCTGCAATATGAAGTCTCCGTGCTACAATATGGAGTCTCCGTGCTGCAACATGGAGTCTCCGTCCTGCAATATGGAGTCTCCTATTTACATTTGTACTTGCCTAGGTGTGTTTGTACTTGCCTAGGTGTATTTGTATTGCCTAGGTACATTTGTACTTGCCCAGGTGCATTTGTACTTGCCTAGGTGTAGTTGTACTTGCATAGGTACATGTGTACTTGCCTAGGTGTATTTGTACTTGCCCAGGTGCATTTGTACTTGCCTAGGTGTATTTGTACTTGCCTAGGTACATGTGTACTTGCCTAGGTACATTTGTACTTGCCTAGGTGTATTTGTACTTGCCTAGGTACATTTGTACGTGACTAGGTACATTTGTACTTCGCACTGGGGTTGCACACTGAATACATTTTGTATATATACATATGTATATGCCTCATCAATGTCACATTGGAGTATATTGTATATTGTTGCAGTAATATTACGCATGACTGATACACTTTCAGCCAAAAAATCTACAAAACAATTTTAATATGTGGCTTAGACAACCAATTTGAGTAAAATGAAATAATTTACTTCAAACAAATAATACTTAGAGGTGTAGTAAAAATAGGGAGTCTCCGTGCTACAATATGGAGTCTCCGTGCTGCAATATGGAGTCTCCGTGCTACAATATGGAATCTCCGTCCTGCAACATGGCGTATCCGTGCTGCAATATGAAGTCTCCGTGCTGCAATATGTAGTCTCCGTGCTACAATATGGAGTCTTCGTGCTACAATATGGAGTCTCCGTGCTACAATATGGAGTCTCCGTGCTGCAATATGTAGTCTCCGTGCTGCAATATGGAGAGTATCCGTGCTGCGATATGGAGTCTCCGTGCTGCAATCTGGAGCCTCCGTGCTGCAATATGAAGTCTCCGTGCTGCAATATGTAGTATCCGTGCTGCACAATGGAGAATCCGTGCTGCAATATGGAGTATCCGTGCTGCAATATGGAGTCTCCGTGCTGCAATATGGAGTCTCCGTGCTCCAATATGGAGTCTCCTGTGGTGCAATGTGGAGTCTCCGTGCTACACTATGGAATCTCCGTCCTGCAACATGGAGTATCGGTGCTGCAATATGGAGTCTCCGTGCAGTAATATGGAGTCCCCGTGCTGCAATATGGAGTCTTCGTGCTACACTATGGAGTCTCCGTGCTGCAATATGTAGTCTCCGTGCTGCAATATTAAGTCTCCGTGCTGCAATATGTAGTCTCCGTGCTACAATATGGAGTCTCCGTGCTACAATATGGAGTCTCCGTGCTGCAATATGGAGTCTCCGTGCTGCAATATGGAGTCTCCGTGCTGCAATATGAAGTCTCCGTGCTGCAATATGTAGTCTCCGTGCTGCAATATGGAGAGTATCCGTGCTGCAATATGGAGTCTCCGTGCTGCAATATGGAGAGTATCCGTGCTGCAATATGGAGTCTCCGTGCTGCAATCTGGAGTCTCCGTGCTGCAATATGAAGTCTCCGTGCTGCAATATGTAGTCTCCGTGCTGCAATATGGAGTATCCGTGCTGCAATATGGAGTATCCGTGCTGCAAAATGGAGTATCCGTGCTGCAATATGGAGTCTCCGTGCTGCAATCTGGAGCCTCCGTGCTGCAATATGAAGTCTCCGTGCTGCAATAGGTAGTATCCGTGCTGCAAAATGGAGAATCCGTGCTGCAATATGGAGTATCCGTGCTGCAATATGGAGTCTCCGTGCTGCACTATGGAGTCTCCGTGCCCCAATATGAAGTCTCCGTGCTGCAATGTGGAGTCTCCGTGCTACAATATGGAATCTCCGTCCTGCATCATGGAGTATCGGTGCTGCAATATGGAGTCTGCGTGCAGTAATATGGAGTCTCCGTGCTGCAATATGGAGAGTATCCGTGCTGCAATATGGAGTCTCCGTGCTGCAATATGGAGAGTATCCGTGCTGCAATATGGAGTCTCCGTGCTGCAATCTGGAGTCTCCGTGCTGCAATATGGAGTATCCGTGCTGCAATATGGAGTCTCCGTGCTGCAATATGTAGTCTCCGTGCTGCAAAATGGAGCATCCGCGCTGCAATATGGTGTATCCGTGCTGCAATATGGAGTCTCCGTGCTGAAATATGGAGTCTCCGTGCTGCAATATGGAGTCTCCGTGTTGCAATCTGGAGTCTCCGTGCTGCAATATGGAGTCTCTGTACTGCAAAATGGAGTCTCCATGCTGCAATATGGAGTCTCTCCGTGCTGCAATATGGAGAGTATCCGTGCTGCAATATGAAGTCTCCGTGCTGCAATATGAAGTCTCCGTGCTGCAATATGAAGTCTCCGTGCTGCAATATGTAGTCTCCGTGCTGCAAAATGGAGCATCCGCGCTGCAATATGGTGTATCCGTGCTGCAATATGGAGTATCCGTGCTGCAATATGGAGTCTCCGTGCTACAATATGGAGTCTCCGTGCCCCCGTCCTGCAACATGGAGTCGCCGCCATGCAATATGGAGTTGGAGTCTCCGTGCTACAATATGGAGTCTCCGTCCTGCAATATGGAGTATCCATCCTGCAATATGGAGTATCCTTGCTGCAATATGGAGTATCCGTGCTGTAATATGGAGTCTCCGTACTGCAATATGGAGTATCCGTCCTGCAATATGGAGTCTCCGTGCTGTAATATGGAGTCTGCGTGCTGCAATATGGAGTCTCCGTGCTGCAATATGGAGTATCCGTGCTGCAATATGAAGTCTCCGTGCTACAATATGGAGTCTCCGTGCTGCAAAATGGAGTATCCGTGCTGCAATATGGAGTCTCCGTGCTGCAACATGGAGTCTCCGTCCTGCAATATAGAGTCTCCTATGTACATGCCTAGGTGTATTTGTACTTGCCTAGGTGTATTTGTACTTGCCTAGGTACATTTGTTCTTGCCTAGGTGCATTTTTACTTGCCTATGTGTATTTGTACTTGCCTAGGTACATTTGTACTTGCCTAGGTGTATTTGTACTTGCCTAGGTACATTTGTACTTGCCTAGGTGTATTTGTACTTGCCTATGTACATTTGTACTTGCCTAGGTGCATTTGTACTTGCCTAGGTGTATTTGTACTTGCCTAGGTACATTTGTACGTGACTAGGTACATTTGTACTTCGCACTGGGGTTGCACACTGAATACATTTTGTATATATACACATGTTTATGCCTCATCAATGTCACATTGGAGTATATTGTATATTGTTGCAGTAATATTACGCATGACTGATACTCTTTCAGCCAAAAAATCTACAAAACAATTTTAGTATGTGGCTTAGACGACCAATTTGAGTAAAATGAAATAATTTACTTCAAACAAATAATACTTAGAGGTGTAGTAAAAATAGTAACCAAGTAGAAAAAAAAAATGAAAAAAAATATGTAGTCTCCGTGCTACAATATGGACTCTCCGTGCTGCAATATGGAATCTCCTTGCTGCAATATGGAGTCCCCGTGCTGCAATATGGAGTCTTCGTGCTACAATATGGAGTCTCCGTGCTGCAATATAGAGTCTCCGTGCTACAATATGGAATCTCTCCGTGCTGCAATATGGAGTCCCCGTGCTGCAATATGGAGTCTCCGTGCTGCAATATGGAGTCTCTCCGTGCTGCAATATGGAGAGTATCCGTGCTGCAATATGGAGTCTCCGTGCCCCCGTCCTGCAACATGGAGTCGCCGCCATGCAATATGGAGTTGGAGTCTCCGTGCTACAATATGGAGTCTCCGTCCTGCAATATGGAGTATCCATCCTGCAATATGGAGTATCCTTGCTGCAATATGGAGTATCCGTGCTGTAATATGGAGTCTCCGTACTGCAATATGGAGTATCCGTCCTGCAATATGGAGTCTCCGTGCTGTAATATGGAGTCTGCGTGCTGCAATATGGAGTCTCCGTGCTGCAATATGGAGTATCCGTGCTGCAATAGGGAGTCTCCGTGCTGCAATATGGAGTATCCGTGCTGCAATATGAAGTCTCCGTGCTACAATATGGACTCTCCGTGCTGCAATATGGAGTCTCCTTGCTGCAATATGGAGTCCCCGTGCTGCAATATGGAGTCTTCGTGCTACAATATGGAGTCTCCGTGCTGCAATATGGAGTCTCCGTGCTGCAATATGGAGTCCCCGTGCTGCAATATGGAGTCTCCGTGCTGCAATATGGAGTCTCTCCGTGCTGCAATATGGAGAGTATCCGTGCTGCAATATGGAGTCCCCGTGCTGCAATATGGAGTCTCCGTGCTGCAATATGGAGTCTCCGTGCTACAATATGGAGTCTCTCCGTGCTGCAATATGGAGTCCCCGTGCTGCAATATGGAGTCTCCGTGTTGCAATATGGAGTCTCTCCGTGCTGCAATATGGAGAGTATCCGTGCTGCAATATGGAGTCCCCGTGCTGCAATATGGATTCTCCGTGCTGCAATATGGAATCTCCGTGCTGCAATATGGAGTCTCCGTGCTACAATATGGAGTCTCCGTGCTGTAATATGGAGTCTGCGTGCTGCAATATGGAGTCTCCGTGCTGCAATATGGAGTATCCGTGCTGCAATATGAAGTCTCCGTGCTACAATATGGAGTCTCCGTGCTGCAAAATGGAGTATCCGTGCTGCAATATGGAGTCTCCGTGCTGCAACATGGAGTCTCCGTCCTGCAATATGGAGTCTCCTATGTACATGCCTAGGTGTATTTGTACTTGCCTAGGTGTATTTGTACTTGCCTATGTACATTTGTTCTTGCCTAGGTGCATTTTTACTTGCCTATGTGTATTTGTACTTGCCTAGGTACATTTGTACTTGCCTAGGTGTATTTGTACTTGCCTAGGTACATTTGTACTTGCCTAGGTACATTTGTACTTGCCTAGGTGTATTTGTACTTGCCTAGGTACATTTGTACGTGACTAGGTACATTTGTACTTCGCACTGGGGTTGCACACTGAATACATTTTGTATATATACACATTTTTATGCCTCATCAATGTCACATTGGAGCATATTGTATATTGTTGCAGTAATATTACGTATGACTGATACTCTTTCAGCCAAAAAATCTACAAAACAATTTTAATATGTGGCTTAGACGACCAATTTGAGTAAAATGAAATAATTTACTTCAAACAAATAATACATAGAGGTGTAGTAAAAATAGTAACCAAGTAGAAAAATAAAATTAAAAAAAATATGTAGTCTCCGTGCTACAATATGGACTCTCCGTGCTGCAATATGGAGTCTCCGTGCTGCAATATGGAGTCTCTCCATGATGCAATATGGAGAGTATCCGTTCTGCAATATTGAGTCCCCGTTCTGCAATATGAAGTCTCCCTGCTGCAATATGGAGTCTCCGTGCTGCAATATGAGGTCTCCCTGCTGCAATATGAAGTCTCCGTGCCGCAATATGTAGTCTCCGTGCTGCAAAATGGAGTATCCGTGCTGCAATATGGAGTCTCCGTCCTGCAATATGGAGTCTCCGTGCTGCAATATGGAGTATCCGTCCTGCAATATGGAGTGTCCGTCCTGCAATATGGAGTATCCGTCCTGCAATATGGAGTCTCCGTGCTGCAATATGGGGAGTATCCATGCTGCAATATGGAGTCTCCGTGCTGCAATATGGAGAGTATCCGTTCTGCAATATGGAGTCTCCGTGCTGCAATCTGGAGTCTCCGTGCTGCAATATGAAGTATCCGTGCTGCAATATGTAGTCTCCGTTCTGCAATATGAAGTCTCTGTGCTGCAATATGTAGTCGCCGTGCTGCAAAATGGAGTATCCGTGCTGCAATATGGAGTCTCCGTGCTGCAATATGGAGAGTATCCGTGCTACAATATGGAGTCTCCGTGCTGCAATATGAAGTATCCTTGCTGCAATATGAAGAGTATCCGTGCTGCAATATGGAGTCTCCGTGCTGCAATATCGAGTCTCCGTGCTGCAATATGGAGTCTCCGTGCTGCACTATGGAGTCTTTGTGCTACAATATGGAGTCTCCGTGCTGCAATATGGAGTCTCCGTGCTACAATATGGAGTCTCTCCGTGATGCAATATGGAGAGTATCCGTGCTGCAATATGGAGTCTCCGTGCTGCAATATGGAGTCTCCGTGCTGCAATATGTAGTCTCCGTGCTGCAAAATGGAGTATCCGTGCTGCAATATGGAGTCTCCGTGCTGCAATATGGAGTATCCGTTCTGCAATATGGAGTATCCGTCCTGCAATATGGAGTGTCCGTCCTGCAATATGGAGTATCCGTCCTGCAATATGGAGTCTCCGTGCTACAATATGGAGAGTATCCGTGCTGCAATATGGAGTCTCCGTGCTGCAATATGAAGTGTCCGTGCTGCAATATGGAGAGTATCCGTGCTGCAATATGGAGTCTCCGTGCTGCAATATGGAGTCTCCGTGCTGCAAAATGGAGTATCCGTGCTGCACTATGGAGTCGTTGTGCTACAATATGGAGTCTCCGTGCTGCAATAAGGAGTCTCCGTGCTACAATATGGAGTCTCTCCGTGATGCAATATGGAGAGTATCCGTGCTGCAATATGGAGTCCCCGTGCTGCAATATGGAGTATCCGTGCTGCAATATGGAGTCTCCGTGCTGCAATATGGAGTCTCCGTGCTGCAATGTGGAGTCTCCGTGCTGCAATGTGGAGTATCCGTGCTGCAATATGGAGTCTCTGTGCTGCAAAATGGAGTCTCCGTGCTGCAATATGGAGTCTCTCCGTGCTGCAATATGGAGAGTATCCGTGCTGCAATATGTGGTCTCCGTGCTGCAATATGGAGAGTATCCGTGCTGCAATATGGAGTCTCTGTGCTGCAATATGGAGTCTCCGTGCTGCAATATGAAGTCTCCGTGCTGCAATATGTAGTCTCCGTGCTGCAAAATGGCGCATCCGCGCTGCAATATGGAGTATCCGTGCTGCAATATGGAGTATTCGTGCTGCAATATGGTGTCTCCGTGCTGCAATATGGAGTATCCGTGCTGCAATATGGAGTCTCCGTGCTACAATATGGAGTCTCCGTGCCCCCGTCCTGCAACATGGAGTCTCCGCCATGCAATATGGAGTTGGAGTCTCCGTGCTACAATATGGAGTCTCCGTCCTGCAATATGGAGTATCCGTGCTGCAATATGGAGTATCCGTGCTGTAATATGGAGTATCCGTCCTGCAATATGGATTATACGTCCTGCAATATGGAGTCTCCGTACTGCAATATGGAGTATCCGTGCTGCAATATGGAGTATCCGTGCTGTAATATGGAGTCTCCGTCCTGCAATATGGAGTATCCGTCCTGCAATATGGAGTCTCCGTACTGCAATATGGAGTATCCGTCCTGCAATATGGAGTCTCCGTGCTGTAATATGGAGTCTGCGTGCTGCAATATGGAGTCTCCGTGCTGCAATATGGAGTATCCGTGCTGCAATATGAAGTCTCCGTGCTGCAAAATGGAGTATCCGTGCTGCAATATGGAGTCTCCGTGCTGCAACATGGAGTCTCCGTCCTGCAATATGGAGTCTCCTATGTACATTTGTACTTGCCTAGGTGTATTTGTACTTGCCTAGGTGTATTTGTTCTTGCCTAGGTGTATTTGTACTTGCCTAGGTACATTTTGTACTTGCCTAGGTGTATTTGTACTTGCCTAGGTACATTTGTACTTGCCTAGGTGCATTTGTACTTGTCTAGGTGTATTTGTACTTGCCTAGATGTATTTGTACTTGCCTAGGTGTATTTGTACGTGACTAGGTACATTTGTACTTCGCACTGGGGTTGCACACTGAATACATTTTGTATATATACACATGTATATGCCTCATCAATGTCACATTAGAGTATATTGTTGCAGTAATATTACGCATGACTGATACTCTTTCAGCCAAAAAATCTACAAAACAATTTTAATATGTGGCTTAGACAACCAACTTGAGTAAAATGAAATAATTTACTTCAAACAAATAATACTTAGAGGTGTAGTAAAAATAGGGAGTCTCCGTGCTACAATATGGACTCTCCGTGCTGCAATATGGAGTCTCCGTGCTGCAATATGGAGTCCCCGTGCTGCAATATGGAGTCTCCGTGCTGCAATATGGAGTCTCCGTGCTACAATATGGAGTCTCTCCGTGCTGCAATATGGAGAGTATCCGTGCTACAATATGGAGTCTCCGTGCTGCAATATGGAGTCTCCGTGCTGCAATATGGAGTCCCCGTGCTGCAATATGGGAGTATCCGTGCTGCAATATGGAGTCTCCGTGCTGCAATATGGAGTCTCCGTGCTGCAATATGGAGTATCCGTGCTGCAATATGGAGTATCCGTGCTGCAATATGGAGTCTCCGTGCTGTAATATGGAGTCTCCGTCCTGCAATATGGAGTATTCGTGCTGTAATATGGAGTCTCCGTGCTGTAATATGGAGTCTCCGTGTTGCAATATGGAGTCTCCGTGCTGCAATATGGAGTATCCGTGCTGCAATATGGAGTCTCCGTGGTTCAATAAGGAGCCTACAATGTGCACTTGAAATTGTGTCCTCTCAACCAATAGGGTTTGTATGCTAAAGGCCACGGTGCAAGACATTTAAATGTTCGTTGCGTCTTATCACTTCCTCATAGCGATTGATTCATCTGGAATGAGGTCTCCAGAGCGATGTACCAATTCCGTTCACAATCTAGCAAAAGGAAGTCTGTATAAATCTTGTATATTATTAGTGGTTTGCATATTCGATACACCACATATGAATATAATATATCACGTATAACGTATTAAAGTGTGACAACCACGAATAGATAGATTCTGGTGTGACATATCCGAGTTATAATATGATTTTCATTATGATGAATAACTACTTGCTTCATAAACCATGCGTGTCTCATAAACCATGCGCAAAACACAAAATGAATGGTACAAACTATTTTAAATGCGTCGAAAGTTATTTTAATACCAGATTTTATCACTTTCGCAGTATGACACTAAACACAGATGAATTATTCAATACTTTGTATGATTGTAAAGACATACCTATTATAATCAGATACGCATATTCACTGGTGCGAATTTTAAGGGAGAAACTTGTGGCTTCGCGGTAATTGGGTGTTTCAATACACACATGCATTTACAGTTTAACACTTTCTTAACTTCTGAAATACTGCTCCTTCAATATCGCCCCCTTTTCATTCGGTGTTGTACATGTATTTCATTTTTCTATTAGTCCAATCCTAATTTCACGATTAGCAACTACTCGTACTCCTGTCCGATTAGCGTAATGGTTAGTCCGTTCGCTTCTCACCAATGCAACCCGGGTTCGATCCTCGGACCGGGAAGTATGTGAGATGTACGGTGGGCGTCATATTGGATAGGTGGTTTTTCTCCGGGTACTCTAGTTTCCTCCCACACTAATTGCCACATTTACGCTTTCATCCACGCCAACGAGAGTGATTAATATAAGTTGCTAAAACTTGCTTCGCAATCATTGCAAAATAAATAAATTTTAAACGTACTACTTAGCTTTATCATCTACCGAAATCAACATCCAGAGAATGGAGATGATGCAGCATAGATCGACAACACAATAACAAACATCCAGAGAATGGAGATGCTGTAGCATAGATCGACAACACAATAACAAACATCCAGAGAATGGAGATGCTGTAGAATAGATCGACAACACAATAACCAGCATCCAGAGAATGGAGGTGCTGCAGCATAGATCGACAACACAATAACAAACATCCAGAGAATGGAGATGCTGTAGCATAGATCGACAACACAATAACAAACATCCAGAGAATGGAGATGCTGTAGAATAGATCGACAACACAATAACCAGCATCCAGAGAATGGAGGTGCTGCAGCATAGATCGACAACACAATAACAAACATCCAGAGAATGGAGATGCTGTAGAGTAGATCGACAACACAATAACAAACATCCAGAGAATGGAGATGCTGTAGCATAGATCGACAACACAATAACAAACATCCAGAGAATGGAGATGCTGTAGAATAGATCGACAACACAATAACCAGCATCCAGAGAATGGAGGTGCTGCAGCATAGATCGACAACACAATAACAAACATCCAGAGAATGGAGATGCTGTAGAGTAGATCGACAACACAATAACAAACATCCAGAGAATGGAGATGCTGCAGCATAGATCGACAACATAATAACAAACATCCAGAGAATGGAGATGCTGTAGAGTAGATGGACAACACAATAACCAGCATCCAGAGAGTGGAGATGCTGTAGAGTAGATCGACAACACAATAACAAACATCCAGAGAATGGAGATGCTGCAGAGTAGATCGACAACACAATAACCAACATCCAGAGAATGGAGATGCTGCAGCATAGATCGACAACATAATAACCAGCATCCAGAGAATGTAGATGCTGTGGAGTAGATCGACAACACAATAACAAACATCCAGAGAATGGAGATGCTGCAGAGTAGATCGACAACACAATAACAAACATCCAGAGAATGGAGATGTTGCAGAGTAGATCGACAACACAATAACCAACATCCAGAGAATGGAGATGCTGCAGCATAGATCGACAACATAATAACCAGCATCCAGAGAATGGAGATGCTGTAGAGTAGATCGACAACACAATAACCAACATCCAGAGAATGGAGATGCTGCAGCATAGATCGACAACATAATAACCAGCATCCAGAGAATGTAGATGCTGTGGAGTAGATCGACAACACAATAACAAACATCCAGAGAATGGAGATGCTGCAGCATAGATGGACAACACAATAACCAACATCCAGAGAATGGAGATGCTGTAGAGTAGATCGACAACACAATAACAAATATCCAGAGAATGGAGATGCTGCAGCATAGATCGACAACATAATAACAAACATCCAGAGAATGGAGATGCTGTAGAGTAGATCGACAACACAATAACAAACATCCAGAGAATGGAGATGCTGTAGAGTAGATGGACAACACAATAACCAGCATCCAGAGAATGGAGATGCTGCAGCATAGATGGACAACACAATAACCAGCATCCAGAGAGTGGAGATGCTGTAGAGTAGATCGAGAACACAATAACAAACATCCAGAGAATGGAGATGCTGCAGAGTAGATCGACAACACAATAACAAACATCCAGAGAATGGAGATGCTGCAGAGTAGATCGACAACACAATAACCAACATCCAGAGAATGGAGATGCTGCAGCATAGATCGACAACATAATAACCAGCATCCAGAGAATGGAGATGCTGTAGAGTAGATCGACAACACAATAACCAACATCCAGAGAATGGAGATGCTGCAGCATAGATCGACAACATAATAACCAGCATCCAGAGAATGTAGATGCTGTGGAGTAGATCGACAACACAATAACAAACATCCAGAGAATGGAGATGCTGCAGCATAGATGGACAACACAATAACCAACATCCAGAGAATGGAGATGCTGTAGAGTAGATCGACAACACAATAACAAATATCCAGAGAATGGAGATGCTGCAGCATAGATGGACAACATAATAACAAACATCCAGAGAATGGAGATGCTGTAGAGTAGATCGACAACACAATAACAAACATCCAGAGAATGGAGATGCTGTAGAGTAGATGGACAACACAATAACCAGCATCCAGAGAATGGAGATGCTGCAGCATAGATGGACAACACAATAACCAGCATCCAGAGAGTGGAGATGCTGTAGAGTAGATCGAGAACACAATAACAAACATCCAGAGAATGGAGATGCTGCATAGTAGATCGACAACACAATAACAAACATCCAGAGAATGGAGATGCTGCAGAGTAGATCGACAACACAATAACCAACATCCAGAGAATGGAGATGCTGCAGCATAGATCGACAACATAATAACCAGCATCCAGAGAATGGAGATGCTGTAGAGTAGATCGACAACACAATAACCAACATCCAGAGAATGGAGATGCTGCAGCATAGATCGACAACATAATAACCAGCATCCAGAGAATGTAGATGCTGTGGAGTAGATCGACAACACAATAACAAACATCCAGAGAATGGAGATGCTGCAGCATAGATGGACAACACAATAACCAACATCCAGAGAATGGAGATGCTGTAGAGTAGATCGACAACACAATAACAAATATCCAGAGAATGGAGATGCTGCAGCATAGATCGACAACATAATAACAAACATCCAGAGAATGGAGATGCTGTAGAGTAGATCGACAACACAATAACAAACATCCAGAGAATGGAGATGCTGTAGAGTAGATGGACAACACAATAACCAGCATCCAGAGAATGGAGATGCTGCAGCATAGATGGACAACACAATAACCAGCATCCAGAGAGTGGAGATGCTGTAGAGTAGATCGAGAACACAATAACAAACATCCAGAGAATGGAGATGCTGCAGAGTAGATCGACAACACAATAACAAACATCCAGAGAATGGAGATGCTGCAGAGTAGATCGACAACACAATAACCAACATCCAGAGAATGGAGATGCTGCAGCATAGATCGACAACATAATAACCAGCATCCAGAGAATGGAGATGCTGCAGCATAGATCGACAACACAATAACCAACATCCAGAGAATGGAGATGATGCAGCATAGATCGACAACACAATAACCAACATCCAGAGAATGGAGATGCTGTAGAGTAGATCGACAACACAATAACAAACATCCAGAGAATGGAGATGCTGTAGAGTAGATGGACAACACAATAACAAACATCCAGAGAATGGAGATGCTGTAGAGTAGATCGACAACGCAATAACAAACATCCAGATAATGGAGATGCTGTAGAGTAGATGGACAACACAATAACCAACATCCAGAGAATGGAGATGCTGTAGAGTAGATGGACAACACAATAACAAACATCCAGAGAATGGAGATGCTGTAGATTAGATCGACAACACAATAACAAACATCCAGAGAATGGAGATGCTGTAGAGTAGATCGACAACACAATAACAAACATCCAGACAATGGAGATGCTGTAGAGTAGATGGACAACACAATAACAAACATCCAGAGAATGGAGATGCTGTAGAGTAGATGGACAACACAATAACAAACATCCAGAGCATGGAGATGCTGTAGAGTAGATCGACAACACAATAACCAACATCCAGAGAATGGAGATGCTGCAGAGTAGATCGACAACACAATAACCAACATCCAGAGAATGGAGATGCTGCAGCATAGATGGCCAACACAATAACCAACATCCAGAGAATGGAGATGCTGTAGAGTAGATCGACAACACAATAACAAACATCCAGAGAATGGAGATGCTGCAGCATAGATCGACAACATAATATCAAACATCCAGAGAATGGAGATGCTGTAGAGTAGATGGACAACACAATAACCAGCATCCAGAGAATGGAGATGCTGCAGCATAGATGGACAACACAATAACAAACATCCAGAGCATGGAGATGCTGTAGAGTAGATCGACAACACAATAACCAACATCCAGAGAATGGAGATGCTGCAGAGTAGATCGACAACACAATAACCAACATCCAGAGAATGGAGATGCTGCAGCATAGATGGCCAACACAATAACCAACATCCAGAGAATGGAGATGCTGTAGAATAGATCGACAACACAATAACAAACATCCAGAGAATGGAGATGCTGCAGCATAGATCGACAACATAATAACAAACATCCAGAGAATGGAGATGCTGTAGAGTAGATGGACAACACAATAACCAGCATCCAGAGAATGGAGATGCTGCAGCATAGATGGACAACACAATAACAAACATCCAGAGAATGGAGATGCTGTAGAGTAGATCGACAACACAATAACCAACATCCAGAGAATGGAGATGCTGCAGAGTAGATCGACAACACAATAACCAACATCCAGAGAATGGAGATGCTGCAGCATAGATGGCCAACACAATAACCAACATCCAGAGAATGGAGATGCTGTAGAGTAGATCGACAACACAATAACAAACATCCAGAGAATGGAGATGCTGCAGCATAGATCGACAACATAATATCAAACATCCAGAGAATGGAGATGCTGTAGAGTAGATGGACAACACAATAACCAGCATCCAGAGAATGGAGATGCTGCAGCATAGATGGACAACACAATAACAAACATCCAGAGCATGGAGATGCTGTAGAGTAGATCGACAACACAATAACTAACATCCAGAGAATGGAGATGCTGCAGAGTAGATCGACAACACAATAACCAACATCCAGAGAATGGAGATGCTGCAGCATAGATGGCCAACACAATAACCAACATCCAGAGAATGGAGATGCTGTAGAGTAGATCGACAACACAATAACAAACATCCAGAGAATGGAGATGCTGCAGCATAGATCGACAACATAATATCAAACATCCAGAGAATGGAGATGCTGTAGAGTAGATGGACAACACAATAACCAGCATCCAGAGAATGGAGATGCTGCAGCATAGATGGACAACACAATAACAAACATCCAGAGCATGGAGATGCTGTAGAGTAGATCGACAACACAATAACCAACATCCAGAGAATGGAGATGCTGCAGAGTAGATCGACAACACAATAACCAACATCCAGAGAATGGAGATGCTGCAGCATAGATGGCCAACACAATAACCAACATCCAGAGAATGGAGATGCTGTAGAGTAGATCGACAACACAATAACAAACATCCAGAGAATGGAGATGCTGCAGCATAGATCGACAACATAATAACAAACATCCAGAGAATGGAGATGCTGTAGAGTAGATGGACAACACAATAACCAGCATCCAGAGAATGGAGATGCTGCAGCATAGATGGACAACACAATAACCAGCATCCAGAGAGTGGAGTTGCTGTAGAGTAGATCGACAACATAATAACCAGCATCCAGAGAATGGAGATGCTGTAGAGTAGATCGACAACACAATAACCAACATCCAGAGAATGGAGATGCTGCAGCATAGATCGACAACATAATAACCAGCATCCAGAGAATGTAGATGCTGTGGAGTAGATCGACAACACAATAACAAACATCCAGAGAATGGAGATGCTGTAGAGTAGATCGACAACACAATAACAAATATCCAGAGAATGGAGATGCTGCAGCATAGATCGACAACATAATAACAAACATCCAGAGAATGGAGATGCTGTAGAGTAGATCGACAACACAATAACAAACATCCAGAGAATGGAGATGCTGTAGAGTAGATGGACAACACAATAACCAGCATCCAGAGAATGGAGATGCTGCAGCATAGATGGACAACACAATAACCAGCATCCAGAGAGTGGAGATGCTGTAGAATAGATCGACAACACAATAACAAACATCCAGAGAATGGAGATGCTGCAGAGTAGATCGACAACACAATAACAAACATCCAGAGAATGGAGATGCTGCAGAGTAGATCGACAACACAATAACCAACATCCAGAGAATGGAGATGCTGCAGCATAGATCGACAACACAATAACCAACATCCAGAGAATGGAGATGATGCAGCATAGATCGACAACACAATAACCAACATCCAGAGAATGGAGATGATGCAGCATAGATCGACAACACAATAACCAACATCCAGAGAATGGAGATGCTGCAGCATAGATGGACAACACAATAACCAACATCCAGAGAATGGAGATGCTGCAGAGTAGATGGACAACACAATAACAAACATCCAGAGAATGGAGATGCTGTAGAGTAGATCGACAACACAATAACCAACATCCAGAGAATGGAGATGCTGTAGAGTAGATCGACAACACAATAACCAGCATCCAGAGAATGGAGATGCTGTAGCATAGATGGACAACACAATAACCACCATCCAGAGAATGGAGATGCTGTAGAGTAGATCGACAACACAATAACCAACATCCAGAGAATGGAGATGCTGCAGCATAGATCGACAACATAATAACCAGCATCCAGAGAATGTAGATGCTGTGGAGTAGATCGACAACACAATAACAAACATCCAGAGAATGGAGATGCTGCAGCATAGATGGACAACACAATAACCAACATCCAGAGAATGGAGATGCTGTAGAGTAGATCGACAACACAATAACAAATATCCAGAGAATGGAGATGCTGCAGCATAGATCGACAACATAATAACAAACATCCAGAGAATGGAGATGCTGTAGAGTAGATCGACAACACAATAACAAACATCCAGAGAATGGAGATGCTGTAGAGTAGATGGACAACACAATAACCAGCATCCAGAGAATGGAGATGCTGCAGCATAGATGGACAACACAATGACCAGCATCCAGAGAGTGGAGATGCTGTAGAATAGATCGACAACACAATAACAAACATCCAGAGAATGGAGATGCTGCAGAGTAGATCGACAACACAATAACAAACATCCAGAGAATGGAGATGCTGCAGAGTAGATCGACAACACAATAACCAACATCCAGAGAATGGAGATGCTGCAGCATAGATCGACAACATAATAACCAGCATCCAGAGAATGGAGATGCTGCAGCATAGATCGACAACACAATAACCAACATCCAGAGAATGGAGATGATGCAGCATAGATCGACAACACAATAACCAACATCCAGAGAATGGAGATGATGCAGCATAGATCGACAACACAATAACCAACATCCAGAGAATGGAGATGATGCAGCATAGATCGACAACACAATAACCAACATCCAGAGAATGGAGATGATGCAGCATAGATCGACAACACAATAACCAACATCCAGAGAATGGAGATGATGCAGCATAGATCGACAACACAATAACCAACATCCAGAGAATGGAGATGCTGCAGCATAGATCGACAACACAATAACCAACATCCAGAGAATGGAGATGCTGTAGAGTAGATCGACAACACAATAACCAGCATCCAGAGAATGGAGATGCTGCAGCATAGATCGACAACACAATAACCAACATCCAGAGAATGGAGATGCTGTAGAGTAGATCGACAACACAATAACCAACATCCAGAGAATGGAGATGCTGTAGAGTAGATCGACAACACAATCACCAACATCCAGAGAATGGAGATGCTGCAGCATAGATGGACAACACAATAACCAGCATCCAGAGAATGGAGATGCTGTAGAGTAGTTCAACATCACAATAACCAGCATCCAGAGAATGGAGATGCTGCAGCATAGATGGACAACACAATAACCAGCATCCAGAGAGTGGAGATGCTGTAGAGTAGATCGACAACATAATAACCAGCATCCAGAGAATGGAGATGCTGTAGAGTAGATTGACAACACAATAACCAACATCCAGAGAATGGAGATGCTGCAGCATAGATCGTCAACATAATAACCAGCATCCAGAGAATGTAGATGCTGTGGAGTAGATCGACAACACAATAACAAACATCCAGAGAATGGAGATGCTGCAGCATAGATGGACAACACAATAACTAACATCCAGAGAATGGAGATGCTGTAGAGTAGATCGACAACACAATAACAAACATCCAGAGAATGGAGATGCTGCAGCATAGATCGACAACATAATAACAAACATCCAGAGAATGGAGATGCTGTAGAGTAGATCGACAACACAATAACAAACATCCAGAGAATGGAGATGCTGTAGAGTAGATCGACAACACAATAACCAACATCCAGAGAATGGAGATGCTGCAGCATAGATCGACAACACAATAACCAGCATCCAGAGAATGGAGATGCTGTAGAATAGATCGACAACACAATAACAAACATCCAGAGAATGGAGATGCTGCAGAGTAGATCGACAACACAATAACAAACATCCAGAGAATGGAGATGCTGCAGAGTAGATCGACAACACAATAACCAACATCCAGAGAATGGAGATGATGCAGCATAGATCGACAACACAATAACCAACATCCAGAGAATGGAGATGCTGCAGCATAGATCGACAACACAATAACCAACATCCAGAGAATGGAGATGATGCAGCATAGATCGACAACACAATAACCAACATCCAGAGAATGGAGATGATGCAGCATAGATCGACAACACAATAACCAACATCCAGAGAATGGAGATGCTGCAGCATAGATGGACAACACAATAACCAACATCCAGAGAATGGAGATGCTGCAGAGTAGATGGACAACACAATAACAAACATCCAGAGAATGGAGAGGCTGTAGAGTATATCGACAACACAATAACCAACATCCAGAGAATGGAGATGCTGTAGAGTAGATCGACAACACAATAACCAGCATCCAGAGAATGGAGATGCTGTAGCATAGATGGACAACACAATAACCAACATCCAGAGAATGGAGATGCTGTAGAGTAAATCGACAACACAATAACCATCATCCAGAGAATGGAGATGCTGTAGAGTAGATCGACAACACAATCACCAACATCCAGAGAATGGAGATGCTGCAGCATAGATGGACAACACAATAACCAGCATCCAGAGAATGGAGATGCTGTAGAGTAGTTCAACATCACAATAACCAGCATCCAGAGAATGGAGATACTGCAGCATAGATGGACAACACAATAACCAGCATCCAGAGAGTGGAGATGCTGTAGAGTAGATCGACAACACAATAACAAACATCCAGAGAATGGAGATGCTGCAGAGTAGATCGACAACACAATAACAAACATCCAGAGAATGGAGATGCTGCAGAGTAGATCGACAACACAATAACCAACATCCAGAGAATGGAGATGCTGCAGCATAGATCGACAACATAATAACCAGCATCCAGAGAATGGAGATGCTGCAGCATAGATCGACAACACAATAACCAACATCCAGAGAATGGAGATGATGCAGCATAGATCGACAACACAATAACCAACATCCAGAGAATGGAGATGATGCAGCATAGATCGACAACACAATAACAACATCCAGAGAATGGAGATGCTGCAGCATAGATGGACAACACAATAACCAACATCCAGAGAATGGAGATGCTGCAGAGTAGACAACAATAAACATCCAGAGAATGGAGATGCTGTAGAGTAGATCGACAACACAATAACCACATCCAGAGAATGGAGATGCTGAGTAGATCGACAACACAATAACCAGCATCCAGAGAATGGAGATGATGTAGCATAGATGGACAACACAATAACCAACATCCAGAGAATGGAGATGCTGTAGATAGATCGACAACACAATAACCACACCAGAGATGGAGATGTGTAGAGTAGATCGACAACACAATCACCAACATCCAGAGAATGGAGATGCTGCAGCATAGATGGACAACACAATAACCAGCATCCAGAGAATGGAGATGCTGTAGAGTAGTTCAACATCACAATAACCAGCATCCAGAGAATGGAGATACTGCAGCATAGATGGACAACACAATAACCAGCATCCAGAGAATGGAGATGCTGTAGAGTAGTTCAACATCACAATAACCAGCATCCAGAGAATGGAGATGCTGCAGCATAGATGGACAACACAATAACCAGCATCCAGAGAATGGAGATGCTGTAGAGTAGTTCAACATCACAATAACCAGCATCCAAAGAATGGAGATACTGCAGAGTAGATCGTAAATGAAACACGGCCTGAGCAGAGCTCGAACACGTGACCATCAGTGATGATATGTTACAGTGGAATGCAAGTCAACGACCGTAACTACTCGACCACAGAGACGGACAATGCAATGTAGTGTGTGTACCTATAGCTATATGTAGTGTGTATAAATCCGCAAATATGTCAATACACAATGCCAACATTTATGGAACAATAACCCAAACAACAAATTATACCAAATTAAACCTTCTTTTTCCGAAAATTATCGATATCCTTCAAATAGAAAAGAACAAGTTGTTTTGACCCCATGTCGTATTGGCCACTATTACCTTACTCATTCCTTTATTCTGAACTGCGAGGATCCACCAGAATGTATCCCTTGCCAAGACAATTTTACAATCAAACATATATTGACTGAATGTATCGATGTGAATGAGATTAGATCCCGCTACTATATAGAACATTCCATGACAAATAGTTTTAATAACGTCGAACCAAAGTTAATTTTATCCTTTTTAAAGGAAATTAATATTGTTGACACATTATAATAAATATATTTAACATGTATAAATCTGTATATTGAAATGGTGTAAAATTTATCAAAGTTTACATATTATAACATACATATATTTTATCAGACGCTCCATGACCATTTTCGGTTGAGGCGTCTATAAATAAAACAATCAATCAATTATGTGTAGTATGTAGATATATGTATGTGTAGTATGTAGATATATGTATGTGTTGTATGTAGATATATTTATGTGTAGTATGTAGATATATGTATGTGTAGTATGTAGATATATTTATGTGTAGTATGTAGATATATTTATGTGTAGTATGTACATATATTTATATGTTGTATGTAGATATATGTATGTGTTGTATGCAGATATATTTATGTGTAGTATGTAGATATATGTATGTGTAGTATGTAGATATATGTATGTGTAGTATGTAGATATATTTATGTGTAGTATGTACATATATTTATGTGTAGTATGTAGATATATGTATGTGTAGTATGTAGATATATTTATGTGTAGTATGTAGATATGTGTATGTAGTATGTAGATATATGTATGTGTAGTATGTAGATATATGTATGTGTAGTATGTAGATATATGTGTAGTATGTAGATATATTTATGTGTTGTATGTAGATATATGTGTATGTTGTATGTAGATATATGTATGTGTTGTATGTAGATATATGTATGTGTTGTATGTAGATATATGTATGTGTTGTATGTAGATATATGTATGCAGTATGTAGATATATGTATGTGTAGTATGTAGATATATGTATGTGTAGTATGTAGATATATTTATGTGTAGTATGTAGATATATGTATATGTTGTATGTAGATATATGTATATGTTGTATGTAGATATATGTATGTGTAGTATGTAGATATATGTATGTGTAGTATGTAGATATATGTATGTGTAGTATGTAGATATATTTATGTGTAGTATGTAGATATATGTTTGTGTAGTATGTAGATATATGTATGTGTTGTATGTAGATATATGTTGTATGTAGATATATGTATGTGTTGTATGTAGATATATGTATATGTAGTATGTAGATATATTTATGTGTAGTATGTACATATATTTATGTGTAGTATGTAGATATATGTATGTGTAGTATGTAGATATATTTATGTGTAGTATGTAGATATATGTATGTAGTATGTAGATATATTTATGTGTAGTATGTAGATATATGTATGTGTAGTAAGTAGATATATGTGTAGTATGTAGATATATTTATGTGTTGTATGTAGATATATGTGTGTTGTATGTAGATATATGTATGTGTTGTATGTAGATATATGTATGTGTTGTATGTAGATATATGTATGTGTTGTATGTAGATATATGTATGCAGTATGTAGATATATGTATGTGTAGTATGTAGATATATGTATGTGTAGTATGTAGATATATGTATGTGTAGTATGTAGATATTTGTATATGTTGTATGTAGATATATGTATGTGTTGTATGTAGATATATGTATGTGTAGTATGTAGATATATGTATGTGTAGTATGTAGATATATTTATGTGTAGTATGTAGATATATGTATGTGTAGTATGTAGATATATGTATGTATAGTATGTAGATATATTTATGTAGTATGTAGATATATTTATGTGTTGTATGTAGATATATGTTTGTGTAGTATGTAGATATATGTATGTGTTGTATGTAGATATATGTATATGTTGTATGTAGATATATTTATGTGTTGTATGTATATATATGTATGTAGATATATTTATATGTAGTATGTAGATATATGTATGTGTTGTATGTAGATACATTTATGTGTAGTATGTAGATATATTTATATGTAGATATATTTATGTAGTATGTAGATATATGTATGTGTAGTATGTAGATATATGTATATGTTGTATGTAGATATATGTATAGGTTGTATGTAGATATATTTATGTGTTGTATGTAGATATATTTATGTGTTGTATGTAGATATATTTATGTGTTGTATGTAGATATATGTATGTGTAGTATGTAGATATATTTATGTGTAGTATGTAGATATATGTTTGTGTAGTATGTAGATATATGTATGTGTAGTATGTAGATATATGTATGTGTAGTATTTAGATATATGTATGTGTAGTATGTAGATATATGTATGTGTAGTATGTAGATATATGTATGTATAGTATGTAGATATATGTATGTGTTGTATGTAGATATATGTATATGTTGTATGTAGATATATGTATGTGTTGTATGTAGATATATGTATATGTAGTATGTAGATATATTTATGTGTAGTATGTACATATATTTATGTGTAGTATGTAGATATATGTATGTGTAGTATGTAGATATATTTATGTGTAGTATGTAGATATATGTATGTAGTATGTAGATATATTTATGTGTAGTATGTAGATATATGTATGTGTAGTATGTAGATATATGTGTAGTATGTAGATATATTTATGTGTTGTATGTAGATATATGTGTGTGTTGTATGTAGATATATGTATGTGTTGTATGTAGATATATGTATGTGTTGTATGTAGATATATGTATGTGTTGTATGTAGATATATGTATGCAGTATGTATATATATGTATGTGTAGTATGTAGATATATGTATGTGTAGTATGTAGATATATTTATGTGTAGTATGTAGATATATGTATATGTTGTATGTAGATATATGTATGTGTTGTATGTAGATATATGTATGTGTAGTATGTAGATATATGTATGTGTAGTATGTAGATATATTTATGTGTAGTATGTAGATATATGTATGTGTAGTATGTAGATATATGTATGTATAGTATGTAGATATATTTATGTAGTATGTAGATATATTTATGTGTTGTATGTATATATATGTTTGTGTAGTATGTAGATATATGTATGTGTTGTATGTAGATATATGTATATGTTGTATGTAGATATATTTATGTGTTGTATGTATATATATGTATGTAGATATATTTATATGTAGTATGTAGATATATGTATGTGTTGTATGTAGATACATTTATGTGTAGTATGTAGATATATTTATATGTAGATATATTTATGTAGTATGTAGATATATGTATGTGTAGTATGTAGATATATGTATATGTTGTATGTAGATATATGTATAGGTTGTATGTAGATATATTTATGTGTTGTATGTAGATATATTTATGTGTTGTATGTAGATATATTTATGTGTTGTATGTAGATATATGTATGTGTAGTATGTAGATATATTTATGTGTAGTAAGTAGATATATGTATGTGTAGTATGTAGATATATGTATGTGTAGTAAGTATATATATGTATGTGTAGTATGTAGATATATGTATGTGTAGTAAGTAGATATATTTATGTGTAGTATGTAGATATATGTATGTGTAGTATGTAGATATATGTATGTGTAGTATGTAGATATATGTATGTGTAGTAAGTAGATATATTTATGTGTAGTATGTAGATATATGTATGTGTTGTATGTAGATATATGTATGTGTAGTATGTAGATATATTTATGTGTAGTATGTATATATATTTATGTGTAGTATGTAGATATATTTATGTGTAGTATGTAGATATATGTATGTGTAGTATGTAGATATATTTATGTGTAGTATGTAGATATATGTATGTGTTGTATGTAGATATATTTATGTGTAGTATGTAGATATATGTATGTGTAGTATGTGGATATATTTATGTGTAGTATGTAGATATATGTATGTGTAGTATGTAGATATATTTATGTATAGCATGTAGATATATGTATGTGTAGTATGTAGATATATGTATATGTAGTATGTAGATATATGTATATGTTGTATGTAGATATATGTATGTGTAGTATGTACATATATGTATATGTAGTATGTAGATATATTTATGTGTAGTATGTAGATATATGTATGTAGTATGTAGATATATGTATGTGTAATATGTAGATATATGTATGTGTAATATGTAGATATATTTATGAACGGATTTCAAGTTATTTCTCCTAAGCCATTCACGAACCCACTGACGCATTTCTGAATAAATAATCATGTTGAAGACGCCCACGGGATACCATTTGAGACAGTAAACCAGTGCATTGAAGTATGGTATAATGCGCATTGATCATACGCGATTACGATCTTGCAAATATTACTAATCGTTCACCGCCTACATTCTCTCGATGTTTTCGTCTCGTATATAGCAGACCATTAACAACATGACCATACCTGGATTAGATTTCATTCACTTTACCTCTTCACACTTGATATTTAACAAAAATATTAAATTTACACATATAACACAAACATAAAGTATGCGATTTAATGGGAGTATGGCCGCCGCTAGTCACAGGTAATTTGAATTGTTTTAAATTTAGTCTAACCACAGGAACTTAAAAACTTATTTTAAAAAGAGGGTGTCCTAGGATAGAGGTACGAGACCTTTGGTGGCTTATGGATAACATTTCTAACCACAGGAACTTGAAATTTTATCCATAAGCCACCAAAGGTCTCGTACCTCTATCCTAGGACCTAACATCTATTAAAAAAGATAGAGGGGGTGTCCTAGGATAGAGGTACGAGACCTTTGGTGGTTTATGGATAAAATTTCAAGTTCCTGTGGTCTAACGTTTAAATTAAAAATGTTAATGAAACAATGTCAACTGTTTAAGATAAATTATGGAGAGGAATAGAACAGAACGGAACGGAACGGAACAGAACAGAACAGAACATATTTTTATTTCAGAGAGGAGTTAGATGCTATGGGATGGGGCTGGTTCCCGAATTACTATTGTATTGTACAGTCTACATCCGTTATATCAAAGTCGGTTATGTCGAATTATCCGGTTATCTCGAAGTCGGATCAAAGTCCCGTTTCAGACACTATCATTTTACATTTAACGTTTATATCGAATTTCGTTAAGTCAAACTTCGCGGTTATGTCGAAATATTTTGTTCGGTCCGACGGATTTATATTGTTATGGATGTTGGACTTGGTTAACCGAGAGTTTGTGAGTTGGATCCCCGTCAGAACCACAGTTGTAATGCATTTAGGCAATACATTTAAAGTCGTATTGCCTCTTCTCTCTGACTCATGGCAATGGATTCCACCAGGAATGACCAGGGTCTTCCTCCATCAATATTAGCTGGATGATCTAAACTGTTGGTTAGGATTTAACCCAAAATCAATCGAACAAAACTGTTATTTAAATTATTAGTTCGTATCTAAAACTCATAAGACACTCTGGTAACGTCTGCATATAACGCAATGCATTTCCCAGGTAAATACAATGTGACAGCTAGTGACGTTTAACTAATTGTTTTTTCTTTCCAAACTAAGTTTGGTTTTCGTCAACTGACACGAGTTGTAACAAAATACATTGTGCATGACGTTATAGTTTTACGTTGGTAACCTTTTCATGCTTAATCAAGTATAACTATGTAATCAAACACCAAATTATCTATACTTTCATAAATAAAACAAATTGATATTTAGAAAACGAACGATCTCTATACTAATGGTACAAGTGCGGATGAAATATCTGAAGTTAGTGTCCTGGAGCATCAACTAATACTATCTCGTAATGATACTATATACATGTACTAAGACTAGTTTAAAGCCGCTATGTGTGTTTTGTGTGCTAGACACCGGCCATGTAAAATAATCTGGTATGCGTCTGGAATTGGAGCGTTTTCATAAATAAAACAAATTGATATTTAGAAGACGAACGATCTCTATACTAATGGTACAAGTGGGGATGACATATCTGAAGTTAGTGTCCTGGAGCATCAACTAATACTATCTCGTAATGATACTATGTACATGTACTAAGATTAGTTTAAAGCCAATATGTGTGTTTTGTGTGCTAGACACCGGCAATATAAAAGAATCGGGTATGCATCTGGAATTACAGACGGATCTGTAGTCCAGTGGTTAACACGTTGGACTGGTAATCCAGGGATCGCAGGTTCGATCCCCCGTCTGACCCTAGTCAAATTAAGTCTTTCAGTTGGGACTTTAAATCGAGGTCTCGTGTCGGTGCTGTACACCATGCACGTAAAAGAATACAATGACTAATATATACTCCTGGAGGCGTCGCCACACTTTACTCTTCTATTTTGACCCGATCGTGGCTCGAACTCATAACCTCTCGGGTGCAAGGAGGACACCACATCCATTACACCACGGATACATCACCTGGGGGTGTCGACAGGCAGATCTGACAGTCAAGTATAACGTATCAGATGAGATATGGGTTCACCGTTTGATCTAGAGACTGGTCATTTCGTAATGTCTATGACTGAATGGTAGTAGTCTCAGTATCTCAGCGAGCAGGTACTTGGGAATGACCGTAACTACGGACATTCGTGTTGTTGTTGTTGTTGTTGTTGTTGTTGTTGTTGTTGGGTATTTCCGGCGCATGAACACAGTTCAGGTTAGATAGCGCCTGACACACGCTCGAGTATATAGATAAACTGCAAGTACATTGTACATATATATTAATACGATAGCGAATATTCTTCCATTTTCAGTAACTTATCTCCAACGAAAGACGCCCCCTCCACACTGCCCAGACAACCAACTCGCAGCAGACCTAGTTCAGGTAAACGTAAGTCGTATTATATACGTATATAATGGTTATAACTAGGGATGGCAACGAATGTTCGAATATTCGAATATTAAAACCATGTTCGAATATTAAAAAGGAGGGTGATGACATGTTGTTCACACCTTACAGGGGTCACTAATTGATTAATGCAGTCTATTTGACGGGACACAAACTGAGAAGCATTTGTTTTACAGGTACTAACTGTAGCGGAAATCGAAAGTTGAAGAAATTTGCGAATATTCGAATATTCGTTCGGAAGATCATCCGACTATTCGAATATCACAATCACCATTCGTTGCCATCCCTAGTTATAACGTATAATATATATATATCCCACTGGGGAAGTAGAATTCGTTATGTGAGAAAAGTATAAACTGATTTGCGATTGGTCAGGGGTTCTACCTGAATGCCAACCCGTTCCCAAAACACTGCTCACAGAGGTACCATGGGTGTTGGTGCCACATTATACCCCACAAATCAAAACAAGTAAAAACGAAACATAATGAAAGCGTAATTGGTTCTAATACCCGCTTGACCTTCACTTATACCCGCTTGACCTTCACTTATACCCGCTTGACCTTCACTTGTACTTACATCCGTGTATTTTAGATATTTCCCCCAGGTAATTAATGTTCTGGAGAATAGTGCAATGAAACATTACAGAACTCATGGCCTCCGTACTTGTTACTAATTGCCCCTCACCGCTGTAGGTTCGAATCCCTCTGGGGCTGTCGGAATTATTTCAAGTGAAGAACCTATTCAGATGGCTTACGGAAGGTCGGTGGTTCTACTCATGTGCCTGAAATACTGCTCTGATGGGCATCCGGGGTCTTCCTCCACCATTAATAGATGTCGCTATATGACGTAAGCTGTTGGTGCGGCGCTAAGCCACAACAAACAAACAAACACACACACACAAACAAACAAACAAATATTACAGTACCTATTAGAGCCTCTCCTTCGTTTAAATCCAACGTGTCGTATAATACGAGACCTGGGTTTAATGTTCCAAACACAGACGGATATGTAGTCCAGTGGTAACACGCTGGACTGGTAATCCAGGGATCGCAGGTTCGATCCCCCGTCTCACCATAATAAAATTAACAGTCTTTCAGATGGGACGTTAAACCGAGGTCTCGTGTCGGTGCTTTACACGCGTAAAAGAACCAGAGGAGATTCTGGAATGGGTCTTTGTCTGTATCATGCACTATCCTCCAACAATCTAAAATGACTAATCTCTTCAGGAGGCGTCGCTCATATGGGCAACCGGTAGCGACGATAAATAAACGTAAAACACATGTTCCAATAACAATACTTGTATTTCTTTTTGTATTTCAGCAGCAACGAAGTTTATTCCCGAGCACGAGATCGATGTCCCAGCAGACGGTAGTTTGCGAGATTTCAACACAGACGACATGTCCACTTTTCTTCGATACATGGGTGTAGAGGAACGCATTGTTGCCCACGTGCATAAAAAGGGTCTTGACGGACATAAGTTTGCAAAACTGAAAGACTCTGATCTTGAAGGACTAGGCATGAAAAACCCAATTATTTGTCACTTCCGTGATAAAAGTGGAACCAAAGAAAAAGGCAGCAAAAAGAAGGCGCCATTTATGTTGTGATACTATTTGTGTATTTTCAGAATGTTACTATAAGTAATGTCGGTGTCTATAATGTACATACATGTACTTCAAAACAAAACTGTTACTAACAGTCTTGCAAGAATCGTGCAATTGTATGCATTTATGGACTCGAATAGTATTGGTTGTGTTTAAGCGGTGCTCAAGCGAACGAGACAGATATATATACATATCATATAAAGGTGCACATACTAAATGCAAATGCTTATACACGTACGTGCATTTACTAATGGTTCATGGATACACGTACGTGCATTTCCTAATGATTCACGGACTAAGCTGACGTAAGATGTACGTTTCATGTCCTATTATGCAAACAATAAGTGATTTATATATATAACCAGTGCCGCGAATTCCGTCTAGGCGATATAAGATTTGAACTGTTTCAGCTGTTTAGGTCGCTTACGAGATTGGCTGGTTGAGTACTGGTTGCTGTTACCAGCGAACTGTGGAAGGTATTCTCGAGGTTGGCGAGTTGAGTGTTGGTTAATGCTACCCGCGAGCTGAGGGAGATCTTCTCGAGGTTGGCGAGTTGAGTGTTGGTTTCTGCTACACGCGAACTGTGGAAGGTATTCTCGAGGTTGGCGAGTTGAGTGTTGGTTTCTGCTACCCGCGAGCTGAGGGAGATCTTCTCGAGGTTGGCGAGTTGAGTGTTGGTTTCTGCTACCCACGAGCTGAGGGAGATATTCTCGAGGTTGGCGAGTTGAGTGTTGGTACTGCTACCCGCGAGCTGAGGGAGATCTTCTCGAGGTTGACGAGTTGAGTGTTGGTTTCTGCTACCCACGAACTGCGGGAGATCTTCTCGAGGTTGGCGAGTTGAGTGTTGGTTTCTGCTACCCGCGAGCTGAGGGAGATCTTCTCGAGGTTGGCGAGTTGAGTGTTGGTTTCTGCTACCCGCGAGCTGAGGGAGATCTTCTCGAGGTTGGCGTGTTGGGTACTGCTACCCACGAACTGCGGGAGATCTTCTCGAGGTTGGCGAGTTGAGTGTTGGTTAATGCTACCCGCGAGCTGAGGGATCTGTAGCACTACGGGTAGATTACTTCCCTTTATGGATATAACTTTAAAAAAATCGCCAATGACTTTGTCAAAATTGGTTTATTAACTACGAAAACGCCTGTTTACTTTATTTCCACGTTAAGAAAACAAACAACGTGGCTTTATATTGTGAGTTAGCCCTATAAATTGTTTATGTTGTATTAGCGCCAGTATAGCACGTGTAAATATCGTTTCACCTTTATTATTTTCTGTGAAATGCAATATTATTGATAACATTGTATTGATGATTAAAGCAGCATCACATCGTATGAAATATAAGATATTTGAAAAATTCAAATTTTACGCATATGTAGCAATGCTGCTACACATTCTAACATTATACCTTGTATGCTTATGTTCATTTGGTAAACAGTGTTTTTTGCGATAAAACAAACTCGACACCGAAAGTAGGACATTCCTAGTCGATCGGTCACGCACTTGTTTACAACCGGAACGCATCGTCCGCACTTGTTTACATTCGGAATGCATCGTCCCCATTTATACCACGTTGTCTTTTTAATTAAATTACTTGATATGTTGATTCAAACCTCTGTTAGCTAAGTCTTTTAGGGACATTTCTACATCCCTGCGAGGGTTTCAACATTAGAGGAAGATAGATAGATAGTCTTTCATGTTCAAAATATATACGTTGTTTTCTACATCCTCTGTTGTTTCACGCATGCGCGCTGTGCGTGTTTATATTCCGTGTGTTGATAAACAAATTCGCGTATACGACGGTTTAAATTTATTGGAATTGTATCGTTTCTGAGCGACTATTTCGATTTTTGTAAACACACAAACATTAGTATTTATATTTTACCCAAAACATCCTTTATTACGATGTAATGTTGCTTTAACATGTGATTCATACGAGAGTATCATATTTTTGTACATTTGGTAATTCGAAATATCGTTATGCTATAATAACATTAACATTAAACATGTATAAATATAATTATAAAATACAATAAAATTAATAGTATACAATTATAATCCAGGCTTGTATATTATTCGTTCGTTTGTTTAAAGTCGCACCAGCAGCTTGGATCATATGACGACACCCCAGTTACCATTAGTGGAGGAATACTCCATGTGACCCCGGCAGTATTTCATGCACGAACCGGCACCCATGTATAAACACCGACAATCCTCCAGACACCTGGATATATTTCTCACTTGAAAAAAATTCAACATCCCGAGTGGGATTCGAACCTGCAGTGGTGGTGGGCAAACGATTTGAAGTCAACGACACAAGTGGAAGTCGTGATAGCGCAGTGGATGCGCGTTCGCTTCAGGTGCGAAATGTCCGGAGTTCGAGCCCCGCTGGAGCCGTTACGATTGTGTCCTTAAGCAAGGCATTTAAATTCCACGTTGCCTCTTCTCTCTCCCTCGTGGCGATGGATTCCATCAGGAATGAGGTCTCGAGAGTGATTAATATAAGTTGAAAGAACCTGTTTCGCAATCGAGCTAAAATAAATTTGTATAAACTAAGTCAACGACATTAACCACTCGCCATGTAGCCGAGTATATACCCGAACTGCATCATATTTAGTGTAAGTGGACTCGATGAATCCTAGCCAAGAACGTGCTGATAAATATTCCTGCAGAAGTTCATGACTACATGAATATATTTCCAATTAAAAAGTATGTACATCGCGAATTTTAAAATGGCGAATTTTCGCTTAGCATATTTCCACATTTCTTATACATACAATTAAGCTTCGTGATAAATATTTGTTAACTATTATAATTTATAACATATACGAATTATTACTGTGGAAGTCGTGGTAGCGCGTTCGCTTCTGATGCGAAAGGCTCGGAGTTCGAGACCCGCTGGGGCCGTTACGAATGTGCCATACGGCAAGGCATTTAAGTCCCTCGCTGCCTCTTCTCTCTCCCTCGTGGCGGTGGATTCCAACAGGAATGAGGTCTCGAGAGTTATTAATACAAGTTGCAAGAACTTGTTTCACAATCGAGCTAAAATAAATTTGTATAAATTGTATATACGAATTATTAACAAAATAGAAATGGAAATAGTACACTTAATTGATAATGAGTGTATAAACTGTATCAAGAACGAAAAACAAAGAGATACTGGTACATGCACTTTCATCTAGACAGAGACTTAACAGTGATTCAGTAAGGTGGCCATTAGCAAGCAAAGAACGGGGAGTAGCACATATTAGACGGACCCTCTTCAGACAGCATATATTGATGAGGTCAAGTTCTCAGGGGGGGGGGGTCAAAACATTTGGCTACATGGGCTCGAACACCCTGCCGTTGTAATCGTCACGCTTCTGTCTTCTCAATATCCACACAACCCAAATGCCTACCCTACCACCCTACTACATTAGACTGAAATCTTGATAAATATGCCCCTACTTTAAGGCTGGTGTGGAGAAAACCGTACACCTTATATATACTGAAAATATGGGGGGAACACACCCCTTGGTTCCGCACATCCACAGTAGCCACTACTTAAGAGACCCCACCCCACCCACCACCACCGGGCTGTACACATTATTTTGATTGGTACACAAACCTGCTGAAACCAGTGTGCACAATGTTGTATTGAGCACGTCGTGTTTATGACGGATCACTGTTGATTAGATATTTATCACTGTCCCCAATGCTACGGAGTTAGTAATCTTTTACAAATGTAAAATAATTGCTAACCCACAATTATGCTTCAAGTTTGTACTGATCATGTTGTTACTTGCTTCTGGTAACCATGGTCTGTCTGTCTGTCTGTCTGTCTGTCTGTCTGTCTGTCTGTCTGTCTGTCTGTCTGTCTGTCTGTCTGTCTGTCTGTCTGTCTGTCTGTCTGTCTGTCTGTGTCTGTCTGTCTGTCTGTCTGTCTGTCTGTCTGTCTGTCTGTCTGTCGTCGTCTGTCTGTCTGTCTGTCTGTCTGTCTGTCTGTCTGTCTGTCTGTCTGTCTGTCTGCCTGTCTGCCTGCCTGCCTGCCTGCCTGCCTGCCTGCCTGCCTGCCTGCCTGCCTGCCTGCCTGCCTGCCTGCCTGCCTGCCTGCCTGCCTGCCTGCCTGCCTGCCTGCCCTGCCCTGTCCTGTCCTGCCCTGCCCTGCCCTGCCAGACTGTCTGTCACGCAGAAATAATGCCGTTGCATAAAGCACTCGTAAAAGTGGTGTTATTGGTCAAATTCGAGGAAGCTACAGATTGAATATTTAATGTACCGGCATAAATATATGAACTATGAAATATAAACAATTTTACACTTGCTCATTTTCAAGATTAATAATAATAATAATAAAGACCTTATTTTTCGAGAGAACTCATTTTGTATTAGAAATTTGAAAACGTATCGCTATTTTACGCACAGTAGCAATCTATTATCATAGTGGTATGCATACTGTGGTCAAAAGACACACATTATTTAGTTATGTTGCCTCGGGCGACACTATATGTATATATTATACATGTAATCAACCATACAGCTATGGAATACAATGTGTAAATGGTTATATTTTTATTCCGGATAACCTCACTCATATGCACCTATAAATGACACGGTGTGGTGTTTCATATACAATAGTACACCCTATATTCGTTTTGCATAATTTTGTTTTAAAGGCCTGCAGGTTGACCTATATTTGACCTTAAACACACGAGGAATAGCGGTACAAATCTGACGGTCGACGCACTAAACACATGAGGAATAGCGGTACAAATCTGACGGTCGACGCACATCGTATTTGCCACATGCGAGGCCCTGCATGGTATACATCTAATACATGAGCACCACTTATATCTATTATGACCCACGTACATATCAGAGGTTATAAATTGCTGAAATTGAAGTTCTGTATTTTCATAGTACTTACAACTGGTATAAACAATTCAACTCCACTTATGGCCCAAATAAGGCTGGTTGCGCGGGTTAGGCAGCCAGTTCCTGCATTGCTGTACCACACATTCAGGCATCAGTTCCCTCTTATGCCAAGTACAGTCTCCTCTTCTAGCCGCTACTTTTCTCTCTATATATCTGACATCTTTCCATGCGCCACAATTATATAGCATTGCCCAAAACCTCCTGTATAGAAGCTTTCTCTCATGTGAATTTAGATTATGCGGTGGACGATTATTAGCAGGCCACCAAAGTTGTTTGTTCTGTTCATTTATTATGCAAGGGGAACACAAGCACAGTGGACACTCAGCAACACCTTCAGCATGCTGAGGCATAGGGGGAGGTACGTAAGCAGCCTCTGCAACGGGCATGGCGGTGGCTGTTTCTTCTATTTCCATCTCTACGTCCCAGTTCTTATTTTGCAAGAAAGTCAGCAATTCTTTTCTCTGCTCATCAGTTACATACATTGTTATTTTACTCAATGGCATCTTGTAGAAATCGGCAGAATATGTGTAATACTCGTATGTTCAAGAGATTATAATTATAATATTATACATGTACTCATAGCATTCACTGTGATTATTATGTAGCATCAATATCGGTAAACACACACTGACACAGAGAAATATTTAAAATATAACAGAAAACTTGCGAATAATACTGTAGATATATAATTAAATGAAGTATGAAGGTTACCATATAACGAACACATATAGTTTATTCATATAAATACATACATATTATATACATGCATACAAATTATCAGTCTCAGTGATTACGCTACGGCTGATGAGGCACCTACATAACATGTAATCTATGTCCCTGGGCTGATCTGGATTATGTAGTTTGAATACTCATAGCTATCAATTTTCTTTACAATCAATAATATACGTTTACTTAAATTGTCAGGGCCTCATTTTGACTAATTCTCAGCTCACATAGTGATCGTGCATATTAACCGTTAGAAAATACCTACATACGCCAAATTATACTGAATGTACTGCTACATTGTTGATACAAGCCACTAATCACATGCAACAGGTAGTAAAGTATAAATCTTTACAATTGGACGGGGTCAAACTGCAGGCCTTTAATCGGAAATATAATGAATCATTCAATATGTATACACGACATATGTGAAACGTTTGTGTCGTACACAATTAAAGGGAAGCAACTCGCATACAGGTGTACTGTGTACAGGTGTAAATCAACGATAGCAAACATTCCTATTACAGTCTCGCGTTATACATGTTCACAACAAATATGGCGGAAAAAAGTGACGGAAATAGCAACAACAATGGAGATATATTTACAATTAATGAATTTACGGAATGTTTTGACCTTCCCAAATGGGTGGAAGTCGTCGGTGGTCGGGATGTCGGCCCGATGGGTCACGGAACGTGCAATATTCAGAAAGGAATGATATTAATGTTACGGACTCTAGCGGTAGAAAATGTGACATTATCGTTTAATGATACAGACACCGGCGTCAAACGCCTTGTTCAGGTTTCTCCGGATACTGAAGTGAAATTCAAGGTGCTATTGCCTTTTCCCGACTTTAAAACCCCCCATAAACAGAGAACTACGTATGAAAAGGTATCCGATTTATTAAAAGTATGTCCTACTTACTTTAAGGCTCATGTTTTTTACGATGACCCATATTTACCAGCTATTGTCAAATCTGGTGAAGTGTTTAAATTTATACGTCAGATAAAACGACCATCTGACCGTCGGATATACCTGCAATGCGAAGATGCCGACGGCAATACCGTGGAGTTGCCGGAAGAATGTCGCGGTGATTTTACAGCAATTGAGGATGATAAATCGTACTGTTTGAAAGAAATCCTTGAACTTGGTCCAGCAGACCGGAAGTTAAAACTATCACATGACCATATGAAAATGGATTTAGTTGAAGAGGCGGGGAATGGAGATAAATTATATTGTAACCTCACTCATTCTGACGGAACCAATGTCCTGCAAAGGATTATGGGATTACCACTGACATATAACGGTCTTCTGTCATATCACAAGCCAAAAATGTTCCTCGCAGCTTCGCCCAGCGATAGTTTACACGATGTCTGGAAGGTTCCGCTATCGGTAGATATAATGGTTAAGGAGTTCATACCTAACGAATATGAAAGCCCCAGATCTGGTGAAGTAGAGCATTCTAGTCAACCACCTTCCTATAAAATGTACAAACTCAGTGAACTCTTGGACACGTTCCATGAGGACTTTCCAGTTTTGGCGACGCTGGTGCATTACAAAGACATACCGTCTGAATTTCAGCATTGTATAGAGGCCGGTAGTGATATCGTAATTCATGACATAGAACGACGTGATAGAATATTAGCAAAATCTGGAGAAATGTATTTCTCTATCGCCCGGGATATGAACGGCAGATTCAGGAAATCTTTACGGAAATTCAGTTCTATAGAAGAGCTCAAGTTACTGAATCCGAACTCGTTAACTGAAGATCTTTATGTAAAAGTTCTTCAAGAAATTGCGTCTGATTTTCCAGTTCCCTTTTCGTTACAAACCGGTGATGTGCTAAGGTTTAAAACCCTAAAGACAAAAATGTACAAAATGAAAGTGAAATCGAAATCATTTGGCCCTTTTCCAATGATACAGTGCGAGAAACGGAAGGAATCTGGGTCATATATAAAGATACAACTTCCCGAAGATCTAGATGTTTGCTTGCACGAGATGCCACCAAGATCAAAGGTAGAAGGTTTCTCCGCAGAAGAGGTATTTCGATTTAAACCAGAATTTCCATTTCACGTGGATTTCCTTCCAGACTATACAAGTTTATGGAGCTGTTTGCCAATAACTTCCGAAATTACACTGACAAACTTTGTAACCGAGGCAATTGCAGTTATTTCACCGGTGCCAAAATTCGAGCAGACGACACGTTCCCGCAATATTATTGACAATCGGGTGCGAGATTGTTTATTGGTGCCGACTAGGCATCACATGATGTTGACAGTCAAAGAATGTCTTGGCTTCCCGCCTGGGTATTTTATGTTCCCTGACAAAAGTGTATTTACACATTGCCCAGTAGAGAAGGTAAGCAAACAGGCGTACGAGGACCTGATCAGACACAATGACACAGCTTACGAGGATTACGAATACGAGGCAGGATCTCCCGTCAGTGGAACGAGTGATATTCCTCTACCTACAAGGTATATATTCTTTGTACAAGCTATATATGGTTTTATTAGATTTAACAAACATACATATCGTCAGAACCGCGACGGTAATGTCCTTATGTAAGCTTAAACCACAGTGCCCTTTCTATATCCCTCATGGGCCTCTTCTATATCCCTCATGGGCCTCTTCTATATCCATCATGGTCCTCTTCTATATCCCGCATGGGCCTCTTCTATATCCCTCATGGGCCTCTTCTATATCCCGATTAGACTAGTGTTGTATAATTTGTTTCACAATCCAACTAAAATAAATTTGTATAAACTAACAAACATATTAGAACAAAGCTTCGCTAGCTGGCAAATGTTAACTAAACATAGTGGAACATGTCTATAAAGAGTACGTGTGGGATTGGCATAAAAGTGTGTTTTGCATAGATGGTGAAATGCATTGTTAAACACATAATGGGAGAACAAGTTGGGGTGCTTAAGAAATAGTTAGTCTTTATTGGGCTTGGTTTTGGGGCTCTTTTTTGGCTTAAACTTTAAAGTCACATCGCGACTCTCCATCTGTTATTGGTAGAGGAGGAAGCCCCTGGGCGCTCATCCAAACAATAGTTCAGGTACGGGCGGACACCCGGGTAGAACCACCGACCTTCCACAAGCCAGCTGGATAGCTTCATCACAGGAAATAATTCGACACCCCAATGGGATTCGAACTTACAGTGGTGAGGACCACGTGATTTGAAGCCAACGACCGTAACCACTCGACCACGGAACCCCCCCCCCCTGGTTTGTATTGGGAGGTGGTCCGTAACATCGGTTGGAATGCAGACGCACACTAACGTGAGGGCGTCTTCTTCCTTGGCATCGGTATTGTGTGAACCAACCTGACATGCAACCTGTGTTAGTGGTCACGTCCATTAAGCAGCCAACCTATATATTAAGCAGCTAGTTTCCAGATTCCCAATTGTTTTATTATACATTTGACCTATATTAAACAAGCCACATGTGCTAAACAGAAACTGTGTGTGATTCCATTGGCTGCTCAAGACAGGTTTGACTGTAGACAGAATCTTGATAAGCGGATTATCGAAACCACCGGTATATATGAAGCCAGTCCGTGGGAAAGTAATGAAAAATATGTCATACTCAATCCTGCAGTTAATCCACAATATGAGAGCGTGTAACAAGCAAAGCGATTTGTCTGATTAAGCCAGACTCAGATCGAAAGCTAATCTCGTGTTGTACTTTTCCTTCAACGTATGAATACAACTGGACTTTTAAAACCTATGAACTCGTGCGCTCGCCCACATGGTTCACCAGAGGCGAGGGTATGAAGCAGCTACTCTTGTGTTACCAATAATTCGGACTGTCACATACGGAGATAGAAGTTTCATGACTGCTGCCCCAAAACTTTGGAATTCTCTTCCATCAAATCTTAGCAGTGCAACAACATTGTGTTCTTTCAAAAAGGCCTTGAAGACACACCTTTTTAAATGTTCATATGGAACATAAATATCGAACTGTGTCTGTGCTCAATCAGGATTAAGACTGCAAATGAACACATTAAATTTAATTATTACCTATATTTTAATTTGTTATAATTTTAGATCCGAATATTTTATAGCATATTTAGAATCCATTGTAATTGTGTTTGCTGTTTTGTCTTGTTTTATCTCATTGTATGTGGAAGTTTTTATCAATATTTGTGATATTTAGGCTGTGAAGCGCTTTTGAACGTTTTATTTTTAGATGAAAAGAGCGCTATATAAGTTTGGTATATAATAATAATAATAATAATAATAATAATAATAAATAAGCTCAATCATCATCATGAACTCGTGGCCGCCTATTTCATATCGACGTACCATGTTGTTTTTATGCAGGCAGGATTTATGATTTAATAACTAACTCTGCTTCAATAAATTCATGAACAGAAAACACGTCAGCTCTTTAATTAATTAATTAATTAATTAATAGGTTAACCTATTAGCCTGTTAGTGTGTATTTTGAGTGACGTTATGCGTTATGTTTGTACATATAATAGTATGAGCGCTACACTGGTGACGCACATTTAAGAAGAGTGTAAGTGTTAGCAGTTTCTTACGGAGGTTGGTGCACCAATTACTGGTAAACCGCTGGAGCCTGCCCAGGAAGGGTGTTGTTAGGTAAACTGTAAACTGCTCGTCGCTCATACGGGCAACCGGTAGCGACGATAAATAAACGTAAAAGAAAATGTAGCTGTCAGGATAGAGCAATGTTAGAGCACATAATTATTTGGAATTGTAGACGATTCAACTAGTGTTGTAAGAACTTGTTTCACAATCGAGCTAAGAACTTTGTATACACTAACAAACATATTAGAACAGGCCTGGAGGTTATAAAACTTTTCTCAAATCTCAAAACTCAGTCTGATTGGTTCAGCTGACAGTAACATTCAGAATCAACCAATCAGATCACTTGAGCTTGAGATCTGAGAACAGTTTTATAATCTCGGGACTAGAGCTTCGCTAGCTGGCACATGTTAACTAAACATAGTGGAACCTGTCTATAAAGAGCACGTGCGGAATTGGCATAAAAGTGGTCTTTGTCAATCTCCGGTGAATTTAATGTTAGCCAGTCTTCAGAAGTGAGAGTGATGTGTGGTTGGTCTGGAGAGCCAGTACCTCCTGTAGCTCTAGCTCTAACTATTGACACGTCACCGGCATGTACCAACAAGTTGAATGAACAATACGCCTGCCTGCCCTACAGAAGACATTCTGCTATGTGTGTGTGTGTTTTACGTTTATTTATCGTCGCTACCGGTTGCCCATATGAGCGACGCCTCCTGAAGAGATTATTCATTTTAGATGTTTGGAGGATAGTGTAATGATACAGACAGAGATCCATTCCAGAGTCTCCTCTGGTTCTTTTACGTGCATGGTGTAAAGCATCGACACGAGACCTCGGTTTAACGTCCCATCTGAAAGACTGTTAATTTTATTAGGGTCAGACGGGGGATCGAATCTGCTATATACAACTAAGTCTATGTATGGCCATGTTCATGTACTCAGAGTGAGCACGTCGATGACGCGCTGAATAATACGAACAGAGCGTGTTCTGGGCATCCGACATTTTAACGGGCCGCGTAGCCGCCGTCGATTTTTCACTTTTTAACTTCTGGCAAAATGATATTATCAGAACCTCAATACGGCCCAATTAATAGTCTCGGTGTTAACATATATTTATTTGACTGACCAGGCAAACTATATTTCAGGCTACGTACCGCGGTACACACTTATAAAATGAAGATTATTAAATCATGGCTAGATAAATAAAGAATATTGAAAATACCACAGTAAATATTGTAATTACGATAGAATGAGACTCTCACAAAAGCCATGTCATTATATATCTACATTGATAAAAACATCAAACTATTCAACGCAAATATTCAAGTAAGCCTTCTATTAAACACATTTTAAACTGTAGTGTATTTGATTTTTGTCCATATCGTGTAATTTTTTTATTATTCCCCAAGTAAAATGTGTGTAGTTGTGACGTCATAAATGCAAGTTGCAAATTCAAAATGGCCGCCATTTATTCAATCTTACAAATAATTACATCTTCATTATTTGAAGAGTTATTTTCATTTTGTGTTCAGCAGCATGCTCGTACTATCAGCCAACTGTTATTTGAGTTGTATTGTCAGCGGCATGTTGAAAGGTTTTATTTTAACAATATAGCTATATACATGTATGCGTGTATCTAATGATTCGGTTACTGCCTTTGACAGAGTCGACCAAAAAGATACGGAGCCGGTGAACAAGCGACTTTCTCGATCGCTTACATCCATGTTCAAGAACAAACCGAACTTCCTAAACAAGCTAAAGGGCCGTAAATCCTCTTCTGACGCTACGAATAAACCTACCACAATGGCGATCCAGAACGAAACCTACCACGGAGGATCCATCAACACTGACGATTCATTTGAAGGTTCGATACTCGTCTATGTATTAAAATGCAATAAATCGTGTTCACTGATTAGTGTTGATACAACATAACACGGAAGCCGAAAGTGAACGCGGAATGCAGTTATTTCAATCGTAGTTCGTTGTATCAACGCTTTACTGTACGCATGATTTGTCGGCTTGTACTCATGGTGGCACTAATTTTGTTTATTTTGTGTTGTCTTCGTGGTTTATAGTCGCATAAGCAGCTTAGATCAAATGGCGACTTTCCAGCTATTATTGGTGGATTAAAACCCAGGGTGTCAATCTGAGCAACATTTCAGGTACCATGTGGGCACCCGGGAAGAACCACCGACCTTCCACAAGTCTTCTGGATAACTTCCTCGCACGAAGGGAGTCGACACCCCAGTGGGCTTTGAATCTACAGCGATGATGGGCTTGTGATTTGAAGTCAATGACCGTAGCCACTGGTAATAATACACTGCACTGCACTACACTGCATCGGACTGCACTACACTACACCGGACTGCACTACACTGCACCGGACTGCACAACATTGCATCGGACTGCACTACACTGCACCGGACTGCACTACACTGCACCGGACTGCACTACACTGCACCGGACTGCACTACACTGCACCGGACTGCACAACATTGCACCGGACTGCACTACACTGCACCGGACTGCACTACACTGCACCGGACTGCACTACACTGCACCGGACTGTACTACACTGCACCGGACTGCACTACACTGCACCGGACTGCACTACACTGCACCGGACTGCACTACATTGCACCGGGCTGTACTGCATTGCACCGGACTGCACTACACTGCACCGGACTGCACTATGTACACTGCACCGGACTGCACTACACTGCACCGGACTGTACTACACTGCACCGGACTGCACTACACTGCACCGGACTGCACTACATTGCACCGGGCTGTACTGCATTGCACCGGACTGCACTACACTGCATCGGACTGCACTATGTACACTGCACCGGACTGCACTACACTGCACCGGACTGCACTACACTGCACCGGACTGCACTACACTGCACCGGACTGCACTATGTACACTGCACCGGACTGCACTATGTACACTGCACCGGACTGCACTACACTGCACCGGACTGCACTACATTGCACCGGACTGCACTACACTGCACCGGACTGCACTACACTGCACCGGACTGCACTACATTGCACCGGACTGCACTACACTGCACCGGACTGCACTACACTGCACCGGACTGCACTACATTGCACCGGACTGCACTACACTGCACCTGACTGCACTACACTGCACCGGACTGCACTACACTACACCGGACTGCACAACATTGCACCGGACTGCACTACACTGCACCGGACTGTACTACACTGCACCGGACTGCACTATGTACACTGCACCGGGCTGCACTACACTGCACCGGACTGCACAACATTGCACCGGACTGCACTACACTGCACCGGACTGCACTACACTGCACCGGACTGCACTACACCTCACTGCACTACACTGCACCGGACTGCACTATGTACACTGCACCGGACTGCACTACACTGCACCGGACTGCACAACATTGCATCGGACTGCACTACACTGCACCGGACTGCACTACACTGCACCGGACTGCACTACACTGCACCGGACTGCACTACACTGCACCGGACTGTACTACACTACACCGGACTGCACTACACTGCACCGGACTGCACTACATTGCACCGGGCTGTACTGCATTGCATCGGACTGCACAACATTGCACCGGACTGCACTACACTGCACCGGACTGTACTACACTACACCGGACTGCACTATGTACACTGCACCGGACTGCACTACATTGCACCGGGCTGTACTACATTGCATCGGACTGCACTACACTGCACCGGACTGCACTACACTGCACCGGACTGCACTACACACACTGCACCGGACTGCACTACATTGCACCGGGCTGTACTGCATTGCACCGGACTGCACTACACTGCACCGGACTGCACTACACTGCACCGGACTGCACAACATTGCAATACACTGTACAACACAGTTAACCTATATCACACCTATACTATGTATGCATAGCTTTTGACCGACTTTATCAATATTAATTATACAGTTAAACACAATGAGCAGCCTAGAGGATGGCAAACGGTCCTGGTCACACACACACACCCTCATCATTTCAAACAGATAATGGATGTATGGCAATAATAGAATGTTCGTCTTTAGACATAATTCTGACGTACACCCAATGTATTACCGTGCATGTTTTATTATTTTCAGACAACAATATTTACGAGTCCGTGAATATAACAGGGAAACACTAGAACAGCTAACCCTCATTCTAAATCCGGAAGCGGAAATAGATTACGTGAGTATACTATGTATGAGCAAAGCACTGCCGTGACGTCATACCGTTGTAATCGCAGTCCATTATTATTATTATCGGACTGCTTTCAAAAGGCCAGGGTATTATATCAAATCCTATGCGTGAATGTACGAAATTAACAATTTTAATAATTTTAATATATAAGTGTTAAATAAGATATAACTCTAAAACTGATCCAATACCCGCCTCACACAGACCAATAGTTTGCATATTGGATCGTTTTCGGCTTATATCCTATACGTAAATGTATGCATTTAGTATACTTCTCGATGTATTCCTGTGTCATCTGCTAACAATCTGAAATGTTAGCATAATAGACGCCGAGTCGGGTCAGCTGCACTCGAGTTGTTAATAGATTTGGTATACCCGAGCGTGAAGTTAATATTAAAACTATTCCCCGCCCGAGTGCAGTTGACCCAGCTCTTCCAACATTCATTGCGCATATTTACCCTCGCAGCCGGCGAACCATATAACCGAGGGACTGCTGCCCTCGATGATTGAGCTTATTTACCCTCGCCGCCGGCGAACCATATAACCGAGGGACTGCTGCCCTCGATGATTGAGCTTATTTACCCTCGCCGCCGGCGAACCATATAACCGAGGGACTGCTGCCCTCGATGATTGAGCTTATTTACCCTCGCCGCCGGCGAACCATATTACCGAGGGACTGTTGCCCTCAACACTATGCGATATTTATATAGTGGTGACTATTCATGTCCACCCGCTCCACAGCACTATACGGAGAACGAACCTTTCAGCATTTATGTGTTTAAGAATTACACACTCACTAAACAGTGAGTATATCATCAATGATGGTCATGGGTTCGAGCTCTGCTCAGATCGTGTCTCATTTATATGAAAACGTTGGCAGTTTCTTGCGGAGGTTGGTGCACCAAGTACTGGTTAACCGCTGGAGCCTGCCCAGGAAAGGTTTTGTTAGGTAACTGCCCGTTGCTCAAATGGGAAACCAGCAGCGACGTTAAATACAAAATTTAAAACAAAAACAGTGAGTTGTAATGAAAACATGGCGATACTACAAAGCACGCATGACTTGCTGTGTTCGCAAGCTATTAGGCTTTATTGTACAAGCCCGTTAAGCACCTTGTATCTCGTATATACACACTTATGTAGCTGAAAATACACATAGTATGCTAAACTCTGTAACCATACGTATTGTTATTAATATTATATCAGATTATAATTTGATCTCTGCTAATAGTTAGCTGGGGCGTCTACTATACCATGTATGCATTTAGTAATGTCTAGCCGGTATATTAGATTTATGCATGCTACGGAAGTTTAATTGTTTAATATGGAAATTGGAAAATGTGTACATATATAGAATCTGCCTGGAATGTATCATATAAACATGTATATGCATTGTATATTCACTATAACCGCAGTCACGTGTATATGCATGGTATATTCACTATAACCGTAGTCCCGTGTATATGCATGGTATATTCACTATAACCGTAGTCTCGTGTATATGCATGGTATATTCACTATAACCGTAGTCACGTGTATATGCATTGTATATTCACTATAACCGTAGTCATGTGTATATGCATTGTATATTCACTATAACCGTAGTCACGTGTATATGCATCGTATATTCACTATAACCGTAGTCACGTGTATATGCATGGTATATTCACTATAACCGTAGTCACGTGTATATGCATCGTATATTCACTATAACCGTAGTCACGTGTATATGCATCGTATATTCACTATAACCGTAGTCACGTGTATATGCATCGTATATTCACTATAACCGTAGTCACGTGTATATGCATCGTATATTCACTATAACCGTAGTCCCGTGTATATGCATGGTATATTCACTATAACCGTAGTCCCGTGTATATGCATGGTATATTCACTATAACCGTAGTCTCGTGTATATGCATCGTATATTCACTATAACCGTAGTCACGTGTATATGCATCGTATATTCACTATAACCGTATTCACGTGTATATGCATGGTATATTCACTATAACCGTAGTCACGTGTATATGTTAAGCATGTATATTTCCCATCCACCATTGACCGTTATTTGTAAAATGTTATTTGTTCCATGGTTTATCAATGTTTTGCCAACAGAATCTATAAACATGTCTTTAATTATCGGTCATCAAAGATATCAGTTACTAAATTGATGAACATCATTCATAAGTGCAAATATCTAGTCCATCCTCATCTAATCAATTTCATATAGTTTCTTTATATTTATATACTATTTGGACTTGTACACAATTATGTTAAAGACCAAAAGCTCTAATAGCGTGTGTCTAATAACATTGATTCTTCTTCTTCATGCGAGCTTGTGGATTTGAAACATTTTGCTTAATAAATTATTGATCGATATTTCGTTGCTCCCTCGACTCGAACCCGTACCAGATCAATGAAATAGCATATTTATTTTATTCTTTCTTATTGCAAAGATTTGCTTGGCTTGAACTAATTCATTTATGACGTTTTTAGTAGCAGATTAGTGTGGTATATTCACCTGAAAGTATAACATCTGGTATTTATTAGAATTCAGGTGCGTGGAAATATACACAATACACCAAACAACGTTTGGGAATTTACTAGGAAATTAACGGTTGCTAGTTTTCGTAATTGTTTGCATTCTCTTGTCGGGAGGATCAACGAAGTGATGGGTATGTAAAAAGAAATGATTTTCTCCAAGAAGAAATTGCAAACGTGTTATGATATTCGTTGGCTTTGAATCAAATATCAGAGAATAGACAGCTATGAACTGAGCCATTGACGAAGACAACAGAGTGGAAACGGAACGGGCAATATCATACAGACTGTTAACCTGGGTTCCAGTCTGTTGATTTGTCACTGTTTTTACTTCTGGCAAAATGACGTTGATATGAGCAGAAACTCAATACGGCTCAAATAACGGTTTGGGTGTTAAACAAATATACATGTATTTATATGACTGACAAGACAAATATATCACCGCCTGTTCCCAGGCTAGCAGAGTGTAATATAATGTTTTACTTCTGGCAAAATGACGTTGATATGAGCAGAAACTCAATTAGGCTCAATTAACGGTTTGGAGTGTGTTTTACGTTTATTTATCGTCGCTACCGGTTGCCCATATGAGCGACGCCTCCTGAAGATATTAGTTATTTTAGATTTTGGAGGATAGTGCAATGATACAGACAGAGACCCATTCCAGAGTCTCCTCTGGTTCTTTTACATGCACGGTGTAAAGCACCGACACGGGACCTCGGTTTAACGTCCCATCTGAAAGACTGTTAATTTTATTAGGGTCAGACGGGGGATCGAACCTGCGATCTCTGGATTACGGTTTGGATGTTAGATAAATATATTTATATGACTGACAAGGCAAAATATATCAACGTCTGCGCCCAGGCTAATATAATGTAATAGAAACATATATGCATGCTTGTTATGATATGATATAATGTTTTTCAATGCTGTATCGACGGGAGTCCGCTGTCAGCGCAGTCATCTGTTTAATCGTTAAATGTCTAGTAATAACAACAATGAGCAGCAGATGATACCAGCGTTTGATACAGTATAATACATATCGGTGCTTTCCTGGACTGATACAGACGGATCTGTAGCCAAGTGGTTAACACGCTGGACTGATACAGACGGATCTGTAGCCAAGTGGTTAACACGCTGGACTGATACAGACGGATCTGTAGCCAAGTGGTTAACACGCTGGACTGATACAGACGGATCTGTAGCCAAGTGGTTAACACGCTGGACTGATACAGACGGATCTGTAGCCACGTGGTTAACACGCTGGACTGATACAGACGGATCTGTAGCCACGTGGTTAACACGCTGGACTGATAGACGGATCTGTAGCCACGTGGTTAACACGCTGGACTGATACAGACGGATCTGTAGCCAAGTGGTTAACACGCTGGACTGATACAGACGGATCTGTAGCCAAGTGGTTAACACGCTGGACTGATACAGACGGATCTGTAGCCAAGTGGTTAACACGCTGGACTGGTAATCCACGGATCGCAAGTTCGATCCCCCGTCTGACCCTAATAAAATTAACAGTCTTTCAGATGCGACTTTAAACCGAGGTCTCGTGTCGGTGCTTTACACCGTGCACGCAAAAGAACCAGAGGAGACTCTGGAATGGGTCTCTGTCTGTATCATTGCACTATCCTCCAAAAATCTAAAATGACTAATCTCTTCAAGAGGCGTCGCTCATATGGGCAACCGGTAGCGACGATAAATAAACGTAAAGCGCACGCTCCTGTACTGAATCCACATATATTCTAAATATATGAACTTTTAGCATACTAGCCGCCTCCGACGCATTATTATACCTATCTGCTCACGAAACTCCACACTAAACAATCATGTTAAATTTGAGTCAGTAAATCCCAAAACATAAATTGTACATAGCGAATATATCGTGTAAATATACTGTAACCATAGAAACATAACACTGCCATGCAGATTCTAATGCTATTTAAATCTCTATTCCAGGATTGTACCAAAGATGATGCCATATTAGCAGTCCTCACCTAAGCCACAGACTACATTACCATATACAACCATGCTTCAACCCAACTACAGACAACCCGCACGAATGATGACAAGTCCGTGACGATGTCCATTGGAGCGATGTACATGGATTTCTAATAGCTTACCATGATTCGGCGTCGCTCATATGGACAACCGATAGCGACGATAAATAAACGTAAAACACATTTACAATGATTCCAAATAATCAGATATGGCAGCTGACCCGTTTTGGAATGATAGAAACCTTGTTATCAAATATATTCTTTTGAACTGAGAATATATACAATGAACATAAATTCTACCCCCAACAAGTGTTCAAACAAATGTGACCATATTTGAAGAGATTACGATTTTGTTTGTTTTTGATGAACTGCCAAGGCAGGTTTCCATAAAACTTAGAAATATGCGTTAACATATTGCTTAACCCAAAACTATGGACTAACCCATTATAAAAATGAATACAAACTTGCATCTACAATGAAAAAAGGATATAATGTCAAATTAAGCAGTGTTACGTGAATGTTCTATATGTATAGACATGTAACTGCGGCTAATTGAGGCATTTCTATATCAAATGTCCACTTGCATGTCCAATCAATTTAATCTACTAGAGATGCTGTGTGTGTTTTACCTTTATTTATCGTCGCTACCGGTTGCCCATATGAGCGACGCCTCCTGAAGAGATTAGTCATTTGAGATTTTTGGAGGATAGTGCAATGATACAGACAGAGAACCATTACAGAGTCTCCTATGGTTCTTTTACGTGCACAGTGTACAGCACCGACACGAGACCTCGGTTTAAAGTCCCATCTGAAAGACTGTTAATTTTATTAGGTTTAGACGGGGGATCGAACCTAGAGATGCTGTCTGTGACATAGGTCTATATATGACCATCTACAAGCGTCAATAATGTAGACAAAACTTTGAGCTTTGAGTGCTCAATACCATATTTACAGCACTGGAGGCATCCAGCTGTACATAGCTATTACGATTGTGTCCTTATGCAGACACTTAAATAGACACTTAACCCTTTCCCTCATAGAAGCACCTCTTGACGCCTTTCCCAATACGATGTACATTGACAATGTAGTAGCCAAACCAATGTTCATAATAATGGACAGAATCTCATGTAGTCCCAGTAATATCTATGGAGGTGGGATAGATATGGTGACTACTTATCCACTGCATGATAGCTAAATGGTTGTCGTGTGTATGGAGATATAATAGTATTTTAACCTAAACCTCTATGAAGGAAAAGGTTAAATGGCTGTCGTTTGTATGGAGATATAATAGTATATTAACCTAAATCTCTCTATGTAGGAAAGGGATATATATCATATATTCCATATTGACTCCTCTCTCTCCCTCATAGCAATTGTTTCCATCAGGAATGAGGTATAGAAATCTATTAAAGTTGTAAGAACAGGTTTCGCAATCGAGCTAAAATAAATTTGTATAAACTAAGCTGAACTTGCATTAAGACCACCACCGAATAAACAACACTTGCCTATACATCACCGTTTCCATCACCCCTCACCCCCCATCAAGCAACATTACCAATGCACATTAACCCGTCAAAATTGACATTTTACAATTCCCTTGGGTGTTGTTTATAGACTATTGAACTGTATACTCATGTTTATATCATTTACCTAACCAAAATTTAATTATAATAATATATATGTTAGAAACATACCAAACCGAGTTGTGATATGGCGTCTGTGTACATGCCTTATATATGATATGGTGTCTGCTTGCATACCTTATATATGATATGGCGTCTGCGTACATGCCTTATATATGATATGGCACCTGTGTACATGCCTTATATATGATATGGCGTCTGCATACATGCCTTATATATGATATGGCACCTGTGTACATGCCTTATATATGATATGGCGTCTGTGTACATGACTTATATATGATATGGTGTCTGCATACATGCCTTATATATGATATGGCGTCTGCGTACATGCCTTATATATGATATGGCGTCTGCATACATGCCTTATATATGATATGTCACCTGTGTACATGCCTTATATATGATATGCCACCTGTGTACATGCCTTATATATGATATGGCGTCTGTATACATGCCTTATATATGATATGCCACCTGTGTACATGCCTTATATATGATATGCCACCTGTGTACATGCCTTATATATGATATGCCACCTGTGTACATGCCTTATATATGATATGGCGTCTGTGTACGTGCCTTATATATGATATGGTGTCTGCATACATGCCTTATATATGATATGCCACCTGTGTACATGCCTTATATATGATATGCCACCTGTGTACATGCCTTATATATGATATGGCGTCTGTGTACATGCCTTATATATGATATGCCACCTGTTTACATGCCTTATATATGATATGCCACCTGTGTACATGCCTTATATATGATATGCCACCTGTGTACATGCCTTATATATGATATGCCACCTGTGTACATGCCTTATATATGATATGCCACCTGTGTACATGCCTTATATATGATATTGCGTCTGTGTACATGCCTTATATATGATATGCCACCTGTGTACATGCCTTATATATGATATGGCGTCTGTGTACATGCCTTATATATGATATGGCGTCTGTGTACATGCCTTATATATGATATGCCACCTGTGTACATGCCTTATATATGATATGGCGTCTGTGTACATGCCTTATATATGATATGCCACCTGTGTACATGCCTTATATATGATATGCCACCTGTGTACATGCCTTATATATGATATGCCACCTGTGTACATGCCTTATATATGATATGGCGTACATGCCTTATATATGATATGGCGTCTGCGTACATGCCTTATATATGATATGTCGTACATGCCTTATATATGATATGCCACCTGTTTACATGCCTTATATATGATATGCCACCTGTGTACATGCCTTATATATGATATGCCACCTGTGTACATGCCTTATATATGATATGCCACCTGTGTACATGCCTTATATATGATATGCCACCTGTGTACATGCCTTATATATGATATGGCGTCTGTGTACATGCCTTATATATGATATGGCGTCTGTGTACATGCCTTATATATGATATGGCGTCTGTGTACATGCCTTATATATGATATGCCACCTGTGTACATGCCTTATATATGATATGGCGTCTGTGTACATGCCTTATATATGATATGCCACCTGTGTACATGCCTTATATATGATATGCCACCTGTGTACATGCCTTATATATGATATGCCACCTGTGTACATGCCTTATATATGATATGGCGTACATGCCTTATATATGATATGGCGTCTGCGTACATGCCTTATATATGATATGTCGTACATGCCTTATATATGATATGGCGTCTGCGTACATGCCTTATATATGATATGGCGTCTGTGTACATGCCTTATATATGATATGGCGTCTGTGTACATGCCTTATATATGATATGCCACCTGTGTACATGCCTTATATATGATATGTCACCTGTGTACATGCCTTATATATGATATGCCACCTGTGTACATGCCTTATATATGATATGCCACCTGTGTACATGCCTTATATATGATATGGCGTCTGTATACATGCCTTATATATGATATGCCACCTGTGTACATGCCTTATATATGATATGCCACCTGTGTACATGCCTTATATATGATATGCCACCTGTGTACATGCCTTATATATGATATGGCGTCTGTGTACGTGCCTTATATATGATATGGTGTCTGCATACATGCCTTATATATGATATGCCACCTGTGTACATGCCTTATATATGATATGCCACCTGTGTACATGCCTTATATATGATATGGCGTCTGTGTACATGCCTTATATATGATATGCCACCTGTTTACATGCCTTATATATGATATGCCACCTGTGTACATGCCTTATATATGATATGCCACCTGTGTACATGCCTTATATATGATATGCCACCTGTGTACATGCCTTATATATGATATGCCACCTGTGTACATGCCTTATATATGATATGGCGTCTGTGTACGTGCCTTATATATGATATGGTGTCTGCATACATGCCTTATATATGATATGGCGTCTGTGTACATGCCTTATATATGATATGGCGTCTGTGTACATGCCTTATATATGATATGCCACCTGTGTACATGCCTTATATATGATATGGCGTCTGTGTACATGCCTTATATATGATATGCCACCTGTGTACATGCCTTATATATGATATGCCACCTGTGTACATGCCTTATATATGATATGCCACCTGTGTACATGCCTTATATATGATATGGCGTACATGCCTTATATATGATATGGCGTCTGCGTACATGCCTTATATATGATATGTCGTACATGCCTTATATATGATATGGCGTCTGCGTACATGCCTTATATATGATATGGCGTCTGTGTACATGCCTTATATATGATATGGCGTCTGTGTACATGCCTTATATATGATATGCCACCTGTGTACATGCCTTATATATGATATGCCACCTGTATACATGCCTTATATATGATATGGCATCTGTGTACATGCCTTATATATGATATGCCACCTGTGTACATGCCTTATATATGATATGGCGTCTGTGTGCATGCCTTATATATGATATGGCGTCTGTGTACATGCCTTATATATGATATGGCGTCTGTGTACATGCCTTATATATGATATGCCACCTGTGTACATGCCTTATATATGATATGGCGTCTGTGTACATGCCTTATATATGATATGGCGTACATGCCTTATATATGATATGCCACCTGTGTACATGCCTTATATATGATATGCCACCTGTGTACATGCCTTATATATGATATGCCACCTGTGTACATGCCTTATATATGATATGGCGTCTGCGTACATCCCTTATATATGATATGTCGTACATGCCTTATATATGATATGGCGTCTGCGTACATGCCTTATATATGATATGGCGTACATGCCTTATATATGATATGGCGTCTGTGTACATGCCTTATATATGATATGGCGTACATGCCTTATATATGATATGGCGTCTGCGTACATGCCTTATATATGATATGTCGTACATGCCTTATATATGATATGGCGTCTGCGTACATGCCTTATATATGATATGGCGTACATGCCTTATATATGATATGTCGTCTGTGTACATGCCTTATATATGATATGGCGTCTGCGTACATCCCTTATATATGACATGTCGTACATGCCTTATATATGACATGTCGTACATGCCTTATATATGACATGTCGTACATGCCTTATATATGACATGTCGTACATGCCTTATATATGACATGTCGTACATGCCTTATATATGACATGTCGTACATGCCTTATATATGACATGTCGTACATGCCTTATATATGACATGTCGTACATGCCTTATATATGACATGTCGTACATGCCTTATATATGATATGGCGTACATGCCTTATATATGATATGTCGTACATGCCTTATATATGATATGGCGTACATGCCTTATATATGATATGTCGTACATGCCTTATATATGATATGTCGTACATGCCTTATCATATATAAGGCATGTACGCCATATCATATATATGTCGTACATGCCTTATATATGATATGGCGTACATGCCTTATATATGATATGTCGTACATGCCTTATATATGATATGGCGTACATGCCTTATATATGATATGTCGTACATGCCTTATATATGATATGGCGCCTGCGTACATGCCATATATATATATGATTGGGTTAATTATACTACTTCTGTCGTCTGCCACCGGTTTGTTTGAGAACATCAATGTTCCAGTACCTCACTTCCAGTCTCTAGAGGTTTTCTGTACGAGGTACCTCACCCTGAACTCCTGGTCATATGACCTACCCGGGAAGCACAGGATCTTCCACCTCGGAATCCCCCCCCCCGTGTTCAGCATTATACGAAGACTCGATTCCGGGCGACATCAAATGGGAGGCCTTACATGTGTTCGTCAACAGAGAGACCATGTGCTGGTAGAGCAGGCTTATACACACAGGTTCTTTTGCACCACAGTTTTGTCAACAATGTAAGCTGTACTCGGGAAGGTGACCATTCCCACATCCATTGACCGTTTCCACATCCATTGACCGTTTCCACATCCATTGACCGTTCCCACATCCATTGACCGTTTCCACATCCATTGACCGTTTCCACATCCATTGACTGTTCACACATCCATTGACCGTTTCCACATCCATTGACCGTTACCACATCCATTGACCGTTCCCACATCCATTGATCGTTTCCACATCCATTGACCGTTTCCACATCCATTGACCGTTTCCACATCTATTGACCGTTTCCACATCCATTGACCGTTCCCACATCCAGACCGTTTCCACATCCATTGACCGTTCCCACATCCAGTGACCGTTTCCACATCCATTGACCGTTCCCACATCCATTGATCATTTCCACATCCATTGACCGTTCCCACATCCATTGACCGTTTCCACATCCATTGACCGTTTAACACAATTATACAGCAAGACGTTTTACATTCCACAAGTTGTACGATTCCTGTTAATTACTGTTTGCACGTCAGATGTTTAATTTTGGGGTTAGTCACACCAACAACTCAGGTCATATGGCGACTCTCCAGCTATTATTGGTGGAGGAAGACCCCCATGTGCCCCTCCGATCAGTTTTGCAGACACCCTGGTAGAACTACTCACCTTCTGCAAGTAAACTGGATAGCTTCCGGCCGTGAAAGAATTCAACACCCTCAATGGGATTCAAACCTACGCATTCTAGGCAATGCATACAATACATATTGATTTAATTGGGGTCCCCAAGCCTGAAAGCTGTTCATAAACACAACGATGTGGAAGTCGTGATAGCGCAGTGGATGCGCGTTCACTTCAGGTGCGAAATGTCCAGAGTTCGAGCCCCGCTGGAGCCGTTACGATTGTGCCCTTAGGCAAGGCATTTAAATACCATGTTACCTCTTCTCTCCCTCGTGGCGATGGATTCTATCAGGAATGAGGTCTCGAGAGTGATTAATATAAGTTGAAAGAACTTGTTTCGCAATGGAGCTAAACTAAATTTGTATAAACTAAACGTAACAATCTGAAATAGCTTTGAAGCTATAAACACCAACACTCCATTGAATGAGTATCTACGGGAGAAGCCATGCTCCTGGACACGTTCTATGCACTACATTATTACAAGTGCCAAAGTGCAAGAACCATTGAACGAGTATCTACGGGAGAAACCATGCTCATGGACACGTTCTATGCACTACATTATTACAAGTGCCAAAGTGCAAGAACCATTGAACGGGAGTATCTACGGGAGAAACAATGCTCATGGACACGTTCTATGCACTACATTATTACAAGTGCCAAAGTGCAAGAACCATTGAACGAGTATCTACGGGAGAAACAATGCTCATGGACACGTTCTATGCACTACATTATTACAAGTGCCAAAGTGCAAGAACCATTGAACGAGTATCTACGGGAGAAACCATGCTCATGGACACGTTCTATGCACTACATTATTACAAGTGTAAGAACTTCTACCAAAATGTGCATTTTATTTTCGTGTAAATCAACAGCGCTTGTTGATTGCATTATTATGGCTGGTTCCTTGTTAACCCGTAACCTGCCAATCACGTCTAGTCACATTTGTTAGAAACATACCAAACCGAGTTGTGATATGGCGTCTGTGTACATGCCTTATATATGATATGGTGTCTGCTTGCATACCTTATATATGATATGGCGTCTGCGTACATGCCTTATATATGATATGGCGTCTGCATACATGCCTTATATATGATATGGCGTCTGTGTACGTGCCTTATATATGATATGCCACCTGTGTACATGCCTTATATATGATATGGCGTCTGTGTACATGACTTATATATGATATGGTGTCTGCATACATGCCTTATATATGATATGGCGTCTGCATACATGCCTTATATATGATATGGTGTATGTGTACGTGCCTTATATATGATATGCCACCTGTGTACATGCCTTATATATGATATGGCGTCTGTGTACATGCCTTATATATGATATGCCACCTGTGTACATGCCTTATATATGATATGGCGTCTGTGTACATGCCTTATATATGATATGGCGTCTGCATACATGCCTTATATATGATATGGCGTCTGCATACATGCCTTATATATATGATTGGGTAAATTATACTACTTCTGTCGTCTGCCACCGGTTTGTTTGAGAACATCAATGTTCCAGTACCTCACTTCCAGTCTCTAGAGGTTTTCTGTACGAGGTACCTCACATTCAATTCCTGGTCATATGACCTACCCGGGAAGCACAGGATCTTCCACCTCGTAATCCCCCCCCCCCCGTGTTCAGCATTATACGAAGACTCGATTCCGGGCGACCTCAACTGGGAGGCCTTACATGTGTTCGTCAACAGAGAGACCATGTGCTGGTAGAGCAGGCTTATACACACGGGTTCTTTTGCACCACAGTTTTGCCAACAATGTAAGCTGTACTCGGGAAGGTGACGTGCACATCACATTTCCACATCCATTGACCGCTTAACACATCCATTGACCGTTTCCACATCCATTGACCGTTTAACACATCCATTGACCGTTTCCACATCCATTGACCGTTTAACACAATTATACAGCAAGACGTTTTACATTCCACAAGTTGTACGATTTTTGTTAATTACTGTGTACACGTCAGATGTTTAATTTTGGGGGTTAGTCACACCAACAACTCGGGTCATATGGCGACTCTCCAGCTATTATTGGTGGAGGAAGACCCCCATGTGCCCCTCCGATCAGTTTTGCAGACACCCTGGTAGAACTACTCACCTTCTGCAAGTAAACTGGATAGCTTCCGGCCGTGAAAGAATTCAACACCCTCAGTGGGATTCAAACCTACAGCAGTGAGGGCAACGTGATTTGACGTCAACGACCGTAACCACCTGGCTACAGATTTATCTGATAAAACTCAACATGCTGTCAAGCAAGTACTCCAAATCTCACTTGTGTCACATTAGATAGAAATGTGGCCGACCAGAAGTCAAGCATGGATATCCGAAAACATAGGTTGTAAGAACGTAGTTAAATAATGTACAATAAATTGAAATATCTAAATCTGTAAAACAGTTGCTGTAATACAATTCATGCACCTGATGGCATCACTCTGCTCGTTGCCTGGATACGACGTACATTGACAGTTATTGCATATATCTATCACAAGATATAAAGCGCCCATAACCGAGGTCTCGTGTCGGTGCTGTACACCGTGCACGTAAAAGAACCAGAGGAGACTCTGGAATGGGTCTCTGTCTGTATCATGCACAATCTTCCAAAAATCTAAAATGACTAATCTCTTCAGGAGGCATCACTCATATGGGCAACCGGCAGCGACGATAAATAAACGTAAAACACACACACGCGCCCATAACATATAGCTATTGAACTTTTTAAGTGTGACCATGGCATGACCTGCTTGGAACAGGTGTACTCGATGTGGTGAAAATATGACCAACTGTTTCATAAAAATTCCTTCATCAAGTGCGACCTTGAACTGACATTGTTGGACCATGGATTCTGCACATCGTCTCGATGAAATGACCACTTTACCAAAGTTGTATTAAAAATTCTACAAAGGTGTTTAGAACTCTAAAAATATAGACAAGACACAAAATATAGTCACGTGACATGCAAGTCCGACCTTGAATAAACATGGTTGGAAGACACGTTCTGTATATTATCTAATTGACATGCACATCCGACCTTGAATAAACATGGTTGGATCACGTGTTCTGGATGTTATCTCATTGACATGCAAGTCCGACCTTGAATAAACATGGTTGGATCACGTGTTCTGGATGTTATCTCATTGACATGCAAGTCCGACCTTGAATAAACATGGCTGGAAGACACGTTCTGTACATTGTCTCATTGACATGCAAGTCCGACCTGGAATAAACATGGTTGGAGACACGTTCTGTACATTGTCTCATTGACATGCAAGTCCGACCTTGAATAAACATGGTTGGAAGACACGTTCTGTACATTGTCTAATTGACATGCAAGTCCGACCTTGAATAAACATGGTTGGAAGACACGTTCTGTACATTATCTAATTGACATGCAAGTCCGACCTTGAATAAACATGGTAGGAAGACACGTTCTGTACATTATCTAATTGACATGCAAGTCCGACCTTGAATAAACATGGTTGGAAGACACGTTCTGTACATTATCTAATTGACATGCAAGTCCGACCTTGAATAAACATGGTTGGAAGACACGTTCTGCACATTATCTAATTGACATGCAAATCCGACCTTGAATAAACATGGTTGGAAGACACGTTCTGTACATTATCTAATTGACATGCAAGTCCGACCTTGAATAAACATGGTTGGAAGACACGTTCTGTACATTATCTAATTGACATGCAAGTCCGACCTTGAATAAACATGGTTGGAAGACACGTTCTGTACATTATCTAATTGACATGCAAGTCCGACTTTGAATAAACATGGTTGAAAGACACACGTGTTCTGCACATTGTCTCATTGACATGCAAATCCGACCTTGAATAAACATGGTTGGATCACGTGTTCTGGATGTTATCTCATTGACATGCAAGTCCGACCTTGAATAAACATGGCTGGAAGACACGTTCTGCACATTATCTCATTGACATGCAAATCCGACCTTGAATAAACATGATTGGAAGACACGTTCAGTACATTATCTAATTGACATGCAAGTCCGACCTTGAATAAACATGGTTGGATCACGTGTTCTGGATGTTATCTCATTGACATGCAAGTCCGACCTTGAATAAACATGGCTGGAAGACACGTTCAGTACATTATCTAATTGACATGCAAGTCCGACCTTGAATAAACATGGTTGGATCACGTGTTCTGGATGTTATCTCATTGACATGCAAGTCCGACCTTGAATAAACATGGCTGGAAGACACGTTCTGTACATTATCTAATTGACATGCAAGTCCGACCTTGAATAAACATGGTTGGAAGACACATTCTGTACATTATCTAATTGACATGCAAGTCCGACCTTGAATAAACATGGCTGGAAGACACGTTCTGTACATTGTCTCATTGACATGCAAGTCCGACCTGGAATAAACATGGTTGGAAGACACGTTCTGTACATTGTCTCATTGACATGCAAGTCCGACCTTGAATAAACATGGTTGGAAGACACGTTCTGTACATTGTCTAATTGACATGCAAGTCCGACCTTGAATAAACATGGTTGGAAGACACGTTCTGTACATTATCTAATTGACATGCAAGTCCGACCTTCAATAAACATGGATGGAAGACACGTTCTGTACATTATCTAATTGACATGCAAGTCCGACCTTGAATAAACATGGTTGGAAGACACGTTCTGCACATTATCTAATTGACATGCAAATCCGACCTTGAATAAACATGGTTGGAAGACACGTTCTGTACATTATCTAATTGACATGCAAGTCCGACCTTGAATAAACATGGTTGGAAGACACGTTCTGTACATTGTCTCATTGACATGCAAGTCCGACCTTGAATAAACATGGTTGGAAGACACGTTCTGTACATTATCTAATTGACATGCAAGTCCGACCTTGAATAAACATGGTTGGAAGACACGTTCTGTACATTATCTAATTGACATGCAAGTCCGACCTTGAATAAACATTGTTGAAAGACACGTTCTGTACATTATCTAATTGACATGCAAGTCCGACTTTGAATAAACATGGTAGGAAGACACGTTCTGTACATTATCTAATTGACATGCAAGTCCGACCTTGAATAAACATGGTTGGAAGACACGTTCTGTACATTATCTAATTGACATGCAAGTCCGACCTTGAATAAACATGGTTGGAAGACACGTTCTGCACATTATCTAATTGACATGCAAATCCGACCTTGAATAAACATGGTTGGAAGACACGTTCTGTACATTATCTAATTGACATGCAAGTCCGACCTTGAATAAACATGGTTGGAAGACACGTTCTGTACATTATCTAATTGACATGCAAGTCCGACCTTGAATAAACATGGTTGGAAGACACGTTCTGTACATTATCTAATTGACATGCAAGTCCGACTTTGAATAAACATGGTTGAAAGACACACGTGTTCTGCACATTGTCTCATTGACATGCAAATCCGACCTTGAATAAACATGGTTGGATCACGTGTTCTGGATGTTATCTCATTGACATGCAAGTCCGACCTTGAATAAACATGGCTGGAAGACACGTTCTGCACATTATCTCATTGACATGCAAATCCGACCTTGAATAAACATGATTGGAAGACACGTTCAGTACATTATCTAATTGACATGCAAGTCCGACCTTGAATAAACATGGTTGGATCACGTGTTCTGGATGTTATCTCATTGACATGCAAGTCCGACCTTGAATAAACATGGCTGGAAGACACGTTCAGTACATTATCTAATTGACATGCAAGTCCGACCTTGAATAAACATGGTTGGATCACGTGTTCTGGATGTTATCTCATTGACATGCAAGTCCGACCTTGAATAAACATGGCTGGAAGACACGTTCTTGTACATTATCTAATTGACATGCAAGTCCGACCTTGAATAAACATGGTTGGAAGACACGTTCTGTACATTATCTAATTGACATGCAAGTCCGACCTTGAATAAACATGGTTGGAAGACACGTTCTGTACATTATCTAATTGACATGCAAGTCCGACCTTGAATAAACATTGTTGAAAGACACGTTCTGTACATTATCTAATTGACATGCAAGTCCGACTTTGAATAAACATGGTTGAAAGACACACGTGTTCTGCACATTGTCTCATTGACATGCAAATCCGACCTTGAATAAACATGGTTGGATCACGTGTTCTGGATGTTATCTCATTGACATGCAAGTCCGACCTTGAATAAACATGGCTGGAAGACACGTTCTGCACATTATCTCATTGACATGCAAATCCGACCTTGAATAAACATGATTGGAAGACACGTTCAGTACATTATCTAATTGACATTCAAGTCCGACCTTGAATAAACATGGTTGGATCACGTGTTCTGGATGTTATCTCATTGACATGCAAGTCCGACCTTGAATAAACATGGCTGGAAGACACGTTCTGTACATTATCTAATTGACATGCAAGTCCGACCTTGAATAAACATGATTGGAAGACACGTTCAGTACATTATCTAATTGACATGCAAGTCCGACCTTGAATAAACATGGTTGGATCACGTGTTCTGGATGTTATCTCATTGACATGCAAGTCCGACCTTGAATCAACATGCCTGGAAGACACGTTCTGTACATTATCTCATTGACATGCAAGTCCGACCTTGAATAAACATGGTTGGAAGACACATTCTGTACATTATCTAATTGACATGCAAGTCCGACCTTGAATAAACATGGTTGGAAGACACGTTCTGTACATTATCTAATTGACATGCAAGTCCGACCTTGAATAAACATGGTTGGAAGACACGTTCTGTACATTATCTAATTGACATGCAAGTCCGACCTTGAATAAACATGGTTGGAAGACACGTTCTGTACATTATCTAATTGACATGCAAGTCCGACCTTGAATAAACATGGTTGGAAGACACGTTATGTACATTATCTAATTGACATGCAAGTCCGACCTTGAATAAACAGTGTTGAAAGACACGTTCTGTACATTATCTAATTGACATGCAAGTCCGACCTTGAATAAACATGGTTGAAAGACACACGTGTTCTGCACATTATCTCATTGACATGCAAATCCGACCTTGAATAAACATGGTTGGATCACGTGTTCTGGATGTTATCTAATTGACATGCAAGTCCGACCTTGAATAAACATGGTTGGAAGACACGTTCTGTACATTGTCTCATTGACATGCAAGTCCGACCTTGAATAAACATGGTTGGAAGACACGTTCTGTACATTATCTAATTGACATGCAAGTCCGACCTTGAATAAACATGGTTGGAAGACACGTTCTGTACATTATCTAATTGACATGCAAGTCCGACCTTGAATAAACATTGTTGAAAGACACGTTCTGTACATTATCTAATTGACATGCAAGTCCGACTTTGAATAAACATGGTTGAAAGACACACGTGTTCTGCACATTGTCTCATTGACATGCAAATCCGACCTTGAATAAACATGGTTGGATCACGTGTTCTGGATGTTATCTCATTGACATGCAAGTCCGACCTTGAATAAACATGGCTGGAAGACACGTTCTGCACATTATCTCATTGACATGCAAATCCGACCTTGAATAAACATGATTGGAAGACACGTTCAGTACATTATCTAATTGACATGCAAGTCCGACCTTGAATAAACAGTGTTGAAAGACACGTTCTGTACATTATCTAATTGACATGCAAGTCCGACCTTGAATAAACATGGTTGAAAGACACACGTGTTCTGCACATTATCTCATTGACATGCAAATCCGACCTTGAATAAACATGGTTGGATCACGTGTTCTGGATGTTATCTAATTGACATGCAAGTCCGACCTTGAATAAACATGGTTGGAAGACACGTTCTGTACATTGTCTCATTGACATGCAAGTCCGACCTTGAATAAACATGGTTGGAAGACACGTTCTGTACATTATCTAATTGACATGCAAGTCCGACCTGGAATAAACATGGTTGGAAGACACGTTCTGTACATTGTCTCATTGACATGCAAGTCAAGTCCGACCTGGAATACACATTGTTGGATCATGTGTTCTGGATGTTATCTTGATGTGTTGAACATTTGACCCAAATTTCATGAAAATATATGTGGACACAAAATGTACGGGACAGAGACAATACAGCTTCACAGGCGAGTTATGTCATAGGTCGGGTTTTACGCCTGCAGCAGCACCATTTTGGGCTATATTGCCTGTGTGCAGTTTACCTAACACCTTTCCTGGGCATGCTCCAGCGGTTAACCAGTACTTGGGTGCACCAACCTTCGTAAGAAACTTTTTCATATAAATGAAACACGGTCTGAGCGGGGCTCGAACCCGTGACCATCAGTGATGATCTCGACCACGGAGGCGGACTCACAGATGAGTAAAATTAGGAAATCACTATCTCCGTCAACCCACTCATTACGTCAAGGAGAACTTTGATAACACACTCGTGTGAACTTACAAGAAATCTTGGAATCGTGCAGATAAAATTAACATTTTCTTCCAGAAATTCTAACGCTTGGGAATTAAATTCTAGGCAATGGTTTTGCCTGGTTTGTTTTTGAGATTTCCTAAAGTCGAACAAACAGCTTACAGTAGGTCGTATGACGACTCCAGCTATTATTGGTGGAGGAAGATAGAACCACCGACCTTCCACAGGCCAGCTGGATAGCTTCATCACATGAAAGAATTCGACAACCCCAGTGGGATACGAACCTACAGCGGTGAGGGGCAGTGATTTTCAAGTCAATCAACCGTAACCAATTGACAACAGATGCCGCATTCTAGGCAATGCATACAATACATATTGATTTAATTGGGGTACCAAGCCTGAAAGCTGTTCATAAACATAACGATGTGGAAGTCGTGATAGCGCAGTGGATGCGCGTTCACTTCAGGTGCGAAATGTCCAGAGTTTGAGCCCCGCTGGAGCCGTTACGATTGTGCCCTTAGGCAAGGCATTTAAATTCCATGTTGCCTCTTCGCTCTCCCTCGTGGCGATGGATTCTATCAGGAATGAGGTCTCGAGAGTGATTAATACAAGTTGAAAGAACTTGTTTCGCAATGGAGCTAAAATAAATTTGTATAAACTAAACGTAACAATCTGAAATAGCTTTGAAGCTATAAACACCAACACTCCATTGAACGAGTATCTACGGGAGAAACCATGCTCATGGACACGTTCTATGCACTACATTATTACAAGTGCCAAAGTGCAAGAACCATTGAACGAGTATCTACAGGAGAAACCATGCTCATGGACACGTTCTATGCACTACATTATTACAAGTGCCAAAGTGCAAGAACCATTGAACGAGTATCTACAGGAGAAACCATGCTCATGGACACGTTCTATGCACTACATTATTACAAGTGCCAAAGTGCAAGAACCATTGAACGAGTATCTACAGGAGAAACCATGCTCATGGACACGTTCTATGCACTACATTATTACAAGTGCCAAAGTGCAAGAACCATTGAACAAGTATATACGGGAGAAGCCATGCTCATGGACACGTTCTATGCACTACATTATTACAAGTGCCAAAGTGCAAGAACCATTGAACGAGTATCTACGGGAGAAACAATGCTCATGGACACGTTCTATGCACTACATTATTACAAGTGTAAGAACTTCTACCAAAATGTGCATTTTATTTTCGTGTAAATCAACAGCGCTTGTTGATTGCATTATTATGGCCAGTTCCTTTTTAACCCGTAACCTGCCAATCACGTCTAGTCACATTTGCAAACAGCATAGAGCCAGATCAGACGGCACATTCTGTGCCGTCTGATCTAGCTCTATGCTGTTTGTTATTTGGATAGTGGAAGTAAATTACTGGATGGATCTACATTGTTTGTTTGCACAGTTCCTCCAATTTGTTAAAGCTAAATCCAATATCATTTCAATTTAACTTATAAAATAATATTATGTATTTTTCCAAATTTTCCATACAATATTAAAAATGCTTATATCAATTACACATAAACATTACACAAAATCATTAGCAAAATTGATAATTTACTGGAATCGTAATTACCCAGAGAAAACCCACCTGTCTGATCTGGCGACCACCGTACCATCTCACATACTTCCCGGTCCGAGGATCGAACCCGGGTTGCATTGGTGAGAAGCGAGAGTGCTAACAACTGCTCTAATCGGACAGCCTTTTAGAAATATCTAACTACGGTAGTATCCGATGCTGTGCCAGTTCTCGATTCTTGCATACAGATAGCAGTCCTAGTTGTTGCTTCTCGATTCTTGCATACAGATAGCAGTCATAGTTGTTGCTTCTCGATTCTTGCATACAGATAGCAGTCATAGTTGTTGCTTCTCGATTCTTGCATACAGATAGCAGTCATAGTTCTTGCTTCTCGATTATTGCATACAGATAGCAGTCCTAGTTGTTGCTTCTCGATTCTTGCATACAGATAGCAGTCATAGTTGTTGTTTCTCGATTCTTGCATACAGATAGCAGTCATAGTTGTTGTTTCTCGATTCTTGCATACAGATAGCAGTCATAGTTGTTGCTTCTCGATTCTTGCATACAGATAGCAGTCATAGTTGTTGTTTCTTGATTCTTGCATACAGATAGCAGTCATAGTTGTTGTTTCTCGATTCTTGCATACAGATAGCAGTCATAGTTGTTGTTTCTCGATTCTTGCATACAGATAGCAGTCATAGTTGTTGTTTCTTGATTCTTGCATACAGATAGCAGTCATAGTTGTTGTTTCTCGATTCTTGCATACAGATAGCAGTCATAGTTGTTGTTGTAAAGCGCTGTATATTGAGCAAAGTACAGAAACATATCCGCAACAAATTTAACGCTTGTCTGGAAATAATAATAATATTTTATCATTTTAATTACTTTTCGTTCAATTTATTCACAGCAATGTTTTTAAATAACACTTGCTCATTGGTTAGCTATACAAATATTCAGAAAATGTGTTTCCCACTCAATATCCTATAGCTGCCAAATGTTACATTTTTTTCAGCAATTGAAAAATATAATGATTAACAAGGGACAGCAAAAAAAAATGTTTATCCAAGAGAGATAACCACAGTAGTATTTGCTCATATAAAATGCAGATTACTTCCCTTCTTAATAACGGAATGTAAATCTACGAAAAGCACATACTTGCTAAAGTCGCTTAAATAAATTAGCGATAATTGTACTACCACATTGGGATGCCTTTATTAAAGCCAATATGCCTTTTTTATAAAACCAAATATTTTCAAGTCGTATATATAAAAATAATCTTCATTTTCTGTAGAATATTTGTATCTATGTTTATTTATCGCCGCTACCGGTTGCCCATATGAGCGACACCTCATGAAGAGATTAATCATTCTAGATTTTTGGAGGATAGTGCAATGATACAGACAGAGACCCATTCCAGATTCTCCTCTGGTTCTTTTACGTGCACAGTGTACAGCACCAACACGAGACCTACGTCACTTTTACAAGTATATATAAACATGCATCTATTATCTTTATCGATGACTAGGGACTATTACTCGACAAGATCATATCAATAGAGTAAGCAACAGAAAAGGTAAGCATATACACATCATATAATGTACATGTACATATTCTTTTATTTAATCACATTTCTTCGACAGCATTTCAATAACACCTGATCTGTACGTTTCTGTCACTCAGTATTGTCTATATGATGGTTGGTAATTCATTAATTAATTCAACTTGGACAGATTTCAGAAATTGTTCATTATACAACAGATGATCTAGTCAATGCTAATGTTTTAAAATTCTAAACACAACTGAATAATGAAAAGTTCTGTTGTCTTGATCTGTAGAATAGTCGTCCAAGTTGAACAGGCTTCGTTTAGCCAGATTTCAGAAATTGTTCATTATAAATCAGATGATCTAGTCAATGCTAATGTTTTAAAAATCTAAACACAATAGAATAATGAAAAGTTCTGTTGTCTTGATCTGTAGATTAGCCGTCCAAGTCGAACAGGCTTCGGGCAATGCTGTGTCTTTCTACTAAATCTGGAATCATAAAGTGAACTACAGTCAAACTTGTGTTAAGCAGCCAACCTGCATTAAGCAGCCAGTTTTCAGATTCCCAATATGTTGTTTTATTATACATTTAACCTCTATTAAGCAGCCACCTGTGCTAAGCAGCCACTTTCTGTGATTCCCTTGGCTGGCTGCTTAAGACAGGTTTGACTGTACTTATAGAAACAAGTCAGCCATTTTGGATGCAATGTTTTTCTGCACCTAAATGAACAGACAAAATTGTATTAGGAGACCAACCAATGTGAGGGCAAAGAGCAGAGATGGTTTTCAGGAATTTGAGAACATTTTCAGGAACCCAGTACATACAATATATAACACAACCCATAACAATTCTGAGTAACAGGAAGGGGTAGGTGGGGCAGCTTAATTCCGCGTTCCTTAATTGCGACTGGATCCTATATTGCAACAAAAATAAATTACTGGCATTAATATTTGCGATTTGATGAAAATATTTGGTGCCAACAATTTTTGTCTGTAATTGACATTCATTCAATGTTGTAAGCAGCCAATCATCATATTGCTGTGTGTAGCTATGTATAGGATATAAGCTGGAAATGATCCAATATGTAAAATATTGGATTGTGTGAGGCGTGTAGCGCCGAAGACAGTACCAATATTTTACATATTGGATCCGTTTGAGGCTTATATCTTACTTAAAACACGCACTTATATAGCAAGATCCTAATTAAAATTGTTAATTTCGTCGATTTGCGTACAGTCAAACCTGTGTTAGTGGTTACCTCCATTAAGCAGCCAACCTGTATTAAACAGCCAGTTTCAAGATTCCAAATATGTTGTTTTATTATACATTTGACCTCTATTAAGCAGCGACCTGTGCTAAGCACAGGTTTGACTGTATAAGATTTAATATAATACTCTGGCCTTTTCACATCAGTCCAATATTAATAATAATGGACTGCAAGTACAAAGGTATGACGTCACGACAGTGTTTTAATGGTGGATAACAACAGATGATTAAGGTTTTGTGAACGGTGATACAAGGTAATAAGGCCAAAAATACAACCGGTGTTTACGGTTTCCCGACCGACACGTTTTTTACACTCCGACCCCAATTTTTTTATGAAATTAAAAAAAAATTCAAATTTTTGTTTTTCACATTTTTTCTGTGCCCGAGAGTATGGCAAAAAATCACCAAAAAAATTCTCTGCTGACCGACCGACCCTATTTTTTGGGCATGAAACGGTAAACACGGGTATTTTTGGTTTTGCCTAATCCCCAACTTCTCACATTCCACAAAACCATTAATATCTCAATAAATAATTAACTTATAACATTGTATGCAAAACCGGAAAGTGCGAAAGGTCCGGAGTTCGAGCCTCGCTGGAGCCGTTACGATTACGTCCTTAGGCAGCAAGGCATTTAAATTCCACATTGCCTCTTCTCTCTTCTTCATGGCGATGGATTCCATCAGGAATGAGGTCTCGAGAGTGATCAATATAAGTTGTCAGAACTTGTTTCGCAATCGAGCTAAAATTAAATTTGTATAAACTAAAACCTGAAGGATTTATAAAGAAAAGAAAGACATAATATGTACATACCAGCTTTGGACGCGAGAATTTCTGTGTATAAATCTTTCGCGTCATTTATAGCTACATCTCCCTTCGGTGAATGCCTAAGAGCCTCTCGTGCCTTAGTAAGTCTATCCACAGCCGCCTCTCTCTCGGTCTCACTGTCAAACCAATCACCTCTGAAAGATGAATAAATTGCGATGTACCACAAAGTAACATGAAACTTAAATACTTGTAAGGTTCTAAACCCAGATGCAAAGCTCAGCAAACTAGTCAATGTTTTCTCTAATTATGATAACAAAATTACTGGTTGCACCCAAGACACACCTTGGTCCAGGTTATTATATGGTCGGGACAGTCGAGAAGTTATCTGTACGGAAAGTACCAACATGGATATTGACTCTTGAAAATTCCAGTTTGACTCTTGAAAAATCCAGCTTGACTACTGAAATGTTGACCTCAAGGGTCATTTTTTTATATTTAAGTTTATTTAACGTCGCTACCGGTTTCCCATTTGAGCGATGGGCAGTTTACCTAACAACACCTTTCCTGAGCAGGCTCCAACGGTTAACCAGTACTTGGTGCACCAACCTCCGTAAGAAACTGCCAACTTTTTCATATAAATGAGACACGGTCTGAGCGGGGCTTGAACCCGCGACCATCAGAGATGATAGGTTACAGTGGTATACAAGTCAGCGACCGTAACCACTCGACCACGGAGGCGGTTTCAAGGGTCATTGACTCTTGACTTTCAAAGTGAACGCCCTGTCTTCAATACATACCCTAGATCATCGAGTACAAGCTTCACAAATGTGTCCTTTATAGTTGGATCAACCCGTTTCAAATTTATGTATTCCAGCTTCAAGTATTTTCCAGCCGTCCTGTATGTTTTGAACAATTCATCATACAAGCCTCCCCTATTTTCTACAAATGGAATACGTGGATAATCGGGATTCCTGAAAGACAAAGACAACGTTTTAATTGTTGATGCCCAATTTGTTTCCATGGCAATAGCAACAAACTAGGAAAAAATAATCAATAATTAGTAGTCTACATCCGCTGCTACAAATTCCGTATGACCGAGCAAAATACTTTGACATAACCGAAGTTTGACGTAACGAAATTCTATATAAACGGAGCCAGTTATATGTAAAATGACAGTGTCTGAAACGGGACTTTGATCCGACTTCGAGATGACCGGAGAATTCGGCATAACCGATGTAGACTGATTTACTTATTTTCGATTTTGCAATTCAAGTATTAAGATCTATATTCTATCTATCTTCCTTTAATGTCGAACCCCTCGCAGGGGTGTAGACATGTTGCACGTCAAAAACCGCAAAGAAGTTAAAAGTACGAGTATTTAAAAGCATAATTATAAGTAATGAAAAATAAGTTGTGGTAAAAGTTTAAAAGCAGCTGCGCAGAACAACTAGGGACTGGCATGATCAATATGGCAAACTGCCGTATTGAATTGCTCTATGGTAGGGAGATGGACAATGTCAGGAGGGAGATGGTTCCAATGGTAGATTGTTCTTGGAAAAAAGGAAAACTTGTAGTAGTCTGTAGTTGCTGTAATTAACATATAGCTTAAGGAATGGCGAGAGGACGGGAGAGGGGAACTATGTAATTTTCAATGGGGATAGCAACAAGATCATTATGAATTTTATACATAGGGATAACCTATTGTCAATACGCCGTTTATCTAGTCTGCGTAGATTTAGGGAATGTAGCATGTCTGTAACACTAGAGGTACGCTAGAAGTCAGCCTTTATCCAACGGGCTGCTCTTCGCTGGACACCTTCAATTTGGTCTATCAATGTTTGGGTATGGGGCGACCAGATCTCAGAGCCATATTCCAGCTGGGGTCTCACTAGTGTCTGGTAAGCCATGGACTTAAGGTCCGTCTTTCCGTTGTAGCCGATAAGTATCAATATATGCCGGGATAATATAAGTAACCAATTCAGTATTATCATATGCCGTTATAACTTGTAATATACCGGTATGTAACCAGTAATATACCGGTATGTAACCAGTAATATACCGGTATGTAACCAGTAATATACCGGTATGTAACCAGTAATATACCGGTATGTAACCAGTACCAGTATGTAACCAGTAATATACCGGTATGTAACCAGTACCGGTATGTAACCAGTAATATACCGGTATGTAACCAGTAATATACCGTATGTAACCAGTAATATACCGTATGTAACCAGTAATATACCGGTATGTAACCAGTACCGGTATGTAACCAGTAATATACCGGTATGTAACCAGTAATATACCGTATGTAACCAGTAATATACCGGTATGTAACCAGTAATATACCGGTATGTAACCAGTAATATACCGGTATGTAACCAGTAATATACCGGTATGTAACCAGTAATATACCGGTATGTAACCAGTACCGGTATGTAACCAGTAATATACCGGTATGTAACCAGTAATATACCGTATGTAACCAGTAATATACCGGTATGTAACCAGTACCGGTATGTAACCAGTAATATACCGGTATGTAACCAGTAATATACCGGTATGTAACCAGTAATATACCGGTATGTAACCAGTAATATACCGGTATGTAACCAGTAATATACCGGTATGTAACCAGTACCGGTATGTAACCAGTACCGGTATGTAACCAGTAATATACCGGTATGTAACCAGTAATATACCGGTATGTAACCAGTAATATACCGGTATGTAACCAGTAATATACCGGTATGTAACCAGTAATATACCGGTATGTAACCAGTAATATACCGGTATGTAACCAGTAATATACCGGTATGTAACCAGTAATATACCGGTATGTAACCAGTAATATACCGGTATGTAACCAGTAATATACCGGTATGTAACCAGTAATATACCGGTATGTAACCAGTAATATACCGGTATGTAACCAGTACCGGTATGTAACCAGTAATATACCGGTATGTAACCAGTAATATACCGGTATGTAACCAGTAATATACCGGTATGTAACCAGTAATATACCGGTATGTAACCATTAAGTATTAGTATATGCCATATGAAATCGGCACTACCTATCAGTGGGAAAGCCAATATGAATTACTGAACTAGACATTATAGGATCCCGGTGAGGGTGACATGAATATAGGCAGATAGAATGATGACAACACAACGATTGCGCTTTTTCTTCTTGTAGACGTTATAAAATTATTTACAGAAATCACAGATACATTATTATTATAATAATTTTATTATCACAGACTTGATGCGCTTTATAAATTGTATTATTTCATAGAGCGTCTAAGTTGCAATAATTCAAACAACGTCCATAGCGGTGATATTGTGTAGTTTATCAACCGCGATACTCGATCAGTCCACGGAAAATTATTTCAGAGTATAGTAAATGTGGACAATTCATTTTTAAGCTTTAAGTTCGTTTTCATGTATGTTTTGCATACACATGTACAAGCCTGGTCTCATACATGTTATCTATAGGCAGTACCAGCCATGTCTCGTACATGTTATCTATAGGCAGTACCAGCCATGTCTCGTACATGTTATCTATAGGCAGTACCAGCCATGTCTCATACATGTTATCTATAGGCAGTACCAGCCATGTCTCGTACATGTTATCTATAGGCAGTACCAGCCATGTCTCGTACATGTTATCTATAGGCAGTACCAGCCATGTCTCATACATGTTATCTATAGGCAGTACCAGCCATGTCTCGTACATGTTATCTATAGGCAGTACCAGCCATGTCTCGTACATGTTATCTATAGGCAGTACCAGCCATGTCTCATACATGTTATCTATAGGCAGTACCAGCCATGTCTCGTACATGTTATCTATAGGCAGTACCAGCCATGTCTCGTACATGTTATCTATAGGCAGTACCAGCCATGTTATCTATAGGCAGTACCAGCCATGTCTCGTACATGTTATCTATAGGCAGTACCAGCCATGTCTCGTACATGTTATCTATAGGCGGTACCAGCCATGTCTCGTACATGTTATCTATAGGCAGTACCAGCCATGTCTCGTACATGTATGTTATCTATAGGCAGTACCAGCCATGTCTCGTACATGTTATCTATAGGCAGTACCAGCCATGTCTCGTACATGTTATCTATAGGCAGTACCAGCCATGTCTCGTACATGTTATCTATAGGCAGTACCAGCCATGTCTCGTACATGTTATCTATAGGCAGTACCAGCCATGTCTCGTACATGTTATCTATAGGCAGTACCAGCCATGTCTCATACATGTTATCTATAGGCAGTACCAGCCATGTCTCGTACATGTTATCTATAGGCAGTACCAGCCATGTCTCATACATGTTATCTATAGGCAGTACCAGCCATGTCTCATACATGTTATCTATAGGCAGTACCAGCCATGTCTCGTACATGTTATCTATAGGCAGTACCAGCCATGTCTCGTACATGTTATCTATAGGCAGTACCAGCCATGTCTCATACATGTTATCTATAGGCAGTACCAGCCATGTCTCGTACATGTTATCTATAGGCAGTACTAGCCATGTCTCGTACATGTTATCTATAGGCAGTACCAGCCATGTTATCTATAGGCAGTACCAGCCATGTCTCGTACATGTTATCTATAGGCAGTACCAGCCATGTCTCGTACATGTTATCTATAGGCGGTACCAGCCATGTCTCGTACATGTTATCTATAGGCAGTACCAGCCATGTCTCGTACATGTATGTTATCTATAGGCAGTACCAGCCATGTCTCGTACATGTTATCTATAGGCAGTACCAGCCATGTCTCGTACATGTTATCTATAGGCAGTACCAGCCATGTCTCGTACATGTATGTTATCTATAGGCAGTACCAGCCATGTCTCGTACATGTTATCTATAGGCAGTACCAACCATGTCTTGTGCATGTATGTTATCTATAGGCAGTACCAGCCATGTCTCATACATGTTATCTATAGGCAGTACCAGCCATGTCTCGTACATGTTATCTATAGGCAGTACCAGCCATGTCTCGTACATGTTACCTATAGGCAGTACCAGCCATGTCTCGTACATGTTATCTATAGGCAGTACCAGCCATGTCTCGTACATGTTATCTATAGGCAGTACCAGCCATGTCTCGTACATGTTATCTATAGGCAGTACCAGCCATGTCTCATACATGTTATCTATAGGCAGTACCAGCCATGTCTCATACATGTTATCTATAGGCAGTACCAGCCATGTCTCGTACATGTTATCTATAGGCAGTACCAGCCATGTCTCGTACATGTTATCTATAGGCAGTACCAGCCATGTCTCGTACATGTTATCTATAGGCAGTACCAGCCATGTCTCGTACATGTTATCTATAGGCAGTACCAGCCATGTCTCGTACATGTTATCTATAGGCAGTACCAGCCATGTCTCATACATGTTATCTATAGGCAGTACCAGCCATGTCTCGTACATGTTATCTATAGGCAGTACCAGCCATGTCTCATACATGTTATCTATAGGCAGTACCAGCCATGTCTCGTACATGTTATCTATAGGCAGTACCAGCCATGTCTCATACATGTTATCTATAGGCAGTACCAGCCATGTCTCGTACATGTTATCTATAGGCAGTACTAGCCATGTCTCGTACATGTTATCTATAGGCAGTACCAGCCATGTTATCTATAGGCAGTACCAGCCATGTCTCGTACATGTTATCTATAGGCAGTACCAGCCATGTCTCGTACATGTTATCTATAGGCGGTACCAGCCATGTCTCGTACATGTTATCTATAGGCAGTACCAGCCATGTCTCGTACATGTATGTTATCTATAGGCAGTACCAGCCATGTCTCGTACATGTTATCTATAGGCAGTACCAGCCATGTCTCGTACATGTTATCTATAGGCAGTACCAGCCATGTCTCGTACATGTATGTTATCTATAGGCAGTACCAGCCATGTCTCGTACATGTTATCTATAGGCAGTACCAACCATGTCTTGTACATGTAGGTTATCTATAGGCAGTACCAGCCATGTCTCATACATGTTATCTATAGGCAGTACCAGCCATGTCTCGTACATGTTATTTATAGGCGGTACCAGCCATGTCTCATACATGTTATCTATAGGCAGTACCAGCCATGTCTCGTACATGTTATCTATAGGCAGTACCGGCCATGTCTCGTACATGTTACCTATAGGCAGTACCAGCCATGTCTCGTACATGTTATCTATAGGCAGTACCAGCCATGTCTCGTACATGTTATCTATAGGCAGTACCAGCCATGTCTCGTACATGTTATCTATAGGCAGTACCAGCCATGTCTCGTACATGTTATCTATAGGCAGTACCAGCCATGTCTCGTACATGTTATCTATAGGCAGTACCAGCCATGTCTCATACATGTTATCTATAGGCAGTACCAGCCATGTCTCGTACATGTTATCTATAGGCAGTACCAGCCATGTCTCGTACATGTTATCTATAGGCAGTACCAGCCATGTCTCGTACATGTTATCTATAGGCAGTACCAGCCATGTCTCGTACATGTTATCTATAGGCAGTACCAGCCATGTCTCGTACATGTTATCTATAGGCAGTACCAGCCATGTCTCATACATGTTATCTATAGGCAGTACCAGCCATGTCTCGTACATGTTATCTATAGGCAGTACCAGCCATGTCTCGTACATGTTATCTATAGGCAGTACCAGCCATGTTATCTATAGGCAGTACCAGCCATGTCTCATACATGTTATCTATAGGCAGTACCAGCCATGTCTCGTACATGTTATCTATAGGCGGTACCAGCCATGTCTCGTACATGTTATCTATAGGCGGTACCAGCCATGTCTCGTACATGTTATGTATAGGCAGTACCAGTCATGTCTCGTACATGTTATCTATAGGCGGTATAAACCGGAGCGTGTCAGGCTGTCCCCGTATAATATATATAACCAATCCAATATTACTATATGCTACAATAGTATATGTAACCATTGCCAATATATCATTTTAAACTTGCAACATCAGCTTAGTCTAAAAACTAAAACAGTTTATTTGTACCATAATATGGAAGTAGGTCATTTGGAATAAAACTATGAAAATAATTTATGATCTTATAATTTGCATTGAATGCATTCGGAAACGTCGTCCATTCTCCTTTATATACTTACTTTTGATGCCCCTGATATTTCAGTACGCGGTCACTAAGTTTCTTGTCGTCTTCCATTGACCAAGTCCTGAAAAAATCAATCATTCATGAAAATAGAACATTACACAGGCACTGGTATCTGGCATATATATTATGCTAACTTGACGAAATCACAGAGAAAATAGAACATTACACAGGCACTGGTATATATAATATGCAAACTTGACGAAATCACAGAGAAAATAGAACATTACACAGTCACTGGTATCTGGCATATATAATATGCTAATTTGACGAAATCACAGAGAAAATAGAACAATAATTTTTGTGAGTTTTGGCAGTATGCATGCAATATTATGAAATTATGTAAATACTGATTCAACTAGGTAAAAAACCGTGATCAAACTCTGCTTTCTGCTACACCTGTGTTAGCTGCCGCCCCCCCCCCCCCCCACTGCATGTGCTACACCTGTGTTAGCCGCCGCCCCCCCCTGCATGTGCTACACCTGTGTTAGCCGCCGCCCCCCCACTGCATGTGTTACACCTGTGTTAGCCACCGCCTCCCCCCCCCACTGCATGTACTACACTTGTGTTAGCAGGCCGCCCACCCCCACTGCATTTGTTACACCTGTGTTAGCCGCCGCCCCCCCCACTGCATGTACTTACGCCTGTGTTAGCCGCCGCCCCCCACTGCATGTGCTACACCTGTGTTAGCCGCCCCCCACTGCATGTACTACACCTGTGTTTAGCCGCCCCCCCACTGCATGTGCTACACCTGTGTTAGCCGCCATCCCCCCACTGCATGTGTTACACCTGTGTTAGCCGCCGCCCCCCCCACTGAATGTGCTACACCTGTTAGCCGCCCCCCCCCACTGCATGTGCTACACCTGTGTTAGCCGCCCCCCCACTGCATGTACTACACCTGTGTTAGCCGCCGGCCACCCCCACTGCATGTGCTACACCTGTGTTAGCCCCCCCCCCACTACATGTGCTATACCTGTGTTAGCCCCCCCACTACATGTGCTATACCTATGTTAGCCCCCCCCCCCCCACCACTGCATGTGCTACACCTGTGTTAGCCCCACCCCCACTGCATGTGCTACACCTGTGTTAGCTGCCCCCACTACATGTGTTACACCTGTGTTAGCTCCCCCCACTGCATGTGCTACACCTGTGTTAGCTCCCCCCACTGCATGTGCTACACCTGTGTTAGCTCCCCCCACTGCATGTGCTACACCTGTGTTAGCCCGCCCCCACTACATGTGCTACACCTGTGTTAGCCCCCCCCACTACATGTGCTACACCTGTGTTAGCTCCCCCCCCCCCCACTACATGTGCTACACATGTGTTAGCTCCCCCCCCCCACTACATGTGCTACACCTGTGTTAGCCCCCCCCCCCACTACATGTGCTACACCTGTGATAGCTCCCCCCCCCACTACATGTGCTACACCTGTGTTAGCCCCCCCCCCACTACATGTGCTACACCTGTGTTAGCTCCCCCCCCCCACTACATGTGCTACACCTGTGTTAGCCCCGCCCCCCCACTACATGTGCTACACCTGTGTTAGCCCCCCCCCCCCCACTACATGTGCTACACCCGTGTTAGCTCCCCCCCCCCCCCCACTACATGTGCTACACCTGTGTTAGCCCCGCCCCCACTGCATGTGCTACACCTGTGATAGCCCCCACTGCATGTGCTACACCCGTGTTAGCTCCCCCCCCCACTACATGTGCTACACCTGTGTTAGCCCCCCCCCCCACTACATGTGCTACACCCGTGTTAGCTCCCCCCCCCCACTACATGTGCTACACCTGTGTTAGCCCCCCCACTGCATGTGCTACACCTGTGTTAGCTCCCCCCCCCCACTACATGTGCTACACCTGTGTTAGCCCCCCCCCCACTGCATGTGCTACACCTGTGTTAGCCCCCCCCCACTACATGTGCTACACCTGTGTTAGCTCCCCCACTACATGTGCTACACTGTGATAGCCCCGCCCCCACTGAATGTGCTACACCCGTGTTAGCCCCCCCCCCCCCACCCACTACATGTGCTACATCTGTGTTAGCCCCCCCCCCACTACATGTGCTACACCTGTGTTAGCCACCCCCACTATATGTGCTACACGCGTGTTAGCCTCCGCCCCCCCACTACATGTGCTACACCTGTGATAGCCCCGCCCCCCACTACATGTGAAGTATCACTATTTGGGGGGTGGGGCTGTCCACTTTAAGAGATTCCAATCAAAGAGTGGAGTTTTATGTAATTTGTACAGATATCATGAAAATATAACAACACTAGTAAAATGCACATGACTAAGACTTCAAATATTTATCTGTGAATTATTGTCTATTGCCTGGCTCTTAGTTGGTTGGTTCCAATTTTTTTCAATTGACGACAGAAGTGGCGCAGACAAAACTTCGGACATAGGGAACCCTGAAGGCTCAACTCCTGTATGCAGTTTGTAAGTTGATATTAATAAATACAAAATCGCCAGGGCATGGTCTACAGATGGTACTATACTTTGTTTCACAGTGACGGCGAGTCAGACTTCGAAGGAGTTTAGTTTATAAATAACAAAAAACTGGGTAATAATGATCACACAGACGGATCTGTAGCCCAGTGGTAAAACGCTGGACTAGTAATCCAGGGATGCAGGTTCGATCCCCGACGTTAAACCGAGATCTTGTGTCGGTGCTTTACACCGTGCACGTAAAAGAACCAGAGGAGACTCTGGAATGGGTCTCTGTCTGTATCATTGCACTATCCTCCAAAATCTAAAATTACTAATCTCTTCAGGAGGCGTCGCTCATATGGGCAACCGGTAGCGACGATAAATAAACGTAAAACACACACAATAATGATCAATCGACATGTATGTATAGTGTATTCCTTTATTTTAGTATGAATATAATAAAAAGCAAGGTACTGATGAGATCAATTAGAATGTGCAATTCCTTTCTACAGTCAAACCTGTGTTAGCGGTCACCTCTATTAGGCAGCCAACCTGTATTAAGCAGCCAAAATGTTGTTTTATTATAGGTTTGACCTCTATTAAGCAGCCACCTGTTCCAAACAGCCACTTCTGTGATTCCCTTGGCAGGCTGCTTAAGACGGGTTTAACTGTATATTGTTCTACATGGTTTCTATTTCCACATATTGCAATTCCCATTACCAAGTCCATTACCCCAAGAACAATTATCATGAAATAATCCTGGAAATTTGACCTTCACATACGAGTGGGTGCAAGTAAAATGCCAGATTTCACCCATACAAACATACCCTCGACTTATGGCCGAGGTCGACATATGGACGAGGAGATATGGTATATGTACCGTATAAACTACGAAGTCACTGCCAGTTCTGTTCAGTGAATATTTATATGCCAGATCATTGCAACTGTCTCTACTCTCATGACAGATTCTTTTGTAGTCATTGAAACTTTAAAATAAACAGTTACACATCGATTCCTTTTTTGGGTTTAAAGTCCAACTAACAACACAGGTCATACGCGACGCTCCAGCTATTATTGGTGAAGGAAGACCCAGGGTGCCCCTCCGAGCAGTATTGCAGGCACAGACAGGCAACCAGATAGATCCAACGACCTACCTCAAGCCAGCTGGATAGCTTCATCATATGAAATAATTTGTTACACCCAATGGGATTCGGGATTCGAACCTAAAGCGGTGGAGGCCAAGTGATTCAAAATCAACGCCTTAACCACTCGGCCAGAGGCCCCTACGGAGTAATTGAAAGCTTACGTGTTAAATATATGCATGGCCTTTGCTCTCCTAAAGTACACGCCAGTTGAAAATAGTCCTATTATTGCAGTTGAGCCAATGCCAATGGCTCCAAGCTTCCTCAGCTGCGTGAAGAACCGCCCCTGTAACATCACCTGTTCACCCGGCATCTACAAAACAACATTTCTCTACATAATACAAATTGATTTGTGTACATATAATCAGTGGTTGCATTTGTGGTTTTATTCTTACAACTATCGATTAGACTCATCACTCCCTAGATCTCATACATTGCCATGAGAGATAGCAAAAAAAAAAGCAAAGTGGATTATGTGCCTTGTCCAACTACACATTCACCAAGGTTCCGACGAAGCTCAAATTTACAACCTCCTCGATAAAGCATTCCACTACACCATGCAGACTCCACCAAACAGTCATTTTATTTTCAGCTGTATGCCTCTTACATTCAGAGAATTTCTCTCGCTCTCACACCCACATTTGGCAAGCCAATAGTGCGGCCACATATAGACAGTCACAGGGAGAAGCACACCTGTCAATTTCAAACAGCAAAATCGTATGCACAAAGGTAAAGACAATATATTTTAAAGTGTTTATATCTATATTTATCATTATTCTTAACACCAATGCACAAATTTATAACAGTTCATGTCTGAAAAGCTTCAAAATCTTGGTCAGAAATCCTGACATCGGGTCAGGGCAGAAAGTGCTATGCGAAAATGAGCTTTAATGATAAGACCGATAAATTTATGTAGAGGTCTTATATAATATATAGGACTATTGTTTTCCTGTGCAAGCTTAGGACACCTAGGCGGTTATACCAATACTAAGCAATGTGTGCGGGCCCTGCGGGGTGCCTTGTTCAATGACACCATGTACATTTCCTGACCGAGTATCTAACCTGGGGCCCTTCAAATACAAACCCAACGCTCTACTACTGGACCACTGACACAACACAATTATGTTTGTGAACTGGGTAGCACAATACCTCTGGGTCTATACGATTTGTATTTAACCACCAATAGCGCAATAATCTAGTAAATGACTAATCTCTTCAAGAGGCGTTGCTCAAATGGGCACCAGGTAGCGACAATTAATAAAAGTAAAACACAGAATCATGTCAGTCATCATGGTAGCGCAGGTAAATTCCACTTTAGGTGTCCCTCGTTATTGATAATCGCGTAACCCAAAACTTGTACAAATAAATCTCAAATAACCTGTCGTGGGACATTCACATAAAAAGGTGAACTAAGAAAGCAAACCAAACATTAGGAATTCTACAGGTCAAATCCGAACCCCTCGAGTCCATGGCTTACCAGACACTAATGAGACCCCAGCTTGAATATGGCTCCGAGATCTGGTCGCCCTATACCCAAACATTGATAAGACCAAATTGAAAATGTCCAGCGAAGAGCAGCCCGCTGGATAAAGGCTGACTTCTAGCGTACCTCTAGTGTTACAGACATGCTACATTCCCTAAATCTAAGCAGATTAGATCAACGGCGTATTGACAATAGGTTATCCCTAATGTATAAAATTCATAATGATCTTGTTGCTATCCCCATTGAAAATTACCTAGTTCTCTCCCGTTCTGCTCGCCATTGCCATTCCTTAAGCTATAGGTTAATTACAGCAACTACAGACTACTACAAGTTTTCCTTTTTTCCAAGAACAATCTACCATTGGAACCATCTCCCTCCTGACATTGTCCATCTCCCTACCATAGAGCAATTCAATACGGCAGTTTGCCATATTGATCATGCCAGTCCCTAGTTGTTCTGCGCAGCTGCTTTTAAACTTTTATCACAACATATTTTTCATTACTTATAATTATGCTTTTAACTACTCATACTTTTAAACTTCTTTGCGGTTTTTGACGCGCAACATGTCTACACCCCTGCGAGGGGTTCGACATTAGAGGAAGATTAAGATAGTTTAGATAGATAAAAAAAATGTTCACTAGCAGGGGTCATACTCATAGCATTCCCTCATCAAAGTTTGAGCACCTACATTCATATTGCTCATTACTATTGGAGCAGTGAATGTGGTAGGACCGATCAACTGGTATGGCTCCTCATGTGTTGTTAGTGGAGACTCGAAAACATTAAAATAAAAGCATCTACGTGCCGACCCTTGGTGTCAGTGACCGCAATATATTTTATTTACAGCGAATTAAATTTGTAAAGAAAAATACAGGTGTCAGTATCGCGGAATGGGTAGAAATACAAACAAAAACATGGGCATATGGTGAACGTTTTAAATATACATATAAACAAAATAAAAAATCTTCCTGACCTTGGCGTTTTGATTTGAGGAGCACAACGGAAAGTGATACCAACTTAGATCCGGTTCTCGTTCTCATAACCCTACATAGTGACGAGCAGAGAACCAGTTTGAAATACCTCTACTATACTGCAATAATATCATCTCTACATCTATCACTCCATGCTACACTTGAAATCATCAGTGTGTTTTACGTTTATTTATCGTCGCTACCGGTTACCCATATGAGCGACGCCTCATGAAGAGATTAGTCAGTTTAGATGTTGGAGGATAGTGCAATGATACAGACAGAGACCCATTCCAGAGTCTCCTCTGGTTCGTTTACGTGCACGGTGTAAAGCACCGACACGAGACCTCGGTTTAACGTCCCATCTGAAAGACTGTTAATTTTATTAGGGTCAGACGGGGGATCGAACCTGCGGTCCCTGGATTACCAGTCCAGCGTGTTACCACTGGACTACATATCCGTCTGTAATCATCAGTCTATACACAATCAGAAATAGCATGGTGTTTGTTTGTTTGTTTGTTTGTTTGTTTGTTTGTTTGTTTGTTTGTTTGTTTGTTTGTTTGTTTGTTTGTTTGTTTGTTTGTTTGTTTGTTTGTTTGTTTGTTTGTTTGTTGAAGAGATTAGTCAAGAGGCGTCGCTCATATGGGCAACCGGTAGCGACGATAAATAAACGTTAAACACACACGGATATGTAGTAGAACAGAACAGAACAGAACAGAACAGAACAGAACAGAACATCTCTTTTATTTCACTCAATACATGTACAGAACATGCAAATATGAGGTATTTACAATAAACAAGACATACAAACGAGGCTACAAAACAAAAGCACAAAACAGAATATATCAATTGTCAAGGTGAATAAATATTTCCAATAGTATTTTAGTTATAGACACAAATATCACAAATTTGGAAAAAGAGTATACCTGTTACATTCTTGTATGTGACATTATTATCATAATAAACTTACATAATTTCTGAAATTCTGAACTATTTTTGGTGCAAATTAATTTCTCTAATTTAAACATATTTGGGCGTCGAAAATACATCGGATTAATATATTGTCTTCTTTCATTTGTAAATGTTCACATTCAAACAAATAGTGAAATTCATCCCCAATTCTGTTTCTACAAGAGTTACATATTCTTTCATGTATTGGTGTTCTTGACCAGTTTCCTGTTTCTATTGGTAATCGATGGTTTCTTGTTCTAAATTTAATTAGGTTATACAGTGTGGAGTTTTGTAATTTTGATAAGTAAGGTTCAATTCCAAAAGATCTTTTAAACACTCGATAAAACGTACTATTGCTAGAGTTGTCTACCATGGTGTACCAATTATTTAAATATAAATCATGTAGTTTTTGTTTTACCGCTAGTTTTAACCATTTTGCATTAGGAAAACTATGTTCAGTCCATACATTTATGAAACCACATTTTATTAGAATTGTTTTAACATTATATAGCCATGGAAATTTTACCGTAAGCAATTCTTCGGGTAAATTTTGTGATGTTTGTAACATATTTTTATATACTAGATGAGACAATTTCTTTGGTATATCACCTTCTTCCGTAATACATAGTTTTGACCAGAACGAAATAATTTTTTCCTCAATAGCTATCGATAGCGGCATACATCCAGTTTCGCCATAAATAAAATAATTTGGGGTGGACCGTTTTAATTTCAATATATATATTAAAAATTTAAGTTGAACCCTTTCTATTACATCTAATTTCCCAAACCCCCAAATTTCAGCTCCATATAGTAGAATCGGTTTGATGGTTTTATTAAATAGGTCTATTTGTAGATCTATTGGTAGGTTAAGTCGATTTGAATTTCTTATTAGGCTATACATTGCCCTAGTTGCTTGATTTGAAATATTTTGTTTACAATTAAAGAAAGAGCCACTTCTATTGAAGAAGATACCAAGGTATTTATACTCTTTTACGACTTCTATTGTTTCCTTTTTATATTTGAAATTATACATAGGTTGTCTACCTTTTGAAAACACGATTATTTTAGTTTTTGTGATATTAACCGTGAGCTTCCATTTATCACAGTATTGTTCGTAAGTATTTAGGGCATCTTGTAAATCACTTGCAGTTTCTGCCAGTATTACTGTATCGTCTGCATAAAGTAAAATGTATATTTTTAAAAGATTAAAGAGCTCGTTTGTGTTTTGTTCATTCTGTAATAATATTCCTTGCGCATTACTATTGTTTTGGAAAAAAATCTCTTAAGTCATTTAAAAATAAAGAAAATAGCAAAGGAGACAAATGTTCACCTTGACGAACTCCGATGTTGCATGTGAAGAAGTTCGAAAATTTTGAATTAACTTTTACACAAGACTTTATTCCATTATACATGTTTCTTATAACCTGTAGACATTTACCATTGATTTTAGCATTTATTAATTTCTCCCATAAGCCATTTCTCCAGATGGTATCGAACGCTTGTTTTAAATCAATAAATGAGCAAAATAATTTTTTTCTGTTGTTGTTAACATATTGAATGATATGTTGTAAAATAAATAAATTGTCTGCTGTTGAAAATCCTTTTCTGAATCCCGCTTGTGTGTTGTTTAAAATATCATTAGTTTCAACATAATCGGTTATTCTTTTATTCAAAATACTAGTAAATACTTTGCCTAGACAACTTAACAATGTTATTGGGCGATAGTTTTCTGGTTTTGTTATGTCTCCTTTATTTTTATATATTGGGTTAATAATACCAACTGTCCACTGTTCTGGGATGATTCCGGTATCGAATATAAGATTTAACAGTTTAACATATATGTTTTTCATCAAAGGTAAAGATGCTTTTATTTGTTCATTTAGTATTTTATCGTAGCCACTAGCTTTGTTATTTTTTAAATTTTGTATTGCCCATTCTATTTCTGTTTCAGTGATAGGGGGGTTTATATCTCCATTAATTTCATTGTCTTGATGATGATGATGATTATTATCATTGTTATCGCTATTATTATTATCAGTAAAGTTTACATTTTTAAAGAAATTATAAAGATCTGTTAAATCAGCTTCAGTTTTATTTATAGCTCTTCCATTTAATATTTTCCAGTATTTTCTCGTGTCTTTACTTTTAACATCTCTTAATTTCCTTATATTTGAATGCTTATGTTTATTGTAAAACTGTTTCATAGTATTTTTATAAATAGTAGCAGTTCGTTTTAGGCTTTCTTTTGTTTCGTTATTCTTTCTTAGTTTATAGAGATATTTTGCGGAGTGGAAATTTTTTCTTGCCTTTTTACACTTTGGACCAAACCACGGGGATGTTTTGGAACTGTTGGTCTCCTGTACATTGTTTATTTTGGTATAGCCAAAGGCTTCAGCAGACGTGTTTATAAATAGTGACGACATATCGTTAACGATTGCATTTACGTTCTGTTGGCTAAAATTTGTATCCACACTAAAAAAATTCTAGCGTATCTTGTAAAGTTTGTATTTTATGACGATCTAGTTTATTAATAAATTCATTCGCTTTATTTCTATCCCATAATTTAACTGACGGCTTCTCATCAGGCTGATAATCAATCGTTTTGCGTAACTTAAATTGTAGGTTAAGTTCAATTGGGTTATGAACATCTGAAAATAATGGGCAGAAGTCTATTACCTGTAGAGATAAAACATTATTAAAAAGATTCGAGTTACAAACAAAATAATCAACCGCACTTGTTCCTTTACATGTGGCCTTACCAGTGATATCCATTGTAGTTCTTCCGTTTAAAATATATAAGTAATTAAGTTTAAAAAAATCAACAAATTGGTTTCCATAATTATTAGAAATTCTATCGCTATTTAAACGTTGTCTATTTACATTTAGAGACCTGTCAAACATACACATTTCGAGATTGTATTCTAAACAAAGTTCATCCAAATGTTGGCTTTCGAAAAATTCAGTGTCTAGTATTATGTAATCCTGCAAGCCTTTTGATCTAGAGTTGAAATCTCCAAATAAGCATATTGTATCAGATGTTCGTGAAAACGTGTTTAAGTCGTCCTGGATTTCTAGAAACGGGTCTTCTACAGAAAAATCGGAGTATTCCGGAGGACTATATATAATTCCACAGACTATATCGTTTTCTGTATAACACAAGGATTTTGATAATGTGAACCATAGAACTAGTTTGCTATCAGTTTCCTTTATGGTAATATATTTAGAAATATCCTTTCGAACAAGTAGAGCAAGTCCTCCACTTTTACGACTGGTTATAGATTTTCTGTTTTTCATAAACATGTCAAAACCTGGTACGTCTACAAAATCTAAATCATCACATTTCGTTTCCTGCAAGCCTACAATACAATATTTATTTACAAGGTCAATAAAATCTGGGCATTTCAATTTTGATTTTAACCCGCATACATTTAGAGAAAGAATATTGAATAAATCTGATTTATTAAATTCATCAGGAGAATTTCTCTTTGGTTCAGGTGAAAATGCTCGCTCATTAAAGTTATCTCCCCTATTAAGTATACCTCCATTCGAGTTAATTTTATAATCTGTGGGATAAAGATTAAGACGACTACACTGTCCAGCTATAAAATTATTCAGGAATTCAATATTGCTATAGTAATGGTGCAGCAACATGAAGTTATAATAGCTAGTCATAGAAAATCCGCATTGCAGAAAAAGACCATAATTGTGACTGTAACGGAACATAGGAAAATATATACCATTTCTATAGAATTCAAGTGCACTGATCCCGTTATACACATTATACAGGACTAGCGCATCATAATAATTTAATGTAGTCAATAGCCAATAAGTGCATGCATTATAATAGTAATAGTATTCATTCAACCAATGTATCATTGAAAAGTCACTTGTACAGTGGAAGCGTAATGTCACAGAAGGATAAACACTAATCCAGTAATTGTCAATACACAACTGGTTATACCTATGTATCTGTGTCATTGCTCACAATTTGAGGTACTCCATGGGGGTCACTGATATGCTCCATTCTGTGAATGGGCTGTCTATTAGCCCAACCTTGAACACGTGCATCAGGTTGGATCGCAGAATCACGGTCTATTAGAAGAACATCATTGTTTTCAACATATTGTGTGTTCGATTGAATTACATCAGTATTGTGACGTTTCAAATAAATGTCAGTATCAAGCGGCGAGCGTTCCTTGCGTTTCTGTGACGTTCTGTCAACGCCCAAGGGGGCGAGCTGGCCGAACCTGTTCGGCGTTTCGAAGTTTAAGGTTCTGCCGTTGTATGGTCTCTGTGGAATTGTTTGTCTGGCGGGGTGTGGGCCATATTGTGTGGGTCGATTTTCTCTCCTGTCCTCACCATGGTACGCTGGGGGATGCATGGAACGGGTGTAACATTTACGGCCTTCTCTATTGGTGTACTCTCCATTATTGATATGGTATTGCTTGTTATTTATGTACAGTCTGTCTCTGACAAGCGACACTCTCTCTCCTTGGTCAGAAAGGTGACGGACTATTGGGTAGAGTTGTTTCCTGCGTTCCTCGACTTCACGTGGAAAGTGTTCATAGATTTTAACACCCTGTTTCAAAGCATTCAGAGAGATTCCTGCTTTACGCACCGTGTTTCTATCACTTAGTTTCTCGAATCGAGCTATAATTGGACGTGGTCTGTTAGATTATTTGGCTTTCACCGGATTACCAACACGGTATACTCTTTCAAAGCTAAAATTTGTCTGCGACACTGGAGATTCTTGCCTAATAGCGTCAGTATCAATCAGTTTTATGGTCAAAGTGTCTATAAGAGTTGACTGGACATCCTCTCTCTGAGCAACACCGTTCTCGTTAGTACGGGCCTCCTCGTGTACTCCGAATATAATAAGATCATTCTCCATGATCCGTGATTGTAGATCTAGACAACGTGTATTTAATTCGGAATTTTGTGCAAACAGTGTTTGAGTTTGTGAATTGATACTGGCATATTGAGTTTTCAAAAGGTCAATATCAGCATCGATGTGCTCCTTGTCATGAGTGAATTGGTCGTATTGTGCACTGTTAAATTGACAGGATTTTTCAATTTCGAACACTTTGTGTGTCAACGTGTGATTAGTCTCTTGGATATTGGACATCTGGATTTTAAGGTAAGCCATATCCATTGGGGCGATTTTCGAGACACTCGTTTCAATTGTTTTAAGCCTTGTGTTCATTTCTTGGAAAAGTTCTAGCATACTGTTATCCTGGCCTCGAGTTGGGTAATCAGTGAACGAAGGACGGTATAAATGTGGCGGTATTTGACTGGGTATTCCAAAAGATGGAAAATATCCTGCTTGTGGACCCATGTAGGGCGGAATGATCGGTACCTGATGTGTGTCCATCTGTTTGTCACTTGGTTGATCTTTTTTCTTAGCACCATTATTTCCTTTGTTTGGAGTATTCTCTTTTACGTTTGCCATCATATCATAGAGTTTATCAGCTAAAACAACTGGACTCTTACTTGACTATCAAATAGTATGTATATCCATCATTGTGTGATCAAAGTCCACCAAATTAATCCAGTTAATACCACCAAAACTGTCGATTTTGTTTATTTTATTCAAGAATTCAAAATTTGTCAACCATTTTGTTTAGCCTCGTTTTCGAACCCACTGGTAACACGCTGGACTGGTAATCCAGGGATCGCAGGTCTGACCCTAATAAAATTAACAGTCTTTCAGATGGGACGTTAAACCGAGGTCTCGTGTCGGTGCTTTACGCCGTGCACGTAAAAGAACCAGAGGAGACTCTGGAATGGGTATCTCTCTGTATCATTGCACTATCCTCCAAAAATCTAAAATGACTAATTTCTTCAGGATGTGTCGCTCATATGGGCAACCTGTAGCGACGATAAATAAACGTAAAACACACACAGATTAGTCATTTTAGATGTGTGGAGGATAGTGCAATGATACAGATAGAGACCCATTCCAGGGTTTCCTCTGGGTCTTTTACGTGTGTAAAGCACCGACACGATACCTCGGTTTAAAGTCCCATCTGAAAGACTGATAATTTTATTAGGGTCAGACGGGGGATCGAACCTGAAACTATAGTATCTATAGTAACTATAACTTGGTGTGTGTGTCGATCACAACCATCTAACACCTACAAGATACCTGAACTACTTAATTCCACATTTCCGAACCATACACCCCCAGCAATACGTCTTTTAAATGGCCTCCCCAACAGTTCAGTCCCATCTTAACCATATTTACTGAGCGGCTGGCCACTGTAGCACTCATGTGTGTGCTTTACGTTTATTTATCGTCGCTACCGGTTTCCCATATGAGCGACGTCTCCTTATAATTTTGGAGGATAGTGCCAACAAATGATACAGACAGAGACCCATTCCAGAGTCTCCTCTGGTTCTTTTACGTACACGGTGTACAGCACCGACAAGAGACCTCGGTTTAAAGTCCCATCTGAAAGACTGTTAATTTTATTACGGTCAGGCGGGGGATCGAACCTGCGATCCATGGATGTGTGTGTGTGTTTTACGTTTATTTATCGTCGCAACCGGTTGCCCATATGAGCGACGCCTCCTGAAGAGATTAGTTATTTTAGATTTTGGAGGATAGTGCATGATACAGACAGAGACCAATTCTAGAATCTCCTCTGGTTCTTTTACGTGCACGGTGTAAAGCACCGACACGAGACCTCGGTTTAAAGTCCCATCTGAAAGACTGTTAATTTTATTAAGGTCAGACGGGAGATCGAACCTGCGATCCCTGGATTACCAGTCCAGCGTCTTAAAAAATGGTCACACATTTTTAATATATCGTAATGTCATCGCTGAAGTATTTGAAGTTTGAGTAATGAACGGTCCTACGCCTATACTATTTCACACGTTGCTTTGAGTTTGGTTATCAATTAAGTTATCACTATTAATCCACTTGTAATCCTGGGTACAATAATTATCCGCAAGATGCTTAATCCCGGGGAACAATAGGTACGGATTAGGACCTGCCTAAATGCATTTACTCTTTCCTTGAGACGGACTGCTATGCCGTCTAACTTCAGATAATTGTCCGTTATATCAACAACTCGGTAATTACTCAATTTCCACCGCTATATATTTCTTTACAATAATATCAATAGGGTGTGACTCTGGCTTTTTTTGCACATGCAAATCGACCCTTCAGACACTTCGCAAAATCTCTTTTGAAAACATTCATTCCGTAGCTTTCGCTGGAAACACACTAGCAGTGTATAGGACATCGTTTCAAAGTTTTGTTTTCACAAAGATATAATATTGTTTGCTTTTCAATAGTTCCATTCACCGCGTGTTGTTTTAGTTTATATTAGTATTAACAATATTACTGTCTATAACGTCGGATATGCACTATTGTAGTGTTAACCGTTCTGCGGCATTGATACGGGATTACAACAGTAATGTATCAGGTACAGATGGACGGACACACAGTCGCTCACCCAGCATCAGCGACAGCTCGAGCGCAGACAATCTACTAGGTGAGTATCTCATATTAACAAGAATTCCTTCTAGCTAAAGTTTCAAACTTAAAAAACAAATTAATTTGTTATGGTGATAGTTTTGTTTGATTAGGCTTAGTTTAGTTTATACAACTTTATTTTAGCTCGATTGCGAAACAAGTTCTTTCAACTTATATTAATCACCATCGAGACCTCATTCCTGATGGAATCCATCGCCACGAGGGATAGAGAAGAGGCAACGTGTGGAATTTAAATGCCTTGCCTGATTAGGTTTGCTATAGTATTCAATATGTACTATTAAAATAATATATTTGTCAGACTGATATGATAGTATTGTCCGTTCGAGCTTACAAAAGTAAACTTAAAATTATATATTGGTCAGACTGATATGATAGTCGAGCGCGCTAACCACTGCGCTAATCGGACAGCCACTGATAGTAGTGTCCGTTCGAGCTTGCAAAAGTAAACTTAAAATAATATATTTGTCAGACTGATATGATAATATTTTCCGTTCGAACTTATAAAAGTAAGCTTAAAATAATATATTGTCAATATGACAGCATCGTCCGATTGGGGTTACAAATCAATCTTAGTTTAAACAATATTTATTTTTTCGAATAAGCATAGTCTAGTATAAATACTATATACATACATGTGTGATTGAGGAGAACGCAAATGTTACCTCTTTCTTAAAAATCTTATTATAATATATTTGTCAGACTGGTGGTATTGTCTGTTCGTGCTCGCGAAAGTAAGCAAGAACGATTCATTAACAAAATTCCCATATTTAATAACACTTTATTTCAAATATTATAGCACAACATAGCATTCATTTTACAAACATGTTGATATGAATTGTATATTGAATTTGAAATGTTGATGTTTATATATCTATGTATTATTTTGTTGTCATGAATATGTGAATACTCACTGCTAAGTGAAAATGTAGCTCCAGTGACGTCTAGGCCCCACGACAACTCGACCCCACGACACATCGGTCCCAGACACCTCGGCCCATATATTTTTGCATAGGGTATTATTTTATAAAAAATATATCTATTTAATGGGCAGAAGTATGAAATTGTATTTGTTATGAATAATTACACCAAATTCGATATCCACGCCAAGGTATTTGGCTGAGGTGACCGACTCAAGTAGGACTCCATGGAGTATAATTATAATGACTGGGAATAGGATGTTTCCTTCTGGTGACGTGGCTAACTTGACATTTGGAGGGGGTTAAATTCCATGTCCCACCCCAACTCCCACTCTTCTAATCTCTTAAGATCGATTTGTAGTGTGACCGATTCATTTGCAGATGTCAGTGATAGATTTATTTAACATTAACATATATATCACATTTACTATATATATATATATATATGTAGATTCTGGCGTAAAACTACATGTACTTCTTATCTCAATCACTAGTCAATAAGAAATGTACCTGTAGCGGTGTACACTAATTGGATTAAAATGTTTATCGGTGCATTACAGACGCGTGCCAATGCACAGTGGTCCGTTAGTGGACACGTTATTTCCGGTATATTTAAACTAGTTCCCTGTGTTTATCAGCGAACCACAGACACATGCCAATACACAACAATCAGTAAGCGAACAATTTATATCAAGTATATTTAAACATAACGGCAAATTACATCTGCCACCGGTCACATCGGTCGTATGATATAGCATGGTGCAGAGGACGTACCTCAAGATCACACCTGATACAGAGATTCAAGATCACACCTGATACAGAGATTCATAGTGTTGTGAGCACCCGATAATTGAGCTTATTTACCCTCGCCTCTGGCGAACCATATGGGCGAAATGTGAGCATTCTGTGTGTGTCTTACGTTTATTTATTGTCGCTACCGGTTGCCCATATGAGCGACGCCTCCTGAAGAGAATAGTAATTTTAGATTGTTAGAGGATAGTGCAATGATACAGACAGAGACCCATTCCAGAGTCTCATCTGGTTCTTTTACGTGCACGGTGTACAGTACCGACACGAGACCTCGATTTAATGTCCCATCTGAAAGACTGTTAATCTTATTAGGGTCAGACGGGGGATCGAACCTGCGAGCATCCTACTTTTGATAAGGGTTATATAGTTATCGTGAGATGTACCAATTATTCAATCAAGACTCAAACATATTCATTGTCGGCATCGATGGTCTTTAAACTACATTGTACATACTTATAATTAAGTTTTAATGATTACTTTATACAACTTAAATGGGATTATCAACTAATCACTAATGAGTTGTTAACACCTTCAATCACATCACAGTAACATCCAAATTCGGTTACAAATAATGTATGCAAGGCTTATAATTTTAACTATGATATATTTTATTGCATATTTATTTATTTATTTAAATATGATAACATATGTATAGCAAACAATGCAAAAACAAAGTAAAATGGAAAGACATGGATACATTTTCAGAAGAGCATAGATGGTTGTGGTGGATAAAATTGTTAATTTCTTGCTAAACTTGGGTAATATATAAATTTGGATAGGTTTTGAACATTTTTCCTCTTAGTCTCTGTAAGTAAGGTAATAAACGTTTGTTCGTAAATTTAGGTTCTATCATAATGTCAAGATATTTTTCTAATTGAAATTCATGTTTAAACAAGTTATACGTTTCAAGACGAGTAGAGTTATTGATTGATGAACACCACTGTTGATGATACATATCAAGTATTCGTTGTTTTATTGTAATACAATTGATAAGCATATTAAACTGATGTTGCCATATATATGTATTAAGTTCTTAATATTATACATATCACGTCCTAAATGGTATTTAAATTATCTAAATAAAGTGTTTAAATAAATAACTATGTTGATAACGAATTTTAAAAATGGGGCCGATGTGTCGATGTGTTTTGGGGCCGATGTGTCGTGGGGCCGACGTGTCATGGGGCCGAGATGACGCTTTTACCGTACATGCACTATACGATAACATGATTCCCGCGAAAAAGATAGCACGGGCTAATATTATTATAACGGGTAATAGAAGTTAATTATCATTTATGTATGTATAATGCACACAGGATTATTTATTACACCCTACGTATTGATTTGGCTTATTCCAAACCTATTTATAGTAATGCTTGTAAATAACACGTTATCGTTGGGCCATAGTATATGCTAGATTAGATAGATATTTTTATTTATAACATTATAAACAGACATCAATGTACATTGACTATATACATATATCATACAGTGAGTGACAAGGCATAAACTTACATACATATTTATACATATTATTATTTTGCACTTCATTTCCAGCGGTTATATGGACAGTTCATACACTATATCAAGCAGACATATGAACAGTTCATACAATATATCAAGCAGTCATATGAACAGTTCATACACTATATCAAGCAGACATATGAACATTTCATACAGTATATCAAGCAGTCATATGAACAGTTCATACAGTATATCAAGCAGTCATATGAACAGTTCATACAGTATATCTAGCAGTCATATGAACAGTTCATACAGTATATCTAGCAGTCATATGAACAGTTCATACAGTATATCTAGCAGTCATATGAACAGTTCATACAGTATATCTAGCAGTCATATGAACAGTTCATACAGTATATCTAGCAGTCATATGAACAGTTCATACACTATATCAAGCAGACATATGAACAGTTCATACAGTATATCAAGCAGTCATAATTATGAACAGTTCATACAGTACATCAAGCAGACATAATTATGAACAGTTCATACACTATATCAAGCAGTCATATGAGCATGTTATACAGTATATCTAGCAGACATATGAACAGTTCATACACTATCAAGCAGACATATGAACAGTTCATACAATATATCAAGCAGACATATGAACAGTTCATACAATATATCAAGCAGACATATGAACAGTTCATACAATATATCAAGCAGACATATGAACAGTTCATACACTATCAAGCAGACATATGAACAGTTCATACAATATATCAAGCAGACATATGAACAGTTCATACAATATATCAAGCAGACATATGAACAGTTCATACAATATATCAAGCAGACATATGAACAGTTCATACAATATATCAAGCAGACATATGAACAGTTCATACAATATATCAAGCAGACATATGAACAGTTCATACACTATCAAGCAGACATATGAACAGTTCATACAATATATCAAGCAGTCATATGAACAGTTCATACAATATATCAAGCAGTCATATGAACAGTTCATACAGTATATCTAGCAGTCATATGAACAGTTCATACAATATATCAAGCAGTCTCATATGAACAGTTCATACGGTATATCTAGCAGTCATATGAACAGTTCATACAATATATCAAGCAGTCTCATATGAACAGTTCATACGGTATATCTAGCAGTCATATGAACAGTTCATACAGTATATCTAGCAGTCATATGAACAGTTCATACAGTATATCAAGCAGTCATATGAACAGTTCATACAGTATATCAAACAGTCATATGAACAGTTCATACAGTATATCAAGCAGTCATATGAACAGTTCATACAGTATATCAAACAGTCATATGAACATTTCATACTGTATATCAAACAGTCATATGAACAGTTCATACAGTATATCAAGCAGTCATATGAACAGTTCATACAGTATATCAAACAGTCATATGAACAGTTCATACAGTATATCAAGCAGTCATATGAACAGTTCATACAGTATATCAAACAGTCATATGAACATTTCATACTGTATATCAAACAGTCATATGAACAGTTCATACAGTATATCAAGCAGTCATATGAACAGTTCATACAGTATATCAAACAGTCATATGAACAGTTCATACAGTATATCAAGCAGTCATATGAACAGTTCATACAGTATATCAAACAGTCATATGAACATTTCATACTGTATATCAAACAGTCATATGAACAGTTCATACAGTATATCAAGCAGTCATATGAACAGTTCATACAGTATATCAAACAGTCATATGAACAGTTCATACAGTATATCAAGCAGTCATATGAACAGTTCATACAGTATATCTAGCAGCCATATGAACAGTTCATACAGTATATCAAACAGTCATATGAACAGTTCATACAGTATATCTAGCAGTCATATGAACATTTTATATAATATAGCATGAATAATGTGCAATAATGCTTCACTATGATTCACGTTATAGTAATTCATACAAGAAAAAAGATACAATAGTTGACTGTGTGGACTGGTTAATGTGAAAATACAATAATACCACACTTATTTCTATTATTAAATTTAAGTACAGGATTTTCTTAAAAGCAAAAATATTAATAATGTTATCTTTTTAAATAGATGTTCGTTTGTCTTTCTTTAAAAGCGAAATGCAAACATTTTGATAAATTATGAATTAATTTTGCGTTTCTAGAGTTCATCAGGTTATCGATTTTTTGTAGTGATCAGTGTTCTAGTTGCTAACACGCTAGCGTGTACGTGTAATCCAGGGGTCGCATATTCGACCACCAACTATAGCATATTAATATGACTCATATCATAGTCAGTGCTTTAAACCTTGCTCGTATAAGACTCTGAAATGGGTCTCTGTATCATTGCACTATCCTCCAACATATAAATTGATTCATCTCTTCAGGAGTCGTTGCTCATATGCGACAATAATAAACGTAAAATACACATTATTATTAGTATACGGATGGAGATACAGAGCAAATATATAACTTGAAAACACTTTATGTTGGAAAGGGTAAAGAAATGGAACTGTAGTCAGACATTTTAATCATCGGTTTCTTTGGTTGAGTCTAGCCCATTTGAGAAACACAACACATCAATGATCTATAAGAGTGGCGTTCGTCGGCCTACTTACAAGGTGTGGGATTTAAACCTTACAAATTCTAGATTTCATCTATGTAATTTGTACTGTTTCAGACTGTTCTAATGAATATGACGTCACGAGCCTTACACCTGACGTGAATAACAATCACGATGAAAACACACAGTCCGACGCCGATGGACCGACGAAGTCAAGAAAGCGCAAGAAGCCAATACCGTCAGGCAAGCCCCCATACAGCTATATAGCCCTCATAAGCATGGCAATCGCTAACTCCCCTCAGAGAAGAACTACACTGAACGAGATATACAGATTTATTACAGGTATGTATACTAGACAAGTATACTTATACAAAATTGTTTTATCTCGATTGCGAAACAAGTTCTTTCAACTTATATTAATCACGCTCGATACCTCATTCCTGATGGAATCCATCGCCATGAAGGAGAGAGAAGAGGCATGTGGAATTTAAATGCCTTGCCTAAGGGCACAATCGTAACGGCTCCAGCGGGGCTCGAACTCCGGACCTTTCGCACATGAAGCGAAAGCGTATCCACTGCGCTATCACGACTTCCACAAGTGTACTATTGTTAATAGAGGCTTCTGCGGCCGAGTGGTTACGGTCCGACGTTGACTTTAAATCACGTTCTCCTCATCGTGGTGTCTTCGAATCTCACTAAATTCATTCGAGTGAGTAAGCTGTCCAGCTGGTTTGCGGACGGTTGGTGGTTCTACACGGATGGCAGTCAGTGCCTAAAATACTGCTCGATGGAGCACCCGGTGTCTTCTTCCACCAATACTAGCCGGAGAATCGCCTAAGAATGAATGACCTAAGCTTAATCTTAAAACAAACACAGACGGATCTGTAGTCCAGTGGTTAACACGCTGGACTGGTAATCCAGGGGTCGCAGGTTCGACCCCCCTTCTGATCCTAATAAAAGTATTTCAGATGGTACTTTAATCCGAGATCTCTCGTGCCTCGAGGACGCTGGAATGGGTGTATGTCTGTATCATTGCACTTTCCTTCAAAATTCGAAAATGACTAATCTCTTCAGGTGGCGTCTTATAATAATAATAATAATAATAATAATAATAATAATAATGTATTGCCATAAGTGACACCGATCGCGCGCAGTATCGTAAATAGTTACGGGGTAACACAAACGAAGGTATCACGATTTGAGGAGACTAGAGGATATGCTTATGTCGTATAATGTACAGTTGAGTGCATGTATGTACTTGGAAGCCAAGTAGAGGTTCACAACTCATGTGTTGTATTTCTATTTATCTTAGATCGTTTTCCATACTACTCCAACCACGGCAACCAGAAGGGATGGAAGGGTTCTATACGCCACAACCTGGCACTGAACGACTGCTTCATGAAGCTCGAACGCCTACCTGGAATGAAGGGACATAACTGGGCTATCGATCCTGAGTACGAGGACATGTTTGACCACGGAAGCTTTCTCAGACGTCGCTATCGTTTCAAGAACGGCATCAAGAAAGACAAAGGCGTTGCCAGGCAGCCGTTGGAGCCGGTAGGAAATCCTCAGTTTGGTTACGGTAGTCTTCTCGATAATCAGCAGCATGCATTCAATCAGCATGGGAATCTCGTGCAGAGCGCCTTACAGAAGAGTGGACACATGACGTCATCGATGACGCAACAACAACAGCATTACCAAGAGTGTATGCCTGGTGCTAGCGCTTGGAATATGTTCATGAACAACAGTGTTAACATACACCAGCAATTTCAACAACAGCAACAGCAACAACAACCACATATCAAGTACGAAGAGCCACAGATCAAGTACGAAGAGCCGTTGTCGCCACTTTCAGTTAACGATATGTCACAGTCAAGCAATGAATGCGTCAGTTCACCAGAAACCAATCAGTTGAATATATCGCGTCACGTGACACCTACGTCATCAGAATTTCACACGCAGCAGACTACAGTAAATCGAGTGCAGCCACCGCCTGAAAACACCAATTCTCCACCACCACCTTATCCCATGTATTTATGGAACAATTACTCTCAATTCGTCGGACAGTACCGTCATAATAGTGACGTCACTGATGTGAAGAACTGCTACCAGCTTCCATTTGCGAACTATTTGTTGCGCCCCATAGAGTCCACACAGTTTGATGCGTCTGGAGTATGGACGTCACAGTAGACTAATACATACGATAGTCCTACTGTCCTATATATATATTATATATATATATATATATATATATATATATATATATATATATATATATATATATATATATATATATATATATATATTAGTATATGTATTATATGTATTATATGTATTATATGTATTATATGTATTGTTGTTTTGCCATTCAGCCAATACTATAACATAATGATAGTTGTGCGTTGTATCATGGGCCAAAATGGTGGATCAGCTTTTTTAAAATTTTTAGTCCAAAATACTTATTTGTTTAATTTTTGGCACCATAGTGACATTTTATTTATGTATTATATGTTAAGATGACAATTTAAGATTTTTAATTTCCTGGTCAACCTGATTGTCACAATTTGCAAACAAGCTGCTACCATACAATTGTATGTATTACAACACCAGTATTACTGCGTTAATGAAACAATATTTTTAACATTTCCATCTACTGCATTGTTGAAGAATATATAGAGGATATTAGTGAAACGCCACTCGTGGAAATACATATTTCAATGATCACTCGATGAAATAAAATCATATCTTACACCAATAAACACAACTCTTCTTTTTAGTTTATGGTTTCTAATGATTTTGGCTAATACAATATTTGTTTTCAAATTGCATTCATTTTAACTGCTCTTTCGGGAGCTCATTGCACTCCAATACACAACCGCACAACCACTTCTGTTAGTGTGAACGTCCGTAATAAGTAATAGTTCCGGTATAATGTTCAAGATAGTTTCTGTTTGCTGTTAAAATAAAAAACTACAGACAAAACAAATTCATTAGAACATATTACCTAATATTTAACTGTTCATGATAGTCATAAAATAGCTGAAATACAAAATTGCGCATAAATACGAAACGCAACCAGTGACAGAGAAAATGCCATATTTCACTGTTTCAAAGCGGAGTTTTCTGTCACCATTGGAAAGCATAAAAGAAATAATCTTATTTTGATTATGTTATTAGTTTGTTACAGTTAGGCTCTCTGCGCGGCTCTGCTTCTCCATAGAAAATCATAATAGTACATCACGTGTGAGTTATTAACGACATTGCAAAGAACACGATTAGACAGAACGTGCCATCTGATCTGGCTATATGTTGATTGCTCTTCATACAGTGGAGCTTAAGCACCTGTCCGAATAGCAAACAGCATAGATCCTGATCAGACGCTGCTGATCTGGATCTATGTTGTTTACACATACTCTGAATTTATTTTGTGCTGAAAGAGATAAATGTGTAGGCATACACAAAAGAGATATTCGTATTCATTGCAATTTCATTAACGTTTGAACCTGAATTTTACTTCAAGAAATGTATTTTCTTCATATTGGTCAAAGAAAGACTAGGATAGGGGCTATAGCGATGAATTTAATATTGTAAAAACTTACCTCGCAATCATCGAGCTAAAATAAATGTGCATATGATACTAAATCTTACTTTGTGCAAACAATATGCAGGCTTACAGCTTTGGTCTGCCGGATATATGAAATTGTATTTTATTATACATGTACAGATTGTTCTTATTATTTCATCGTTCAGATAAAAATAGTAAGCCTCCCTGACCGAATTCAATGTGTGGTCCTAAAAAAACTTCTCATCATGTTGGAGATATAATGTCTAAAATATATGTATATCTATTGTATTTCATTCGCTCTTATATTTCGTTTCGGTAAGAGCTGATAAAATACTGTTTTCAAATCTCGCGTCTATGTTAATAGCATAAAACTATATACTTTTCTTTTCTCGAACTCTTATATTTCGTTTCGATAAGGGTCAAGTTTCCTTGCAACCTGCATATTTTCTCATATTATCCCTATCCAGTAATTGCCGTAATCGGAATCCCACTGGTGGTGTCGAATTATTTCATATGAGGAAGCTATTCGGTTGGGTTACGTAAGGTCGATGGTTCTACCCTGATGCCAGTCCGTTTATGAAATGAATATCATATGCTGTTGGTGAGACATTAAACACCCCAAACAAAACAAGTGTCAGTCCTTCGTTGTACAAAGCTTAAAGAAAATCTCATTTAAATAAATACCTGAAGAAAATGCCTTTAATTGATGAAATAATGTTAAACAATTTATGCTTTCCAGTGACATATATAAATGTATCAGTGAAATAAAATGTGTTGATCCACTGGTTTAAAGCATATCATAAAAATACATTTCAGCTTAAAATAAAAACATTTGTGTGTGTTAAATGAACGGTCCCTTATACTATTCCAATCATGAACATAGCAAGCTATTATTATTACTCGTTGCTAGCTAGCCTGGTTTCCAGCCTGTCGATTTTTCACTTTTTTACTTCTGGAAAAATGACATTATCAGAAGCTGAATAAGGCTCAATTAATGGTGTGTGTTTTACGTTTATTTATCGTCGCTACCGGTTGCCCATATGAGCGACGCCTCCTGAAGAGATTAGTTATTTTAGATGTTGGAGGATATTGCAATGATACAGACAGAGATCCATTCCAGAGTCTCATCTGGTTCTTTTACGTGCACGGTGTAAAGCACCGACACAAGACCTCGGTTTAACGTTCCATCTGAAAGACTGTTAATTTTATTAGGGTCAGACGGGGAATCGAACCTGCGATCCCTAGATTACCAGTCCAGCGTGTTACCACGGGACTACAGATCCGTCAATTAATGGTGTCGGTGTTAACATATATGTATATGACCGACAAGGCAAACTATATCAACGCCTGTTCACAGGCTAGTTGCTAGCGTCACTCGTGATAATAATACTTGCAATGTTCTTTCGGTGAAATATAATCCGATCTTTCACTGAAACTAACAAATATCCCTTTATTATAATCGAAAATTCGTACGTAGATTTTGCTTCTACATATACACTTAACTATATGTACATAGCCCAATACATTATTAACATAGTACCGCTTTGAGTTGCCAATGCCATTTATTAAACATTATATTTAACTCCATTCCTCCCGTTTGGTTTGTTGTTGCCATGGAAACAAATAAACACCCGTTTTGCGTTTTTGCAAGATTTTAATAGCTCTAACTTAGGTTCTTAGCCGATTTTAATACTTTCACCAGTGACATTTTACACATCCTACTCTAAGGTGTGTACATATTCTTATTATATTTATATGTCAGTCTAAATTTGAAGCATATTGTTGTTGATAGTGTTAATGTTTGAAAGATAACAATATTAATTATTTTGGAATTCATCTGACAATCAGATAACGTGAAACCTAGCAACGTATTTTCAAGTCCGTCCGAGGTAATACCGAAAATTCACGCACATCCATCGAAAATGTTTTCTTGGAAACCCATTAATACCACGAACATGTACATTTTGTCTTATTTCTTTTCAGTAAGAGGAATTTTATAAAGTACCTAATTATGTATATATTAATTGTTATATGTACGTGTATTAAATTGATAGATAGTATATATACACGTGTACTGTTCATGTGCTATTTGAAATAAACATTTATAATTGTATTTTGTGTCTTCTTGATAATTGTCTACCGTGATAATGGTACACCGTATCTGATAATGGTACATCGCGTATCTGAAAATGGTACATCGCGTATCTGAAAATGGTACATCGCGTATCTGAAAATGGTACACCGTATCTGAAAATGGTACACCGTATCTGAAAATGGTTCACCGTGACAACGGTACAACGTATTTGAAGACGGTACACTTTGATAGTGGTACTCTGTGATCGTGATAATGGTACTCCGTATCTGATAATGGTACACAGTAATTATAACACATCTAATCTGATAATGGTACATCGCGAAAATGGTCCATATCTGGTAAGTGTGCGCCGTATTAATTGTGCAGTACACACTACTTGATAATTTTACATCTGATAATGGAACTCCGTATCTGAAAGTGGTATTCAAACAAAGCTATCAATATCACATAATCGTATTCGTTTTGGAACTTAGTGTGTAAGTCCACTACAACATGCACATTGCAAGACATATTAAAGATAACATTAGCAGTCTCATAATCTTTTTCTTTTTTATTTATGTTTATTTAATGTCGCTACCGGTTTCCCATTTGAGCGACGGGCAGTTTACCTAGCAACACCTTTCCTGTGCAGGCTCCAGGGGTTAACCAGTACTTGGTGCACCAACCTCCGTAAGAAACTGCCAACTCGAACCCGTGACCATCAGAGATGATAGGTTACAGTGGTATACAAGTCAGCGACCTTACTCACTCGACCACGGAGGCGGACTGTCTCATAATCAAAATGATTTTGTCCTAATATACCAAATAAACAAGCCACTGTTATGACAAAGCATATTATCTGAGAGTCTAGCAAAGATGTTACAACTATATAGCATGAACATTTATATAAGATTTAAACACGCTTTGGAGTACCTTAGCATTATCAAATGAGAACGAAAAATAACCTTAATATATGGTTAGGCAAAATTATGACAAAGGTGGAGTTGTTTGCAATCTTTCTATTTAAACTTAGCCTATTATGTGTATATGGATATTGCTGATTATCGAAAGAAACTGAGGATTCATCAAAATACATTCGTCAACAATAGGACTGGACCATAAATACAGGTGTTGCTATATTTAACGGTTTCCCTTATTTGACCCATTGACCTAGTTTCTATATGATATTGGTCTGATTATCGAAGGATCCGAAATTTCATCAAGAAATTATAATGTGTTGGGAAAGTTTGAACTAAAATTAAATGACTAATTGACTAATAGATATGGTATTTGCAAGTCAAATTTCACAAATACTTGTACATGACATTGTGACATAATCAGTTGCCCGGTTGTGCCGTCATCATCTCGCAGACCAGAACAAACGTTGCTGCATAGCCCGTCTATCCTGGTTGTGATGTCTTTATGTTGTGAGTTACACAGATCTTGGTTCCTGGTCTAATTCACCAATCTCAACTGTTGGCACATACTTTGACATGTTTACTTCATATTCGCACAAATCTCTCCTAGTCAATAACATACCTAATGTACATATTTACCGTGATAGTCCAGGCAACACCGGGGTAGCGGTTCTTTTTCCGGAGTAACAATAAATAGTCCATTTTCTAGCAAGAGTACCTTTTGCACGATACATTACGTAAAACATACGGGGAATAGAAACGTTAACAATAAAGTACGGTAGAGGTTTTTTCCCCACCTGTATGAACATCAACAACCGGAAGTTTTCAGATACAACTTGCATTCTTTTGCAGTCCTGCATAAACAAACATTTATTTACACGTTTTTAATTCCCACTTCTTTGGCTGACTGAAACCATGTACGTAAATGAAGTTTTCTGCAGATATTTGCCAGTTCGACAATATACTTTGAATATAGGCCTGTTATCGTTTATTTATACTGAAAGTGCCTAGTGAACATGTTAATTCGTACCCAAGTAAGCTCGTACACAATATATTCAAGATGGTGTCTATTTGACTGGTTCCACAGGAGCCAGTCACAAGGTTCTTTTAAGATGCAATAGTGATATATAACGCAAAGCCACAAGTTCAATCATAGATCCATAGCATAGCGAATGTTTGTATCCACGGCCGAGCGGTGTCACAGAATGTTGACAGACCCGCATAGGAAAAAGTGACCTGCGGGTCCAAATTCTGTAATAGAATATCTATAGCCCTATAGATAGAATAATGATCCCCCCTTCCCCAAAGGCATCAATGTTATCAATATAATGTTTGCATATATTAAAACTATGAAATTAACAATTATTCTATGGCATGGAAAAGTGATCCGCCCTCACTCATATAGTCACACATACTGTTCTCCTATTACCAATTTATGGGCAGGGTTGGCCGGGAAATGCCCAGAAGTGGGAAATAAGATTATATGTCTTCCAAACATGGTTTAAACTGTGTTTGTATATATTAGAGCAAGTATAATGGGCAGTCTCAATAATGTTAGATCTCTAACATTTATATAAAGATTATGGGCAATGCGTAAATGCCACTATGAATGCCTGTATTTTTTGTCATATTCTTCAAAAGCAGTTCATTTTCATCCTACACATATGTTGAATCAAATGATACTACAATCCGTACACCTGTAAATAGTATGGTATATATACCGGTATATACCACCAAAATCATCCAAATTCTTATTTCCCGGTATCCAAATTCTTATTTCCCAGTATTTCCCGGGACGGCGGGAAATACTCTTATTTCGCGGGAAATTGCCAACCCTGTTTATGGGTGCGGACAAAGTGATGTTAAATGTTTAAGATTTTTAAGTCACAATGATTGTATTTTTGAGGTCTACAAATTTGATGTCACTGTTATTTCAATGCCTCATGAGAGACAGATCAAACATCTGTTTAACTTTAGAGTGATATGCGAGCATATATTTCATGTTTAATACATTTATTCTCCATTTTCCAGGAATTTACCTCCGACCACTGCAGGCAGGCCAAAAACTGGCCAGAGACCCATTGGAACAGGTGTGTGTTACTGTTACTGTAATTCAAGACCGTGGTTTGGAGAAGTTCCAAATACTAGTAGTCGTACTGTTTAATTTTAATAGTTAAAATTGTGTAAAACAACTACATCATCGTCACGATTCCACCACACACTAAGTGTGAGTGATAGGGAATCCCAGGATGTAGTGTTTATTACTCTCTTCGAATTAACCCTTTTATTCATAGAGATTTATTTTAATATACTGTTATATCTCCATACAAACGACAGCCATTTAGCTATCATGCAGTGGATAAGTAGTGGCCATATTTATCCCACCTCCATAGATATTACTGGGATTTCATAGAGATTTAAGTTAATATACTATTATATATCCATACAAACGACAGCAATTTAGCTATCATGCAGTGGATAAGTAGTGGCCATATTTATCCCACCTCCATTGATATTACTGGGACTACATGAGATTCTGGCCTTTATTATGAACATTGGTTTGGCTACTACATTGTCAATGTATGTCATTGCCACGGTATTGGTAGAGGTGCTTCTATGAAGGAAAGGGTTAAGACAAACTGTTCCGAAGTGGAAGTCGTGATAGCGCAGTGGATGTGCGTTTTGCTTCAGGTGCAAAAGGTCCGGAGTTTGAGCCCTGCTGGAGCCGTTATGATTGTGCCCTTAGGCAAGGCATTTAAATTCCACATGCCTCTTCTCTCTACTTCATGGCAATGAATTCCATCAGGAATGTGTATGTGTGTATTTACGTTTATTTATCGTCGCTACCGGTTGCCCATATGAGTGACGCCTCCTGAAGAGATTAGTTATTTTAGATTTTGGAGGATAGTGCATGATACAGACAGAGACCCATTCCAGAATCTCCAGGAATGTGGTCTCGAGAGTGATTAATATAACTTGAAAGAACTTGTTTCGCCATCAAGCTAAAATAAATTTGTATAAACTAATCTGTTCCGAAAAGATAACGGAGCGGAATTTCTCTCAGTACTTTATATTGTAGTGTCCAAAAAAAGCAAACTATAAACATTTCACTTACATGTACCAGCATACAGTTTCACTTGTCCTAGTCAGGAGCACAGCCATTTATCTCACATGTACCAGCATACAGTTTCACTTGTCCTAGTCAGGAGCACAGCCATTTATCTCACATGTACCAGCATACAGTTTCACTTGTCCTAGTCAGGAGCACAGCCATTTATCTCACATGTACCAGCATACAGTTTCACTTGTCCTAGTCAGGAGCACAGCCATTTATCTCACATGTACCAGCATACAGTTTCACTTGTCCTAGTCAGGAGCACAGCCATTTATCTCACATGTACCAGCATACAGTTTCACTTGTCCTAGTCAGGAGCACAGCCATTTATCTCACATGTACCAGCATACAGTTTCACTTGTCCTAGTCAGGAGCACAGCCATTTATCTCACATGTACCAGCATACAGTTTCACTTGTCCTAGTCAGGAGCACAGCCATTTATCTCAATGTGATATTAAGGTTGGGAGGATTCCCATGGAAATAAAATGGTGTGTATTTTATAAAGCTATTTCATGATACTGTGTCAATTGGACGGATCTGTAGTCCAGTGGTAACACGCTGGACTGGTAATCCAGGGATCACAGGTTCGATCCCCCGTCTGACCCTAATAAAATTAACAGTCTTTCAGATGGGACGTTAAACCGAGGTTTCGTGTCGGTGCTTTACACCGTGCACGTAAAAGAACCAGAGGAGACTCTGGAATGGGTCTCTGTCTGTATCATTGCACTATCCTCCAAAATCTAAAATGACTAATCTCTTCAGGAGGCGTCGCTCATATGGGCAACCGGTAGCGACGATAAATAAACGTAAAATACAAACACACAAAAGTGTCAATTGGCAATTTGAAGGTTATTTAATGTTGTTTTAAATGGCTGTCGTTTGTATGGATATATAATAGTATATTAACCTAAATCTCTATGAAGGAAAGGGTTAAACATAGAAACTTTGATGTTTAGATTTGTAACAATAAATAGTTTATTATGGAGTCATCGCTATTGAAAGGGCCGACATTTCTGGTTTACGAGTTGTGACCATTGTTGCTTCCCGATTCCTAGCATTGCTTCCAGGATGATTGGCGATCAGTAACCATTGTTTTACTAGCTGGCGACCCTCCAAGTGGGGACAAACTATTAATGTAAATATAATGGTTACTAGCTGGCGACCCTACAAGTGGGGACAAACTATTAATGTAAATATAATGGTTACTAGCTGGCGGCCCTACAAGTGGGGACAAACTATTAATGTAAATATAATGGTTACTAGCTGGCGACCCTACAAGTGGGGACAAACTATTAATGTAAATATAATGGTTACTAGCTGGCGGCCCTACAAGTGGGGACAAACTATTAATGTAAATATAATGGTTACTAGCTGGCGACCCTACAAGTGGGGACAAACTATTAATGTAAATATAATGGTTACTAGCTGGCGGCCCTACAAGTGGGGACAAACTATTAATGTAAATATAATGGTTACTAGCTGGCGGCCCTACAAGTGGGGACAAACTATTAATGTAAATATAATGGTTACTAGCTGGCAGCCCTCCAAGTGGGGACAAACTATTAATGTAAATATAATGGTTACTAGCTGGTGGCCCTACAAGTGGGGACAAACTATTAATGTAAATATAATGGTTACTAGTTGGCGGCCTCCAAGTGGGGACAAACTATTAATGTAAATATAATGGTTACTAGTTGGCGGCCTCCAAGTGACTGTCAGAACGAACCCCTGGCAAGATTTGAACCTCCATAGGAAATGATTATTAGGAATAAGCTTTATTAATCGGCAATATGATATGCATACCTTGTTTATATATAAACGCTGTTTAATATAGTAATACTATTGTTCTATTACAGCTATGGGTCGTCAGCCAGGTACCGCCACAAGACTGACAACGGCAATGGTAAGCTGTTTGTATTATTCTTTTATTATGTATTTTATATATCCGATGAAAATGCAACTTTTTTTATCGATTTAGGACGACTATTGTGCCCATGTCGCACTCTTGGATGAGCCCGGGGATCAATGTCAAAATATAGATCATTTTGTCAGTTTAATTAATATTAACCCATTCAACACCAAGTAACTCACATGGACTGGTCCATGATATTTTTAGACCAATAAATTAATAACAAAATTACATTTGGATCAGTTCATTTATCAAAATGGGTAATTTTGTTTCTAAAAATAGTTATATTACTTGAAAAAAGTGCAGATCCTGATGAGACGGCTCGTCACGAGCCGGCTCATCTGGATCTACACTTTTTGTAAGCCTATTTAGAGGTCTGTGGTGTTGAAAGGGTTAATAGCTACGGTATTAACCCATTTGATTCTGGATACCGTTCAAATGGTATTTGCAAAGAACATACCGGTAGAGCCAGATCAGCCGCCATGGAAAGTCCCGTCTGATCAGGCTCTATGCTGTTTTCTATTCAGATGATCTTGCTAAGACACTTGGCTATGTAGCAAACAACATAGATTCTGATCGTCACGCTGTGGCAGATCTGGATCTATGTTGTTTGCAAAAGCCATTAAATGTATCCAGAATGAAATGGGTTAAGAGAATTTTTCCTCTTCAGCGTTGGATATTCGCACTCGCCAACTCGCCATGGCGATAACGTTTTTAGACTGGCGAGAAACGTTTACTACGCACTCGACATCGTGGCGAGATGTCTTTTTTTTTTTTTTTTAATTTTTTATAATTTATTTATTTTACAACGATTGCGAAGCAAGTTTGAACAACTTATATTAATCACTCTCGTTGGCTCGGATGTAAGCGTATATGTGGTTATAAAGGTTTTTAATAAAAAAAGATAAGTTGAATGGGGACAGTCCTAAAAATGATTCAAAATCAACCCCCCTTAGTTAAACAGTTACTTACATAGCAATTTTGAAGAAATATTATCTAAAAAAGTGACAAAATTTAAGATAAAAAAAGAGGTTAATTTTACCCCAAAGTCCACCAGAATGCACCATACTTAAAAATCTTTTTTCGGGGGAGCATGCCCCCGGACCCCCCTAGCATGGCAAGTGCCTGTGGCACTTGCATCCGGTTGCTTTGCCACCGGACAGAACCACATTCAATGACCTGTACCATTTATTTGCGGCCGGAACTAATTCTTAAGTACAGGCCAAAAATTGGCCTGTACTATTTCATCTTGGCTGGTACCTTTTCTCAAGTACAGGCCAAGTTGGCCGGAACATATTGACACGAATATCCAACGCTGCTCTTGGTTGTAGGAATTTGGTTAAATTTGTCTGTAGCATGTGTCCTCGTAATAACTTGTACCAATTTGTTGACATGAAATCTCCCGATTCAAAGGAGTCAGGTGTGTGTGTTTTAAGTTTATTTATCGTCGCTACCGGTTGCCCATATGAGCCGATGCCTCCTAAAGAGATTAGTCATTTTAGATTTTGGAGAATAGTGCAATGATACAAATAGAGACCCATTCCAGAGTCTCCTCTGGTTCTTTTACGTGCATGGTGTAAAGCATCGATACAAGACCTCGGTTTAACGTCCCATCTGAAAGACTGTTAATTTTATTAGGGTCAGACAGGGGATCGAACCTGCGATCCCTGAATTACCAGTCCAGCGTGTTATCACTGGACTACATCGGGTGAGTGATTTACTATATATTACCCTTGTAACTTTAACTGAGACTCTGAGACATACAATGTATGTAAAATGTACTAATCTCTATTTGTATGTTCTGTTTGTAGAACCCTGGTACAGCTCGTCCCGGTACTCGAGGCGGTCCAGCAGCTGCAGGAGGAGGTAGCAATTTCAAAATATTTTCTAATGTGGAAATACATGTATAATGCTGCCATTTGTATGACTTGTTTTATTTGTAGGCTAAATATGATATGAAAATCTGGACGTGCCGGTGTCAATGTAAAAATCACCCATCGTGAAATTACACAATGAGAGACATCGGTCAGTTACTGCCCCTGAATACTCCCTAAAACCTGAATACTCCCTAAAAGTAGATAGGTCCTATTAAGTGTTTTCCTCTGTTTTTATCGTTGTTTCCTTTGCACAACATGCTAACAATTTTATATCACTATTACTTCTTATGATTATTAAAGTACTATCTCTCGACAGATCTCCTACAGTATTATGCAATGGCTACTTATTTATAAAATAATGTGATCACTTAATTAACACTTTTTTGATAAAATCACATTTATCATACCGCAACCTCTGGTTATTGCACAACAGTAAAAACAAAGGATTCTAACTAAAAGGACTTATTCACATATTGGAATAAATCAGACTTTATCTGCCAAGGGAGGTAATAGAAAATTACAGATGTCTCTCATTAAGGCGGTCGACAGTGTAAATATGATAAAATAAAATTAACGGAAATCCCAAACAAGTGACTGAAAACATTGTTTTTCAGCGTAATAGAATTGTTAATTGGTTTATTGAGTATATTTTTTATCCTGAAGATATTAGTTATTTTAGATTTTGGAGGATAGTGCAATGATACAGAGAGAGACCCATTCCAGAGTCTCCTCTGGTTCTTTTACGTGCACGGTGTAAAGCACCGACACGAGACCTCAGTTTAACGTCCCATCTGAAAGACTGTTAATTTTATTAGGGTCAGATGGGGGATCGAACCTGCGATCCCTTATAGGCATTATATACTCATATGCCCTGTCACCAAATAACATATAATAGTCAGTTTGCTTATCTCTTGAACCATTTGATGCATGGTATAGACATTTAAAACATAGGCATTCCATGAAACTGTATGCTGTACAAGTTGTATAACTCAGTCATACGTATTAATGTTAACTGACTTGTTCCATGTTTAACTTTGTGTGTAACTGACTTGTTCCGTTTTTAACTTTGTGTGTAACCGACTTGTTCCATGTTTAACTTTGTGTGTAACCGATTTGTTCCATGTTTAACTTTGTGTGTAACCGATTTGTTCCATGTTTAACTTTGTGTGTAACCGATTTGTTCCATGTTTAACTTTGTGTGTAACCGATTTGTTCAGTTTTTAACTTTGTGTGTAACTGACTTGTTCCATGTTTAACTTTGTGTGTAACCGATTTGTTCAGTTTTTAACTTTGTGTGTAACTGACTTGTTCCGTGTTTAACTTTGTGTGTAACCGACTTGTTCCGTGTTTAACTTTGTGTGTAACCGACTTGTTCCGTGTTTAACTTTGTGTGTAACCGACTTGTTCCGTGTTTAACTTTGTGTGTAACCGACTTGTTCCGTGTTTAACTTTGTGTGTAACCGACTTGTTCCGTGTTTAACTTTGTGTGTAACCGACTTGTTCCGTGTTTAACTTTGTGTGTAACCGACTTGTTCCGTGTTTAACTTTGTGTGTAACCGACTTGTTCCGTGTTTAACTTTGTGTGTAACCGACTTGTTCCGTGTTTAACTTTGTGTGTAACCGACTTGTTCCGTGTTTAACTTTGTGTGTAACCGACTTGTTCCGTGTTTAACTTTGTGTGTAACCGACTTGTTCCGTGTTTAACTTTGTGTGTAACCGACTTGTTCCGTTTTTAACTTTGTGTGTAAGCGCCTCCCTCAAGAACGTTTCTGCTAGTTTATTTGCTTTTTTAGTTCATTTTCCCGTTACTTCCATTCGTATCACATGATTAGATAGATTGCAGTTAGCCAATCGTAGGATGTGTTACATAGCATATGACAGCGGAAGTTTCCCCCCTTGCATAGCGCAAATCAGTTTGCTACAGAACAAAGTGTAAACATACGTATCATGCGGTCAAACAAGCACTTCACAGAGTTAAAAACAGGTATAAGCTGATTAGGTTGAGTATGTTTGTAAATTATGATGGTAGTTTTGTCCACGAATTTTGACAAGCTGAATAAAATATATAAAGGATTGCAGTGTTGTCCTGCTAAGCTTTTTGACCATTAATGATTTGCACCAGCCAGCGAAGCGTCGTATATGATATTCAAGTACACTTAAAATATTTCATAAATCGATTTGAAACTTTTTCTATAATGGAGACATGGTATACTGGAGTTTTGTTCATTGAGGCTCCAGAACACTAAAATAAGGCATTTTAGCACCCTCAAACCTCGTGCCGACCCACTTTTGGTTAAAACAAGAACTGCATGCTGCGAGCGTGGAACGCAGGAATAAGACTTATTATATATGAAATTTGTGGCAGGTGAATACACCGACGAAATGAGGCAACGTAGATCCTGTAAGTAGAGAAGATGATGTCATTAGCTAAGAAATATTATAGAACTAACGATTATAAAGTAGGGTAGTAAACTTATGACACGATATTATTGATTGTACATACTAGCACATGTTAACTTTAGTTTAATAATAGGTATATGTTGTATGTTTCAATTATTATGTTATAAAATTAAACCATCCCGAGTCGCACATGAGCGAGGCATTTGGTTAATTTTATATCGAATACCGGTAATCAAATGTATTATCTATCTACTTGTCTCGAAGTAAATAAAATGACACATTTAGACCGGAAATCTGACCTGTGAGCTGTCTTAACCCATTCAACCCCCCCCCCCCCCCTCCAAGTAACTGACATGGACTGGTGCATATTTTTAGACCAATAAATTAATAAGAAAATTACCTTTGGACCAGTTCATTTATCAAAATGGGTAATTCAATCTAAAAATAGTAATAATTATTACTGGCAAAAAGTGCAGATCCTGATCGGACGGCTCGTCACGAGCCGGCTCATCTGGATCTACACTTTTTGTAAGTCTATTTAGAGGCCTGTAGTGTTAAAAGGGTTAATATACAGATTATAATAATAATATAAACACTGTTTCTAATTGGCTTTTACCTAATGGTGACTATAATTGCACAATACCAACATATTTTATGCATTTTACCAGAACATGTAATAGTAATAGCTAAGCTGAGTATTTATGCGCAATGATTAATTTATGTATATAACATGCCGCCAACTGTATAATTATAGCTTGTACCGCCTTCCTACTTTTACGCCTTCCTTTAATCCTTGACCTGTGGAATAAATTGGACGGAATATGCAAGCGACATAGATCCAGATCTTACGCCATGTCTGATCAGGATCTATGTTGTTTGCTATTCAGACCAGTGTTTTAGCTCCACTATCCGAATAACAAACAGCATAGAGTCTGATCAGACGGAACATTCTGAGAATGTGCCGTCTGATATGGCTCTATGCTGTTTGCAAAAGTGACCTTAGTCGTGATTGGCAGGTTACGGGTTAAAAGATGCATTTGCTATATCCTATGCTAGTAGTCATCGTTATAGTACACAGTGGAACCAGATCCTACACGAGTAAGTCCATGAACTACGGCGAAATCAATCCATTTCCATGAAATACACTTGCAGCTGTGTCGCAAACATAAATGCATTGTGTGTTTTACGTTTATTTATCGTCGCTACCGGTTGCCCATATGAGCGACGCCTCCTGAAGAGATTAGTCATTTTAGATTTTTGGATGGATAGTGAGTGCAATGATACAGACAGAGACCCATTCCAGAGTTCCCTCTGCAAATGCATGCCAAGAGTATACCGTATGCATCGCTAGGGAGAGCGTTAGTATGGACACTACTTATAACCACATGCTCGTTCTTAATGCTGGATAGACTATAGAATGTAGGCATCTCCCATGTGAACTTATGGATTTTTCTAGAGTGGAATGGTAGGGCGCGCCGTCTTGCCCCTTTTCGCCCCGTCCATTTATCTTTTTTTTTTAAATAATCAGCAGATGCAACTGAGAACTTGTCCAAAAAATTATGTTTTTTTAACCCATTTCATTCTGGATACCATTCAAACAGTATTTGCAAAGAACATAGAGCCTGGTCAGCCGCCACGGATCGTGCTGTCTAATCAGGCTCTATGCTGTTTGTAATTCAGATGATCTTGCTACGCCACTTGGCTATGTAGCAAACAACATAGATCCTGATCAGCACGCAGCGTCACGCTGCGGCTGATCTGGATCTATGTTGTTTGCAAAAGCCTTTAAATGTATCCAGAATGAAATGGGTTAATATACACCTCAACAGGTGCCTTCGGGCGGTCAGACCTATACAACTGAGAACTCGTTCGCCCGTTATCACCAATATGTACTGCCCGAATTTAGTAAAATATTCTAAGGAATAGCCCCAAAATACCTCCCCCCGCACCTCATCGCAGCTCAAAATGCTCCCTGCCTCTTTTCTGACCCACTCTACCCCTTTTCTGACAACGCTGCCCTTTTTTCCACTCTAGAATAAACCCTAGAACTGCACTTATATTACAAAATGTTAATGCTGAGGCCGCGGTTGCCGAGTAGCTACTATCGTACACTTCAATTCCCTTGCCCCTAAGCACTGTTGTTGGGATATCTCACCAGTTCTTTCATGTGAGGAAGCAATCTACATTGCTTGCGGAAGGTTTGTGGTTCTACCCGGGTACCCACCCATGCCTGATGCAAAGCACGGACAAGCACCAGGGGTGTTCCTCCAACAATCGTAGCTGGAGAATCGCCATATGACCTAAACTGTTGGTGCAATTTTAGACCCCAAATAACTGAAATACAAAGAAAACGTATGCAAATCTCGGAGAGGTACCTTGGGACTTCCTCCAATCAGTTAAAGCTTGACAGGTGCTATGTAACCGTAGCTGTTTGTACAACTCTAAATCCAATAGAAAAACAAATGTTATTATTCATAATACTTCTAGGCCGTGTGTAAATGCTGTACAGACCGTAATTAGATCAGAGGAATCAATGCGTAAATAACGAGGGATAGAGGTAGAAGGCATTGTATTTTAAAATAATTACAACCAACTGAAATATTGTTTAATCACATGGCCGAGTGGTTATGGTTGTTGACTTTAAATCACCTGCCTCTCACCACTGTAGGTTCGAATCCCACTGCGGTTGACAAATGTTTATTAGAATGGTTATATAATACTTTCAGCACTGGATGCACGAGTGACTGTGGTGGATAGACCGATGACACAACAAGGTCTTGGAGGCATGAAGACAGCAGCCAAAGGTCAGTATGACATGTATATAACAAAGGTCAGTATGGCATGTATATAACAAGGTCAGCATGACATGTATATAACAAAGGTCAGTATGACATGTATATATAGCACTAGGCATGTCTAATTATTTCATGTTAGGAAGCTATCCAGCTGTATTCGTGATCGAAGACCTGACCAAATTGAACTATCAAGTACTTATGTCCATAAAATACAAAATGACTGATAAAATTGAATATAGTTGGTTCAAAAATGGAAGCGTACTTTACAAGAACAAAATGGGAACAATACATCGTGTACAGTGCCAAGAATTCAACCACTGGCTAGATATGCCATGGCCAGAACCAGCACAAAGAACAGGCCGGCAAAGTATCTCAAGAGTTGACTCATAAGTGATAGTACCTTTAACTATATTGTCATACAGGGATGATTGATTTAATTCATGCTATTGAGATCACCAAAGGATAGGTTGTGTGTTCACTGGTGATATCTATATCTACATGCATTACATAACAAATAGTTTAGCATATAAAAGTGTTAACAATATTTATATTAAAATAGTGTCTACATAATTTTACAGACATCTCTTTCAGCAATCTTAAAGTATACTTTTAAAAGTAAAATGTATGCTAGGAACCACAACTCATCTGTACCTAAGCAATCTTTGAATTTGTCATGAGCATACATGTGTGTATATAAGACATGTACGTTTATGATGAATGTGTATACATGTATATATAATTTGGTATGCTGAAACCCATTGTCGACCTTGGCCTCTCGCAAGTCTCAACCCAAGATTGATAACCATCTATTGGGTAGCATTGTAAGCATACATACAACGATTTGAGTTAAGATCCTATTGCCGACCTTGTGCACTTTCGTTTCTTTACACAAGATGGACAATATAGGGATACCATCTCCAAATATGAATATACATAATAAAAAAGGTTTAACTACATGCATTTACACATTTATCACACACGCAAACCAAGGTAAATAGTGATGATGTATTCTCAACAACTACTCAAATGTGCCAAGGTATGAATGTCTGAAGTCTATTATTGCATTTTTGCCTTAGATTATGTCTTTCAATAGATGAAAT
>CM026397.1:65516807-65527706 GCA_014843695.1 Archivesica marissinica
TTTATGCATGTTTTTGTGTATATGTATGCGTGCGTACCTGTGTGCGTGCGTACGTGCGTGCATGCACACTTTTATTTCTTTTTTTATTCTGGTCTAACGTATTGTATATACGTATTACGTATATATAAATTCAGTTTCCATTTTGATAAATGCAGTAAGAAAATCCCATATCTCTCGTCACCATACAAAATATAGAAATGTTATAACCCAAATGAATATTAATACTCTAAAAACCCAATGACCTCTTAAAAATATCATTACGACAATACAAATGGCTACATATCACGATCGTTTCTGCTTAGTCTTCTGTTTATGTATTCATAGAATTTGCCAATGGAGTCTATAACATGTTCTACTAACGTACGTGGAATTGGAAATGATAAAAAGCGCCTTGAAATCTTTGAATGGTTAAAACTAAAAAGATACAACATTTGTTTTTTGCAAGAAACACATTCGACAATTCAATGCACGGATAAATGGAAATCTGACTGGAATGGTGAAGCCTTTTTCAGTGGAATAAATTCAAATAGTGCCGGAGTGGCCATTCTTTTAAACATGAATACATCGTATAAAGCTTCAAATTTTACTGAAATTGTCAAAGGGCGCATAATATCCCTAGATATAATAGTAAATGAACAAGAAATCACTCTCGTAAATATATATGGACCTAATACTGATGATAGTAACTTCTCCACTCTTGAAACATATATGCGTGAGAATGATGATAAGAATTTTGTAATAGGCGGAGACTTCAACACTGTCTTAGATGTTGATATTGATAAGAAAAACGGCCAAAAACTTACACATGTTAACTGCAGGAAAAAATTGTATAATATTATAAATCAGTTTATTTTGATAGACGTATGAAGACAAAACAACCCAGCAAAACTACAATACACATGGCATTCAAATACAAACCCACCCATCTTTAGCAGACTTGACTATTTCCTTGCCAGCCAACACCTCAATAACTTAATAACAAAGTGCGAAATTCAGCCCGCATTTAAAACAGATCATTCTCTAGTGACGTTTAAAATAATTTTTTGTAGCCAGCCAAGGTGTCCTGGCTATTTTAAACTTAATAACAGTATTCTATATGACGACAACTACCAACTTACAATAAAAGAATGTATTAATAACATAGTCAATCTTAATAAAAATGCCAATCCAAATACTCTTTGGGAACTAATAAAAGGGAGCATAAGAAGTGCTACTATAAAATATTCTTCGTTTAAAAAAAAAGGCAAATGCCCAAAGGGAAATAGAGCTAATAAAAGACATAACTACCCTTGAAAATACTTTAATAAACTCAGATAACAAAAACAACCAAAATAAGTCTGATTTGAGAAACAAACAGCAAGAGTTGAGCGAAATATACGAAAGACAAGTAAATGGTTTAATTTTAAGAGCGAAAGCAATACATGTTGATGGTTCTGAAAAAAACACAAAATATTTCGCTAATTTAGAAAAGCGACATGCTGAAAAGAAAAACATACATAAATTAACTTCGGAGGGCAAAGAAATAATTAATCAATCAGAAATCTTAAACGAACTAGTTAAGTTCTACAAAACCCTATACAAAATACAAGAGGCCGGATGCCCCAATATAGATTTTTTCTCCGGGCCGATCACAAAACTTACACCTGAACAGTCAACACAATGTAATGGGTTGTTAACCGAATACGAATGCTGGCAATCTCTGTATGATATGAAAAACAATAAAAGCCCCGGCTCAGACGGTCTGACAAGTGAGTTCTATAAAACGTTTTGGCAAGATATTAAAGTACACTATTTGAAATCGATAAATTATTCATACTCTAATGGTGAACTAACAGATCTCCAGAAACAAGGAATTATTACGCTATTACCCAAGCCTGGTAAACAATTAGACATATTATCAAACTGGCGGCCTATAAGTTTACTCAACATTGACTATAAGATTGCAACCAAAGCTATTGCGAATCGGATAAAAAAATGTATTACCCCATATAATAAGTACCAATCAAACTGGATTTATGAAGGACCGATATATTGGTGAGAATGTACGATTAATATTTGAAACAATAGACTACATCAACGAACACAACCTTCCAGGCCTAATATTCTTTTCAGACTACGAAAAGGCCTTTGATAGCCTAAACCATAATTTTCTCTACAAATGTCTAAATCATTTTAATTTTGGTGACCCCATCATTTCTTGGATAAAACTGTTTTATAAAAATATAAATAGTCTAATCATTAGCAATGGTTATTTAACAGAATCTTTACTTATACAAAGAGGCGTACGACAAGGCTGTCCATTATCATCGTATCTATTTATCATATGTATGGAACTATTGTCATATCAAATCACTATTGATAACGATATAAAAGGAATCACCATACATAATAAAGAAATAAAACAAACATTATTTGCTGACGATGCATCCTACATATTAAATGGGGAAAAAAGATCATTTGAACATTTAATAGATATAATTACTGAATTTGGAATCATAAGTGGTCTAAAACTAAATGTATCAAAATCTGTAATACTAAGAATTGGATCATTACGAAATACAAACACATCTTACTGCAACCAGAAAGACTTTTTATGGACATCTGAAAAAACAAAGACTCTTGGCATATATTTTAGCAACAATAAAGAACTGACCTTGCATCTAAATCTTGAACCAAAACTGCGAGAATTTTATGAAGGACCGATATATTGGTGAGAATATTTATAACTGTCTGAAACAATGGCAACATCGTAAACTGACACTTCTAGGTAAAGTGATAGTAATAAAGACATTTGCTCTCCCAAAACTGGTCTATGTATTTACCGTTTTACCAAACCCAACAGAAAAAGTGCTAGCGGATATAAATCATGCAATATTTAACTTCATCTGGGAAGGAAAACCAGATAAAATAAAACGTAATATACTTTTTCAAGACTATGAATATGGAGGAATAAAATTAACAAATATACATGCATTTCTACATACAATTAAGGCAAGCTGGGTGAAAAGGATAACAAACAATAACACAGGTTCTTGGAAATGTTTTTATGATAAGTATCTAAAACAATTTGGTGGAAACTTCTTATTTGAATGTAATTTATCACTCAAAGACATAAATAAATTATGCCAAACACAACCTTTCCTAAAAGACGTTTTGATTTCCTGGTTTACAAATAAAACATATGTACGAAAATAATAATATTACAGTTATTAGACCCATTATTTGGAATAATTCTGACATCAGAATAACAGGAAAACCAGTTATCAATCAGGAATGGTACAATAACGGAATAAAGTATGTTGATCACCTATATGATTTTAGAAATAACAATTTTTACACGTTTGAAAACCTTAAGCAATTGTATAATTTACGCAATAATGATTTTTTAAAATACCACTCTTTGATCGGTAGTATACCTAAAAAGTGCAAAGAAAAACTAAATCAACACATTATTACTGGGCTAAAACCGGAAAACATGCTAGAAAAAATAAAAAGAGTAAAGAAACCAAATAAACTATTATATCAAACACAGATACATTTAAAGAACATAGAACGTAGAAATTCTGAGCGAAAATGGTCTCAATTGTTCGGCGATGACAATCTCAATTGGAAAATAATCTACTGCATGGCATATAAAGCAACGATTGACACTAAACTGAGAAATTATCAATATAATTTTTTAATGAGACTAGTTCCAACAAACAAGTATCTCCATATGTGTAAATTAACTGAATCATCACTATGTGACTTCTGTAATATGAGCATAGAAAGTATAGAACACCTGTTTTGGGAATGCCCGATCATACAAGACCTATGGACAAGCATTCGTAATTATCTAAAAACTATTGGTATTAACATGTCTTTAAACTTTAAAGACATTTGTTTAGGGTGCGAAAATAATAAAATTGTTAATTTTATAATAATCCTGTGCAAATACTTTATCTCAAATATGAAATATAGTAAAATCCTGCCAAAGTTCGAATCATTTAAAAAGTACTTGTATCAAAGGATCGAAATCGAAAAAGACATTGCTTCATATTCTGGAAAAATAGATAGACACAACTTGAAATGGTCAAAGTTTAACTAAGCTAATCAAATATACATGCATATCAATTAATGTTTTCATAAATACAGTACAAAGATAACTCTAAACAACACAGGACCTGGAACAGCTTACACTACAAATGAACCCCCACACCAATTATCCAACCCCTACAAATCCTTGTTTGACACACTCCTTATCCTATTAACAAATAGAAATGTTAGCAAGCAGAAGCGATCAGCCACCCATTACATCTCTCTCTCTCTCGCTCTCTCGCTTTAACAACTACTCCTTAGTTACCCAGTGTTCACTTTTAACTGTTGACAATCTTTGTATGCACTCAATCTTAAGGGACACACTGTACATATAGATATTCGAACTGAAGTAATATGTATACTATTAAAAACCAATAAAAAAATGTCGAAATATGTATCAACTAAATGTATATGCAATAAAGAAATAAACGAGGTTACCCGGATAGGGGCCTCAAAATGAAAAAAAAAAGGAAGCTATCCAGCTGGCTTGCAGTAGGTCGGGGGTTCTACCCATCATGGCTTGTGAAGTATAATATGGTACCATGTGGCCGGATCAGTTATGTATGATTCTTCTGGATGGGGCACAACATTGTAGCTTTCATGTCTGCTACCCAGTGATTCATTAAATAGTATATTAGAATGTTGTTTAGGGTGTTTTTTACGTTTATTTATCGTCGCTACTGGTTGCCCATATGAGCGACACCTCCTGAAGAGATGAGGCATTTTAGATTTTTTGAGGATAGTGCAATGATACAGAGAGAGACCTATTCCAGAGTCTTCTCTGGTTCTTTTATGTGCACAGTGTAAAGCACCGACACGAGACCTCGGTTTAAAGCACCATCTGAAAGACTGTTAATTTTATTAGGGTCAGATGGGGGATCGAACCTACGATCCCTGGATTACCAGTCCAGCGTGTTACCACCGGACTACAGATCCGTCTGTTGTTTAGTAATCGTAATGTAAACCTATATAGTTTACACATTTATCTGTATAATCTTACGTTTTATGTGTTTATTATATGTTTTATAGTCGCTAATCTGTAATTCATTTATACGTTGCTTCCAGGACAAAGACTTGTACATGATCGAACGTATTATCTCGGACTGGTCAGGTATGCTAGAACATATTACCCTGGTTACTTACATTGTATAAGTGATTCCGAGCCTCACTTTGAAATTACTCTTCGTAAATTACCTCCTTTTATGGATATTTTGTTACTAATGTTTAATCACCAATAACTTTGAAATAGGTTGTTTCACTACAGCTAGGATAAATTTGCACATGAATATTATATTTACTTTTACGCGCCAACAATGAAAATAAAATAAGATCATTCGTACCGGCACAATTCTAAAAGAAATTCCATGACATATTTCCAGAGTTTTCCACTACAGATAAGACAAACACATTAATGAATTGTGCTCCCCGCCGGCGATATAGCCCAAAATGGTGCTGATGCAGGCGTAAAACCCGATATATAACATAACATAACATTAATGAATTGTCGTCTGCTACAATGAGAGACATCTGTAATTTTCTATTACCTCCCTTGGCAGATAAAGTCTGATTTATTCCAAAGTGTGAATAGGTCCTTTCAGTTAGAATCCTTTGTTTTTACTGTTGTTCCCTAACCAGATGTTGCGGTATGATAATTGTGATTTTATCCAAATCGTATTAATTAGCTGACAACATTCTTTTACAAATAACTACCCATTGCATATACTGTAGGAGATCTGTCGAGATATAGTAATTTAATTGTCATAAGAAGCGATCATGGAATAAAATTGCTAGCTAACAACAGTGCAAAGGAAACAACGATAAAAACAAGAAAATACTTAATAGGGCCTATCTACTTTTAGGTAGTATTCAGGGGCAGTAACTCACCAATGTCTCATTATTTGAAGTATTTATAGCCATTGAGTTAAGTGAGTAAATATGGATCACTGTATTGTAAGCACTGCATGTATAATTCCAGGAGCAAGATAAATGAGTTGAACACAGAGACGACACGATTGAACAAGGAAATAGAAAACGTTAGCGAAGAAAACTCCAGTTACCTTACATACGAAAAAAGGTGCGTTTATTTATCTTGATTGAAATAATACCTTATCTTCCCTTTGTTTTAATAATGAAATGTCAACTTTGCAATGTTCTTGACATGGTTGTAAATATCATTGGATACTAATATAGTTCCTCCTGACAAGAAGTTTGTGGAAGTGTTTGTGGATACTGATGTAGTTCCTCCAGACAATAAGTTTGTGGAAGTGTTTGTGGATACTGATGTAGTTCCTCCTGACAAGAAGTTTGTGGAAGTGTTTGTGGATGGAAGTGTTTGTGGATACTGATGTAGTTCCTCCTGACAGGAAGTTTGTGGAAGTGTTTGTGGATCATGATGTAGTTCCTCCTGACAGGAAGTTTGTGGAAGTGTTTGTGGATACTGATGTAGTTCCTCCTGACGACAAGTTTGTGGAAGTGTTTTGGATACTGATGTAGTTCCTCTGAAGAAGTTTGTGGAAGTGTTTGTGGATACTGATGTAGTTCCTCCTGACAAGAAGTTTGTGGAAGTGTTTGTGGATACTGATGTAGTTCCTCCTGACAAGAAGTTTGTGGAAGTGTTTGTGGATACTGATGTAGTTCCTCTGGGTTTGTGGGTGTTTGTGGTTGTGTGTTTTGGAAGTGTTGTACTTTGAAATATTGACAGTGTAGCGCAAAATATAATATAATAAGATGTAATCAATAATTTTGGAATATTTTATTTCAGAGCAGAGATTTTAGCAAGTGAAATAAAAGATTACCAAGGAGAACTAGGAGATTATAATACTGTAAGTCAAGTAGAACTAGGAGATTATATAATACTGTAAGTCAGGTAGAACTAGGAGATTATAATACTGTAAGTCAGGTAGAACTAGGAGATTATAATACTGTAAGTCAGGTAGAACTAGGAGATTATAATACTGTAAGTCAGGTAGAACTAGGAGATTACAATACTGTAAGTCAGGTAGAACTAGGAGATTACAATACTGTAAGTCAGGTAGAACTAGGAGATTACAATACTGTAAGTCAGGTAGAACTAGGAGATTACAATACTGTAAGTCAGGTAGAACTAGGAGATTACAATACTGTAAGTCAGGTAGAACTAGGAGATTACAATACTGTAAGTCAGGTAGAAATAGGAGATTATAATAGTGTAAGTCAGGTAGAACTAGGAGATTATATATACTGTAAGTCAGGTAGAAATAGGAGATTATAATAGTGTAAGTCAAGTAGAACTAGGAGATTATATAATACTGTAAGTCAGGTAGAACTATGAGATTACAATACTGTAAGTCAGGTAGAACTAGGAGATTATATAATACTGTAAGTCAGGTAGAACTATGAGATTACAATACTGTAAGTCAGGTAGAACTAGGAGATTACAATACTGTAAGTCAGGTAGAACTAGGAGATTACAATACTGTAAGTCAGGTAGAACTAGGAGATTACAATACTGTAAGTCAGGTAGAACTAGGAGATTACAATACTGTAAGTCAGGTAGAACTAGGAGATTACAATACTGTAAGTCAGGTAGAACTAGGAGATTACAATACTGTAAGTCATGTAGAACTAGGAGATTACAATACTGTAAGTCAGGTAGAACTAGGAGATTACAATACTGTAAGTCAGGTAGAACTAGGAGATTACAATACTGTAAGTCAGGTAGAACTAGGAGATTACAATACTGTAAGTCAGGTAGAACTAGGAGATTACAATACTGTAAGTCAGGTAGAACTAGGAGATTACAATACTGTAAGTCAGGTAGAACTAGGAGATTACAATACTGTAAGTCAGGTAGAACTAGGAGATTACAATACTGTAAGTCAGGTAGAACTAGGAGATTACAATACTGTAAGTCAGGTAGAACTAGGAGATTACAATACTGTAAGTCAGGTAGAACTAGGAGATTACAATACTGTAAGTCAGGTAGAACTAGGAGATTACAATACTGTAAGTCAGGTAGAACTAGGAGATTACAATACTGTAAGTCAGGTAGAACTAGGAGATTACAATACTGTAAGTCAGGTAGAACTAGGAGATTACAATACTGTGAGTCAGGTAGAACTAGGAGATTACAATACTGTAAGTCAGGTAGAACTAGGAGATTACAATACTGTAAGTCAGGTAGAACTAGGAGATTACAATACTGTAAGTCAGGTAGAACTAGGAGATTACAATACTGTAAGTCAGGTAGAACTAGGAGATTACAATACTGTAAGTCAGGTAGAACTAGGAGATTACAATACTGTAAGTCAGGTAGAACTAGGAGATTACAATACTGTAAGTCAGGTAGAACTAGGAGATTACAATACTGTAAGTCAGGTAGAACTAGGAGATTACAATACTGTAAGTCAGGTAGAACTAGGAGATTACAATACTGTAAGTCAGGTAGAACTAGGAGATTACAATACTGTAAGTCAGGTAGAACTAGGAGATTACAATACTGTAAGTCAGGTAGAACTAGGAGATTACAATACTGTAAGTAAGTCATCCGACCAAAATAAGAGATGTTGGCAAAGTGTTGTATGAAATGTATTAGCAAGTAAACGTGATAAAGCTAAATTACATGTAACAATTCGTCCGCCTCCGTGGTCGAGTGGTTAAGGTCGCTGACTTGTATACCACTGTAACCTATCATCACTGATGGTCACGGGTTCAAGTCCCGCTCAGGCTGTGTCTCATTTATATGAAAAAGTTGGCAGTTTCTTACGGAGGTTGGTGCACCCAAGTACTGGTTAACCGCTGGAGCCTGCCCAGGAAAGGTGTTGTTAGGTAAACTGCCCGTCGGCGATATAGCCCAAAATGGTGCTGATGCAGGCGTAAAACCCGAAATATAACATGTAACAAGAATTTATGTGTTTGATTAGTTGATTGGGCATTGCCTGTCCTTCGCCATTGTTCACCTGAGGAGAAACATTCAGCAAGAATGTATGTGTTTGATTGGTTGATTGGGCATTGCCTGTCATTCGCCATTGTTCACCTGAGGAGAAACGTTCAGCAAGAATGTATGTGTTTGATTGGTTGATTGGGCATTGCCTGTCCTTCGCCATTGTTCACCTGAGGAGAAACGTTCAGCAAGAATGTATGTGTTTGATTAGTTGATTGGGCATTGCCTGTCCTTCGTCATTGTTCACCTGAGGAGAAACGTTCAGCAAAGTAGTGAAAGAATTTTGTAGTTCTTTCCATCAAATCGTACCAAGTTTCACATATTTGCTCAATAAGAACGTTTTCGGCACACTAAAAATGGCAACGGATTTTCCAATGACAGTGGACACCTTGTTTTTTTTATTTGTGCTTTATGAAACCTGTGCCCGAGGTTATAAAACTTTCCTCAGATTTCAAGCTCAAGTGAATTGATTGGTTGATTCTAAGTTTTACTGGCAGCTGAACTATGCAATCAGAATCTTGAAACTGAGTTTGAGGTTGCAGCAAAGTTTTATAACCTCCAGGCCTGGTCCCGAGGTTATAAACTTCTCAGATCTCAAACTCAAATGATCTGATTGGTTGATTCTGATCTGAGTGTTACTGTCAGCTGAACCAATCAGACTGTTGAGACTGAGATTTGAGAAAAGTTTTATAACCTCCAGGCCTGGTGTTGTGTTGTTTTCAGCTTGTTTTTTGTTGTTTTTTTTAAATTTATTAATTTATTTTCAGCTTGTTGATAAACTAACTACTGATGAGGATATTCAAGATGTAGAGTTTGATCTCAATGACGTAAGTACCATTTATTATATAGTTTCTAATGAGAAATCGATATATCCAGCAATGAAAAATTTATTAATTATTTCTGTGTTTTCACTGTATTGATTTCTGTTTTGTATTTTCACTGCTTTTTTTGCCAGACTACCTACATTATTTCCTTGGCTGTTCTAAAACTAAGTCAGACTAAAAATTAAACACTGTTGATGTTTTTAATTTAAACTATGTAATATAAACAGAAATTCAAGAATACTTTGGGTTTTTTTGTTGTCATGTTGTGGTTTGAATATATATAGGCTGTCCGATTAGTGGAGTTGTTAGCGCGCTCACTTCTCACCAATGCAACCCGAGAATCGGGAAGTATGTGAGATGGTACGGTGGTCGCCAGATCGGACAGGTTGGTTTTCTCCGGGTACTCCGGTTTCCTCCCACACGAATGGCCACATTAACGCTTTCATCCCCGCCAACAAGAGTGATTAATATAAGATGTTAAAACTTGCTTCGTAATCGTTAAAATATATTTGAAAATAAAAACCTGTATTTAATGACGATTGTTGAATTTCCTCTACAAATCTAAACGGTTCAGTTGTGTTACATTGCCTTCATAAAGTTTGGAGGCAAACACATATTATGATAGGAAGGCTTCTATACTTGCATTTAGCAGTGTTTTATCCAGGCTTCTATACTTGCATTTAGCAGTGTTTTATCCAGGCTTCTATACTTGCATTTAGCAGTGTTTTATCCAGGCTTCTATACTTGCATTTAGCAGTGTTTTATCCAGGCTTCTATACTTGCATTTAGCAGTGTTTTATCCAGGCTTCTATACTTGCATTTAGCAGTGTTTTATCCAGGCTTCTATACTTGCATTTAGCAGTGTTTTATCCAGGCTTCTATACTTGCATTTAGCAGTGTTTTATCCAGGCTTCTATACTTGCATTTAGCAGTGTTTTATCCAGGCTTCTATACTTGCATTTAGCAGTGTTTTATCCAGGCTTCTATACTTGCATTTAGCAGTGTTTTATCCAGGCTTCTATACTTGCATTTAGCAGTGTTTTATCCAGGCTTCTATACTTGCATTTAGCAGTGTTT
>CM026397.1:65528706-65629482 GCA_014843695.1 Archivesica marissinica
GCTTCTATACTTGCATTTAGCAGTGTTTTATCCAGGCTTCTATACTTGCATTTAGCAGTGTTTTATCCAGGCTTCTATACTTGCATTTAGCAGTGTTTTATCCAGGCTTCTATACTTGCATTTAGCAGTGTTTTATCCAGGCTTCTATACTTGCATTTAGCAGTGTTTTATCCAGGCTTCTATACTTGCATTTAGCAGTGTTTTATCCAGGCTTCTATACTTGCATTTAGCAGTGTTTTATCCAGGCTTCTATACTTGCATTTAGCAGTGTTTTATCCAGGCTTCTATACTTGCATTTAGCAGTGTTTTATCCAGGCTTCTATACTTGCATTTAGCAGTGTTTTATCCAGGCTTCTATACTTGCATTTAGCAGTGTTTTATCCAGGCTTCTATACTTGCATTTAGCAGTGTTTTATCCAGGCTTCTATACTTGCATTTAGCAGTGTTTTATCCAGGCTTCTAGGGATCATCTTTGACCTCCTCATACAAGTCTCCGTGGCCTAGTGGTTAAGACGTCCGCCTACGGAGCGGGAGGTCGAAGGTTCGAACCTCGTTAGGGGTTCGTTGTGATATGGCCAGTTGGTGAGCCGCCAGCTAGTTAAATAATGGTTACCGATTGCCTACCAGCCTGGCGCCTGGCATACAAGCATAGGATTCGGGAAGTACTGATGTTCATAAAAAGAGGTGTCTCGTAAGTCAGAAATGGCTGGCCATTTAAATAGGGGTGACACTATAATAAACAAACACTTTACTTCACTTTACATGCAAAATCTAGGGGTCAAGGGCAAGATTCGAGGGTCAATCTTATATTCCTTTAATTACAAATAGGAAGATGAGTATACATGTGAACGAGTACAATGATTTAATTAACCATTTCCTCAACATATACATCATATAACGCCTTTATCGCCTTCCCCACATATAGCTGTCATTCCACACCATTATCTGTTCCCAAACATATTGATTACTGTAAAATACTATAATTTCGCAAACTCTTTGTTTCGCGATTTTCACGATTTTGAACATTTTCTGTCTGGAATTTGTGCATCGAAAAATTAAATGTGACTTCATGTATATGGCTTATTATTGTATTGAATTTCACAATTTTTATAAAATGTACTTATTTTCGGATACAGTATTATTCACGAGAAACATGAATTCGCGATCAAATTAGATCGCGAAAACTAGCGAAATATAAAATCACGCAAATAAATAGTGTTCTACAGTATTATAACACAAGTTTCAGTAATGTATGAAGATGAAATGAGTAATTATTCCCTTCTTTTGTGGAGTAAAGGATCAAGCATTAATTAGTAAGACCAATATGATATAAGTGTTAAATGATGTTTCTCTTTCGCATTTATACAACCGTGTAATAACTATTATGGGGGAACTCCTTAGCTGAGTTGTTGCGGTCGTTTACTAACGCTACACTTGCCTCTCACTGGTGTAGGATTGAATACCATTTGGGTTGTCAAATTCTTTTAATGTGAGGAAGCGATGTAGCTGACAGGCAGAAAGTTGGTGGTTCTACCCTGGTGCCTGTCTGTTCCTTGAAACACTGCCTGGAGGGGTACATAGCGTCATCCACTCCACCACCACCAACAGCTGAACAGTTACCATGTCATCTCAACTGTCGTGCAATTTTAACAACATTTTAAGTGAAATGTGTGAACAACAGTTTTAAATATTTCAACTGTTGTAATATATGTTATAACCTGTGTTTATGATTTTAGCTGAGGGCTGCCAATGAAAGAGAGGCCAAAAAGATAGAGGACCTGTTCGAAATAAAGAAACAGTAAGTTGTACTGCGTTTAATTGATTCTTAACTCTAACATGCTAGCAGTGAATATAACAGCCAAATATGTCGTGCAATTTCTTAGAATTTCTTAGAATTGTGCCGTAACGATTTTTAGTTACAAACAAGAAAAACACATTCATGAATTGTGTGTTCCATTAATGTCAAACCCCTTGCGGGGACGTAGACAGGTTTTCCTGGGCAAGCTTAGCCGACCTAAGTGGTTAACCAGTACTAAGCAATGTGTGTGTGAGGTGCCTTGCTCAATGACACTACATACGTGGCCTGACTGAGTGTCGAACCCGGGACCGATCGATTCCAAATCCGACGCTCTACCACTGGACCACGGATGCCACACAATTGATGAATTGTCGACAACGAAACAGTCAAACCTGTGTTAGTGGTTACCTCTATTAAACATCTAGCCTTCAGATTCCCCCTCTTGTCATTGGTTATTGCATATTGGTGGAAATTTCTTTACGCTATCTGTAATTGATAATTTTCAGGAAAGAGGACCAGATTAAACAGATCGATCATGAGTTGGACCAGGAGAAACGGATGGCCGATAACCTTGTAAATGACATGGTAAGTGTGGATTTGATATGGAGTTAGGTTCTTAGTAGATGGTAGAACAGAGAAGCGGATAGCCGATAACCTTGTAAATGACATGGTATGTGTGGATTTGATATGGGAATTAGGTTCTGGGTAGATGGTAGAACAGAGAAGCGGATGGCCGATAACCTTGTAAATGACATGGTAAGTGTGGATTTGATATGGAGTTAGGTTCTTGGTAGATGGTAGAACAGAGAAACTGATAGCCGATAACCTTGCAAATGACATGGTATGTGTGGATTTGATATGGAGTTAGATTCTTGGTAGACGGTGGAGGAACCCTTAGGCAAGACACTTAAATTCACATTACCCCTTCTTCTCAATGCGATGGATTACCCCTTCTCCCTGCCTCATGGCGGTGTCTCATGCTGTTGTCTGAAGAGCAATTAGTCTTAATTTGTAAGAATTTATTTCACAATCGAGCTAATCTAAATTTGTATGAACTACAACAAACTCATTCAGGCCTAACTGGTTGTTGCAGTGAAACGATGAAAATGCTTTGCATTGTGACTAAGTGATTGACTCCTTGGACTAAGTGATTGACTCCATAGACTAAGTGATTGACTCCTTGGAACAAGTGATTGACTCCTTGGAACAAGTGATTGACTCCATGGACTAAGTGATTGACTCCTTGGAACAAGTGATTGACTCCTTGGCACAAAAGTGACTCTGTAAGTGATTGACTCCATGGAACGTGATTCCCATGGACTAAGTGATTGACTCCTTGGACTAAGTGATTGACTCCTTGAACAAGTGATTGACTCCTTGGACAAGTGATTGACTCCTTGGACTAAGTGATTGACTCCTTGGAACAAGTGATTGACGTCTTGGAACAAGTGATTGACTCCTTGGAACAAGTGATTGACTCCTTGGACTAAGTGATTGACTCCTTGGAACAAGTGATTGACTCCATGGACTAACGTGATACTCCATGGACAATTGAACTGCATAGACTAGATTGACTCCATGGACTAAGTGATTGACTCCCTGTAAAGTGATTGACTCCATGGACTAAGTGATTGACTCCATGGACTAAGTGATTGACTCCATGGACTAATTGATTGACTCCATGGACTAAGTGATTGACTCCATGGACTAATTGATTGACTCCATGGACTAAGTGATTGACTCCATGGACTAAGTGATTGACTCCCTGTACTAAGTGATTGACTCCATGGACTAAATGATTGACTCCATGGACTAAGTGATTGACTCCATGGACTAAATGATTGACTCCATGGACTAAGTGATTGACTCCATGGACTAAGTGATTGACTCCATGGACTAAGTGATTGACTCCATGGACTAAGTGATTGACTCCATGGACTACCAATATGAATGTCCTGAGTTTGATAAGAGAGATCTATATGTCTTGCGAACCAGAGACTAGAGATTCCATTGACTGCGTTTTGCATAGCCACAATAGAGGCAGAGGTGCTAATCCACAAGAGTAGTGTATAGCACCCAGTCACTCTATTATGTGGAGGGGAACAATAAAACAAATATGAACAGTCTCAAACACAGTGTTTTATAACCTTGCCAGGACCCGGACATGCGTCAGAAATACTACCGCCTGAAGGATATGAATGAACACATGCTGAAGCAGCTCGAGGATGGTCAGCAACAACTGGACGTGCTCAACTCAAAGGTGGAGGGACTGCAGGAGGTAAGCAATGTTTACCCAGTACAGCGGCCATATTTGCACAATCCAGGGCCTTCTTTAAATAATAATATTCTAAATGATAGTAGAATATTTGTTTACAGTAAAATGGAAATAAAAGATTGCTCTTTCTGAAAAATTATTATTTGCTTTTTCTCTATATAAAATCATGGTGTAAAATTATTCAAGTTATCTGTGTCCATTTTCTTTACAGTTAAAACATTACAGTTAATCGTGTCCATTTTGATTGCAGGAGTTATCTGATCTGTTTTCTTTACAGGAGTTATCCATGTCTATTTTCTTAGCAGGAGTTATCCGATCCATTTTCTTGACAGGAGTTATCCATGTCTATTTTCTTAGCAGGAATTATCCGATCTGTTTTCTTTACAGGAGTTATCCATGTCTAGTTTCTTAGCAGGAGTTATCCGATCCATTTTCCTTGCAGGAGTTATCCATGTCCTTTTTGTTTTGTCTGTTTTCTTTACCAGAGTTATTCATATCCATTTTCTGTACATTTTCTGTACAGGAGTTATCCATGTCTGTTTTCTGTACAGGAGTTATCCATGTCCATTTTCTGTACAGGAGTTATCCATGTCTGTTTTCTGTACAGGAGTTATCCATGTCCGTTTTCTGTACAGGAGTTATCCATGTCCTTTTTGTTTTGTCTGTTTTCTTTACCAGAGTTATTCATATCCATTTTCTGTACAGGAGTTATCCATGTCCGTTTTCTGTACAGGAGTTATCCATGTCCATTTTCTGTACAGGAGTTATCCATGTCCGTTTTCCATACAGGAGTTATCAATGTCCATTTTCTGTACAGGAGTTATCCATGTCTGTTTTCTGTACAGGAGTTATCCATGTCCGTTTTCTTTGCAGGAGTTATCCATGTCCACTTTCTTTGCAGGAGTTAGTCATGTCCATTTTCTGTACAGGAGTTGTCCATTTTCTTTGCAGGAGTTATCCATGCCCACTTTCTTTGCAGGAGTTATCCATATCTGTTTTCTGTACAGGAGTTATCCATGCCCACTTTCTTTGCAGGAGTTATCCATGCCCACTGTTATCCATGCCCACTTTCTTTGCAGGAGTTATCCATTTCCGTTTTCTGTACAGGAGTTATCCATGTCCACTTTCTTTGCAGGAGTTATCCATTTCCGTTTTCTGTACAGGAGTTATCCATGCCCACTTTCTTTGCAGGAGTTATCCATGCCCACTTTCTTTGCAGGAGTTATCCATGCCCACTTTCTTTGCAGGAGTTATCCATTTCCATTTTCTGTACAGGAGTTATCCATGTCCACTTTCTTTGCAGGAGTTATCCATTTTCTTTACAGGAGTTATCCATGTCCATTTTCTGTACAGGAGTTATCCATGTCCATTTCCTTGCAGATGTTATCCATTTCCGTTTTCTGTACAGGAGTTATCCATGTCCATTTTCTGTACAGGAGTTATCCATGTCCACTTTCTTTGCAGGAGTTATCCATGTCCATTTTCTGTACAGGAGTTATCCATGTCCAGTATCTTTGCAGGAGTTATCCATGTCCAGTATCTTTGCAGGAGTTATCCATGTCCAGTATCTTTGCAGGAGTTATCCATGACCAGTATCTTTGCAGGAGTTATCCATGACCAGTATCTTTGCAGGAGTTATCCATGTCCATTTTCTTTGCAGGAGTTATCCATGTCCATTTTCTTTGCAGGAGTTATCCATGTCCATTTTCTTTGCAGGAGTTATCCATATCCATTTTCTTTGCAGGAGTTATCCATGTCGCAGGTGAAGCAGGAGGCAGTGCGGTTGTACGAGCAGCTCAATGACCTTGAGATGAAGCGTGATAGTTTGATCGAGGAGGCGAAAACTACAACGAGTCCGGCCGAGGAGCGTGAGAAGCTGCTGAAGCAAGTGAAGGAAGATAATGTGGAAATTGCTAGCATGGAGAGACAGTAAGTACAGCTTCTATGTTACATGAATACATACATACAGGGATCATTCTAGAGGGCGATGTGGGCGAAATTGTCGCCCTAGGGACCCCACTTCTCCCTAAAAAAAACAAACATTTATTTTGGTTTTTACGATTTTCAAACAAAATTTTGTCTAGTAAGATACACTGGCCCATTATAAAGAACTCCTTCTATTCAAATGTATTTAATGGTTGTACTGTGCATTTTAAGCCTATTTTGCAGAAGTATATTAAAGAACACCATTTAAGGAAGCGATCACGTGCTTTCTTACTTCTCCCAAAAATTCTGACCTAGAATGAACCCTGTACATACATATATATATATATATATATATGTGATCAAATTTTACATGGAGGACATTTGGTTGGTTTAAACATATTTATTCATTCATAATGTACAGTACATATGATATCTATTGTATACAGAATGAAAATGGATTTAATCGAAAGCTTAAAGCTTATTGAGATTATCTCCATAATTTGGTTGCGTTGTTAAATTCAGATCACTTGCCATTCATAAACAGAATTAAACAAACATGATTATATATGCGTCTTTTCAGGGAGAAGTGAGGCAATTCAGGGAGAAGAGAGGAAATTGATTATGCAGGGAGACTACTTGCCCTTAGATCAAGCCCTGTTTATTAAATATTAGTCTTTCAAAATCATTTATTACAGGACCAATGAATTTCGAGAGAAGATGGAGTCTGTTCAGGAAGAAATCCACTCACTTGACATGGATATAGAAGAAAACCAAGGTATATACAGTAAAACAGGCTTATAGTATATGCCGGGGGAAAAGTTCACTATATGTCACCAATGCCGGTAATACAGCTTTGATGATAGTATGACGCAAATCATATTACAGACGGATCTGTAGTCCAGTGGTAACACGCTGGACTGGTAATCCAGGGATCGCAGGTTCGATCCCCCGTTTGACCCTAATAAAATTAAACAGTCTTTCAGATGGGACGTTAAACCGAGGTCTCGTGTCGGTGCTTTACACCGTGCACGTAAAAGAACCAGAGGAGACTGGAATGGGTCTCTGTCTGTATCATTGCACTATCCTCCAAAAATCTAAAATGACTAATCTCTTAGAGGAGGCGTCGCTCATATGGGCAACCGGTAGCGACGGTAAATAAACGTAAAACACACACACACACAAATCATATTGAGAATATGTGCAAATACACTTTGTGAACAAATTCATGTTTTACTATCTAAAGAAAATCAACCTACATAATGATCAGCCATCAAAAATATCTTATCAACCTTTGAACGAAATTGGCAACAAGTGTATGTAAGATATTCACCCAAGAATCAATCAGTAGTTGATTATTTCTCCCTTATTCACTCACTATTTTATAGCTGTATACTGGGTTTCCCCATTCATCCTAGAATCAATCAGTAGTTAATTATTTCTCCCTTATTCACTATTTTATAGCTGTATACTGGGTTTCCCCGTTCACCCTTGAATGAATCAGTAGTTAATTATTTCTCCCTTATTCACTATTTTATAGCTGTATACTGGGTTTCCCCGTACACCCTAGAATCAATCAGTAGTTAATTATTTCTCCCTTATTCACTATTTTATAGCTGTATACTGGGTTTCCCCGTTCATCCTAGAATCAATCAGTAGTTAATTATTTCTCCCGTTATTCACTATTTTATAGCTGTATACTGGGTTTCCCCATTCACCCTAGAATCAATCAGTAGTTAATTATTTCTCCCTTTATTCACTATTTTATAGCTGTATACTGGGTTTCCCCATTCACCCTAGAATCAATCAGTAGTTAATTATTTCTCCCTTTATTCATTCACTATTTTATAGCTGTATACTGGGTTTCCCCCGTTCACCCTAGAATCAATCAGTAGTTAATTATTTCTCCCGTTATTCACTATTTTATAGCTGTATACTGGGTTTCCCCATTCACCCTAGAATCAATCAGTAGTTAATTATTTCTCCCTTTATTCATTCACTATTTTATAGCTGTATACTGGGTTTCCCCGTACACCCTAGAATCAATCAGTAGGTGATTATTTCTCCCTTTATTCACTCACTATTTTATAGCTGTATACTGGGTTTCCCCCGTTCACCCTAGAATCAATCAGTAGTTAATTATTTCTCCCGTTATTCACTATTTTATAGCTGAATACTGGGTTTCCCCATTCACCCTAGAATCAATCAGTAGTTAATTATTTCTCCCTTTATTCATTCACTATTTTATAGCTGTATACTGGGTTTCCCCTGTTCACCCTAGAAACAATCGACAGTTAATTATTTCTCCCACTGGGGTGGGCGAGGTCAGGATCCCTAGAGTGACTGTATCGCCCATGTCGCCCTCTACAATGAGCGCTGCGGTACCACTAATTATTCACACTGCTTGTTTATCTACAGGAGAAAGAAATCAGAAATACAAAGAGTTGAAAAAGAGGGAGGAGACAATGGATGGTAAGATTAAGATAGTATAAATTGTAAATTCATGTTCAATTGGCTTGCGGAGGTAAGTGGTTCTACCCAGGTGTCCACCTATTCCTAAAGAGGCACACCTGGGGTCTTTCTCCATCAATTATAGTTTGAGCATCACCATATGTCCTAAAATTGTTTGTTCGACTATAAGTAAAATATAATGTTATTAACGGGACCTCTGTGGGAATCACACTGGGGGTGTCAAATTCTTTCACGTGAGGAAATTATCCAGCTGGCTTGTGGGAGGTTAGTGGTTCTACTCTGGTGTCCGTCCGTCCCTGATCTACTGCTTGGCGGGGCACGTGAGGTCTTCGACCAATAATAGCTGGAGAGTTGCTATATGACCGAAGCTGTTGATGCCACTTTAAACCCCAAACAAACAAACAAAATAGAGACACGAGTCATGTTACTTAGTTTATACAAATTTATTTTAGCTCGATTGCGAAACAAGTTATTTCAACTTATATTAATCACTCTCAAGACCTCATTCCTAGTGGAATCTATCGCCATGAGGGAGAGAGAAGAGGCAACATGGAATTTAAATGCCTTGCCTAAGGGCACAATCGTAACGGCTTCAGCGAGGCTCGAACTCCGGGCCTTTCGCACCTGAAACGAACGCGCATCCACTGCGCTATCACGACTTCCACAGTCATGTTACTTGCCACATGTGGCTTAAATCCAAACTTCGCAACAGCAATTGTTTGTTCTGCAGTATGCAGTAGAAAACGGAAGTTAATGCAACTATCTACATACGGTCATCATAAATTTATAGGCTACAGTTTCAGTCCCACCACATGCCGACATCTATCTTATCGTCTTATAAGAAAGTACAATAACGTTCAAGTACTTGACTGTATTTTCATAATCTTGATTAAAACGTGAAATTTATATATAATCTTTGTAATTTTATGCAGATTTCCTCCATACCTTTGAAGCATCCAAGTCTCAGGAATATGTAAGTACCAGGGGCGGGTCCATGGTTTCAAGTTAGAGGGGGTGTAAGATTTTTGTGAACCAGTGGCAGATCATTTGCTTCTTGTTCAGTTTTCCATGTCTCTGCTATGGCAACAATGGATGTATGTAGGTAGTAATGTACTCACAGGCACCAGACACAAAAATATTTTTTTTTTGTGTCTGGTGCCTGTGAATGTACTAAATACAGCAGAACCTCTTTAGCTGCCACCTCCTTGGCTCTAGTTCTCGTGCATCAAACTAAAAAATCACTGTGTGACCATAGCTGCTTGTGCGACTCAAGCGAAGTGCGACGTTCAAACCAGAGGCCGAGTGGTTACGGTCGGTGACTTCAAATCACTTGCCCCCTCACTGCTGTAGGTTCAAATCCATTTGCAGGTGTCAAATTATTTCATGTAAGGAAGTTATCCAGCTGGCTTGTGGTTGGTCAGTGGTTCTACCTGGGTGCCTGATATACTGTGCGGATGAGGCAACTGGGGTCTTCCTCCACCACTAACAGCTGGAGAGACAGATTCTTTTGAGTGAGGAAACTATTCAACTGACTTGTGAAAGGTTGGTGGTTCTACTCGGGTGCCAGTCGGTGCCTGATAGACTGGGCGGATGAGGCAACTGGGGTCTTCCTCCACCACTAACAGCTGGAGAGACAGATTCTTTTGAGTGAGGAAACTATTCAACTGACTTGTGAAAGGTTGGTGGTTCTACTCGGGTGCCAGTCGGTGCCTGATATACTGGGCGGATGAGGCAACTGGGGTCTTCCTCCACCACTAACAGCTGGAGAGACAGATTATTTTGAGTGAGGAAACTATTCAACTGACTTGTGAAAGGTTGGTGGTTCTACTCGGGTGCCAGTCGGTGCCTGATATACTGGGCGGATGAGGCAACTGGGGTCTTCCTCCACCACTAACAGCTGGAGAGACAGATTCTTTTGAGTGAGGAAACTATTCAACTGACTTGTGAAAGGTTGGTGGTTCTACTCATCACCACATAAAACTTGAAAGTTCTTTGGTGTTAGTGTCTGTCTAAATGCAATAATCTGACTGCCATGCATGTATTACTTTTCATAACAGCAATGACATTAGCACGTTCCTAAAGATAAAGTTTTCTCTCACAAAATCGGTTATAACATTAATAATGGTGTAAAATTGTTACTTGTGTGTTTCAGCAAAGGATTGGAGAATTGGAGGAGAATGTAGTGAGCTTGCTGGAACATATCAGCAGGGTAAGTTATGTAAGATACGGGTAACCATGTGGTAGGTAAGTCACTCTGAATGACCTGGCTAACAATGCACATCAGTACCATAATTATGTATCCATAATTTAAAAATCAAATTTCCAAAAATGCACAATAATCGTCCCTTGGAATAATATCTGAGAGAGAAATTGAATCTTTCACATATTTTGCAGCTGCTTTGCAGTTGCAACTACCACCACCCACCATTGTACACCACCCACCATTGTACACTGAATATACTGAACTTGTTTTACATTGTTCATTGTTCAGTATATTTCATTATTTCAAATTATGTTTTTCGGCATTCACTAGTCAAAATAATCATTAACCACCATAAAATACAAAGTATTATGTAAAATCATTATCAGAATTGTGTGTAAAATGATCAAATACACCAGAATTGTGTGTAAACTGATCAAATACACCAGAATTGTGTGTAAAATGATCAAATACACCAGAATTGTGTGTAAACTGATCAAATACACCAGAATTGTGTGTAAACTGATCAAATACATCAGAATTGTGTGTAAACTGATCAAATACACCAGAATTGTGTGTAAACTGATCAAATACACCAGAATTGTGTGTAAACTGATCAAATACACCAGAATTGTGTGTAAAATGATCAAATACATCAGAATTGTGTGTAAAATGATCAAATACATCAGAATTGTGTGTAAAATGATCAAATACATCAGAATTGTGTGTAAACTGATCAAATACACCAGAATTGTGTGTAAAATGATCAAATACACCAGAATTGTGTGTAAAATGATCAAATACACCAGAATTGTGTGTAAACTGATCAAATACACCAGAATTGTGTGTAAAATGATCAAATACACCAGAATTGTGTGTAAACTGATCAAATACACCAGAATTGTGTGTAAACTGATCAAATACACCAGAATTGTGTGTAAAATGATCAAATACATCAGAATTGTGTGTAAAATGATCAAATACATCAGAATTGTGTGTAAAATGATCAAATACATCAGAATTGTGTGTAAAATGATCAAATACACCAGAATGATCAAATACACCAGAATTGTGTGTAAAATGATCAAATACATCAGAATTGTGTGTAAAATGATTGGCTGTAAAACCATCATTTTTTGTTTGTAGAATATGAGTCGTTTTTCGGCACTACCTAGCCAGGATGAGTTGGCTGAGATGAAGGAAGATCTGGCATTCAAGGAAGGAGAAATGAAGAATTCGGAATACACTTCTATGGGCCTTGGTCAAGGTATGATTGTTCAATCTTTTGGATGATCTAAGCCAAGGTTTTTAGAGAGAATGTTTTTTAATACGTTTATTTTATGTGGAGGTTGTCTTTAGGGAAAGTTGTTTCTAATTCTGTCTCGTTTCTGAGAATGAGAATTTGCATGACGATTTGGAGGTTGACAACAACATAGCAACATTCATGGGGGAAGAAAATATTTCCGTCATTTATCATGGTCCACCATTAACGGGGAATCACTAAGTTATTCAAGACTGTATTTCCAATTTTGTTTGTTTTTAGCGAACGAGAAATTACAAGAAAATTTGTGTGTTTTTACGTTTATTTATCGTCGCTACCGGTTGCCCATATCAGCGACGCCTCCTGAAGAGATTAGTTATTTTAGATTTTGGAGGATAGTGAATGATACAGACAGAGACCCATTCCAGAATCTCCTCTGGTTCTTTTACGTGCACAGTGTAAAGCACCGACACAAGACCTCGGTTTAACGTCCCATCTGAAAGACTGTTAATTTTATTAGGCTCAGACGGGGGATCGAACCTGCGATCCCTATATTACCAGTCCAGCGTGTTGCCAAGAAGATTTGGAGAAGGTTGACAACTTTATAGCAACATTCATGGGGATGAAAATATTACCGTCATATTTATCATGGTCCACCATTAAGCGGGGAATCACTAAAGGCAGTCGAGACTGTATTTCCAATTTTGTTTGTTTTCAGAGAACGAGAAGTTACGAGAAGATTTGGAGAAGGTTGAGCAGCTGGAGAACAAGATCAATACGGAGCTCGTCATGCTCCACGAGAAGATTGCTACCATGGAAACCGAGCTTGATACATTCCGAGATCTCGACTCGCTGAAGACGAAATCTGAGGAAAAGAAACAGGTGTGAAACTTGTCAAGTGAATTTTATTTTGCGATATTTCATAATTCTACTACCCTTCACTCCACAACAAAACTCATGCTATCTCCGTACTGCTGATAAGCAATAGGCATTCTGTACTACATACTCAATGGGAATAGAAACCACAGATAGGGAAGTATGTGAGATGGTACGATGGTCGCGATCGGACAGGTGGGTTTTCTCCGGGTACTCCGGTTTCCTCCCTCATGAATGACCACATATATGCTTTCATCCGAGCCAACGAGAGTGATTAATATAAGTTGTGAAAACTTGCTTCGCAATCGTTGTAAAATAAATAAAGTATAAAGAAACCATTATAGAATGGCAGCTATATATCAAGTCAAAGTTTTTATTGGCGTATACATGTACATCGCCAAGAAACATGATTGGCGGTTACATACAAAGTTTACAGAAAAGCATGATATATATAAGGTATGAGTAAGCATAGCATTAACATTTACGAAATACATTGTTTAACGATATAGTTGGTATTCAGTGTCTCACAAATAATTATTATACAAGCAGTAACATTCATTTATTTAATTAATATCATTTCTTTTACTTGTTGCTAAGTCCGCCTCCGTGGTCGAGTGGTTACGGTCGCTGACTTGTATACCACTGTAACCTATCATCACTTTATATGAAAAAGTTGGCAGTTTCTTACGGAGGTTGGTGCACCCAAGTACTGGTTAACCGTTGGAGCCTGCCCAGGAAAGGTGTTGTTAGGTAAACTGCCCGCCGGCGATATAGCCCAAAATGGTGCTGATGCAGGCGTAAAACCCGAAATATAACATAACTTGTTGCTAAATAAATATATTTAGCTAAATTGACATACTGCTGATAAGCAATAGGCATACTGCTACATACTCAATATCTATGGGAATAGAAAACATTATGGAATGGCAGCTATATGTGGGCAGTGATAACGGTGTTATATGGAATTTATATGGAGTAAATGTATTGTAATGTTAAATGGCTTTATCTGTATCTAAGAAGTAAAATCAATGTTACTTCCAGTCAGATAACATAATATGCAGTCATTTTATCCAGATTAGAAAACAGTCAGATAACATAATATGCAGTCATTTTATCCAGATTAGAAAACAGTCAGATAACATAATATGCAGTCATTTTATCCAGATTAGAAAACAGTCAGATAACATAATATGCAGTCATTTCATCCAGATTAGAAAACAGTCAGATAACATAATATGCAGTCATTTCATCCAGATTAGAAAATTTACCCGACTCCACTGAATAGAGTGAAGAAAGTGTCCTAATTTTGAACTTATTTCAGAATTGCCCTCTGTCCGCTCACTGTCCATACAAAATCTGGAACACCGAATAAAAAAGCCAACATCACGATATTATATCGTATTATATCCCTCCCCCACAAAGGGCTGGAGACATTGTGTTTGCCCTGTCTGTATTCTGAAAGCACTTCTTGCATGATGTCTACTTCATCACAGTTCATTTACACTTTATTACATGAGAACTGTTTGAATCACCGACCGAGTACCCGAGGTTATATAACTTCTCTGGATCTCAAACTCATAGCTCATGTGATTTGAATGGTTGATTCCGAGTTTTACTGTCAGCGCAACCAATCAGAGACTTGAGACTGAGTTTGAGACAGTTTTATAACCGCCAGGCCTGGGCACATAAATCGTGGTGGGTCATTGAACCAAATTTATTTTAAGGTCAAAGGTGAAGGTCACATTTAACTCCAACTTTTTTGGAATTACCTCGTCTTCAAATTGTCATCGTTGGTCAAGGAGACCGTATGGATTTGGGATGTTTCTAGTCAAAGTCACAGGAACATTTGAATCATTTCTGATCAGTATCTTATGAAGCAGTGTGAAGCACTATTGTCTGGGTCAATAGATGAACTGTATTGAATCTAGAGGAAGTAGGTGAAATGTCAAGGTCACACATACCAGATCCAGGTTAGGTGACTCACCCATAGAACCCTTGTTTCTATTACCAAAGATCACACGCATTTGTAGTTTATTATTTTTCTATAACAGAAACTACAGTCCAACAGAATCATTCTACAGAAGAGAAAAGATACGTTTAAACGCCAACTTCAGCAGCTCAGCTCCAAATACGAGGGTCTGAAGGCTACGTTGAACGACAATGAGACATATACACAGGTAATACCTCACTTTCGTTACCTACAAATAAACTAAAGCTGTACATTTCTGATATTGTTCTCTATAATGGTGATCATCTTTCCAATTTCTCTACGATGGACAGTGGATTGTTCTCTACGATGGACAGTGGATTGTTCTCTACGATGTACAGTGGATTGTTCTCTACGATGGACAGTGGATTGTTTCTCTACGATGGACAGTGGATTGTTTTCTACGATGGACAGTGGATTGTTCTCTACGATGGACAGTGGATTGTTTCTCTACGATGGACAGTGGATTGTTTCTCTATGATGGACAGTGGATTGTTTCTCTACGATGGACAGTGGATTGTTGTCTACGATGGACAGTGGATTGTTCTCTACGATGGACAGTGGATTGTTTCTCTATGATGGACAGTGGATTCTTCTCTACGATGGACAGTGGATTCTTCTCTACGATGTACAGTGGATTGTTCTCTACGATGTACAGTGGATTGTTCTCTACGATGGACAGTGGATTGTTTCTCTATGACGGACAGTGGATTGTTCTCTACGATGGACAATGGATTGTTCTCTATGATGGACAGTGGATAGTTTCTCTATGATGGACAGTGGATTGTTCTCTACAATGGATAGTGGATTGTTCTCTATGATGGACAGTGGATTGTACTCTACGATGGACAGTGGATTGTTCTCTACAATGGACAGTGGATTGTTCTCTATGATGGACAGTGGATTGTTCTCTACGATGGACAGTGGATTGTTCTCTACGATGGACAGTGGATTGTTCTCTACGATGGACAGTGGATTGTTCTCTATGATGGACAGTGGATTGTTCTCTATGATGGACAGTGGATTGTTCTCTACGATGTACAGTGGATTGTTCTCTACGATGTACAGTGGATTGTTTCTCTACAATGGACAGTGGATTGTTCTCTATGATGGACAGTGGATTGTTTCTCTACGATGTACAGTGGATTGTTCTCTACAATGGACAGTGGATTGTTCTCTACGATGGACAGTGGATTGTTCTCTACGATGGACAGTGGATTGTTGATGGACAGTGGATTGTTCTCTACGATGGACAGTGGATTGTTCTCTACAATGGACAGTGGATTGTTCTCTACGATGGACAGTGGATTGTTCTCTACGATGGACAGTGGATTGTTCTCTACGATGGACAGTGGATTGTTCTCTACGATGGACAGTGGATTGTTCTCTACGATGGACAGTGGATTGTTTCTCTACGATGGACAGTGGATTGTTCTCTACGATGGACAGTGGATTGTTCTCTATGATGGACAGTGGATTGTTCTCTATGATGGACAGTGGATTGTTTCTCTACGATGGACAGTGGATTGTTCTCTACGATGTACAGTGGATTGTTCTCTATGATGGACAGTGGATTGTTCTCTATGATGGACAGTGGATTGTTCTCTATGATGGACAGTGGATTGTTTCTCTACGATGGACAGTGGATTGTTTCTCTACGATGGACAGTGGATTGTTTCTCTACGATGGACAGTGGATTGTTTTCTACGATGGACAGTGGATTGTTCTCTACGATGGACAGTGGATTGTTTCTCTACGATGGACAGTGGATTGTTTCTCTATGATGGACAGTGGATTGTTTCTCTACGATGGACAGTGGATTGTTGTCTACGATGGACAGTGGATTGTTCTCTACGATGGACAGTGGATTGTTTCTCTATGATGGACAGTGGATTCTTCTCTACGATGGACAGTGGATTCTTCTCTACGATGTACAGTGGATTGTTCTCTACGATGTACAGTGGATTGTTCTCTACGATGGACAGTGGATTGTTTCTCTATGACGGACAGTGGATTGTTCTCTACGATGGACAATGGATTGTTCTCTATGATGGACAGTGGATTGTTTCTCTACGATGTACAGTGGATTGTTTCTCTATGATGGACAGTGGATAGTTTCTCTATGATGGACAGTGGATTGTTCTCTACAATGGATAGTGGATTGTTCTCTATGATGGACAGTGGATTGTACTCTACGATGGACAGTGGATTGTTCTCTACAATGGACAGTGGATTGTTCTCTATGATGGACAGTGGATTGTTCTCTACGATGGACAGTGGATTGTTCTCTACGATGGACAGTGGATTGTTCTCTACGATGGACAGTGGATTGTTCTCTATGATGGACAGTGGATTGTTCTCTACAGTGGATTGTTGTCTACGATGGACAGTGGATTGTTCTCTACAATGGACAGTGGATTGTTCTCTATGATGGACAGTGGATTGTTCTCTACGATGTACAGTGGATTGTTCTCTACGATGTACAGTGGATTGTTTCTCTACAATGGACAGTGGATTGTTCTCTATGATGGACAGTGGATTGTTTCTCTACGATGTACAGTGGATTGTTCTCTACAATGGACAGTGGATTGTTCTCTACGATGGACAGTGGATTGTTCTCTACGATGGACAGTGGATTGTTGATGGACAGTGGATTGTTCTCTACGATGGACAGTGGATTGTTCTCTACAATGGACAGTGGATTGTTCTCTACGATGGACAGTGGATTGTTCTCTACGATGGACAGTGGATTGTTCTCTACGATGGACAGTGGATTGTTCTCTACGATGGACAGTGGATTGTTCTCTACGATGGACAGTGGATTGTTTCTCTACGATGGACAGTGGATTGTTCTCTACGATGGACAGTGGATTGTTCTCTATGATGGACAGTGGATTGTTCTCTATGATGGACAGTGGATTGTTTCTCTACGATGGACAGTGGATTGTTCTCTACGATGTACAGTGGATTGTTCTCTATGATGGACAGTGGATTGTTCTCTATGATGGACAGTGGATTGTTCTCTATGATGGACAGTGGATTGTTTCTCTACGATGGACAGTGGATTGTTTCTCTACGATGGACAGTGGATTGTTCTCTACGATGGAAAGTGGATTGTTTCTCTACGATGGACAGTGGATTGTTTCTCTATGATGGTCAGTGGATTGTTCTCTACGATGGTCAGTGGATTGTTCTCTACGATGGACAGTGGATTGTTTCTCTACGATGGAAAGTGGATTGTTTCTCTATGATGGACAGTGGATTGTTTCTCTACGATGGTCAGTGGATTGTTCTCTACGATGGACAGTGGATTGTTCTCTACGATGGACAGTGGATTGTTTCTCTACGATGTACAGTGGATTGTTTCTCTACGATGGACAGTCGATTGTTCTCTTCGATGGACAGTGGATTGTTCTCTACGATGGACAGTGGATTGTTCTCTATGATGGACAGTGGATTGTTTCTCTACGATGGACAGTGGATTGTTTCTCAACGATGGACAATGGATTGTTCTCTACGATGGACAGTGGATTGTTTCTCTATGATGGGACAGTGGATTGTTCTCTACGATGGACAGTGGATTGTTCTCTACGATGGACAGTGGATTGTTCTCTATGATTGACAGTGGATTGTTTCTCTACAATGGACAGTGGATTGTTCTCTACGATGGACAGTGGATTGTTCTCTACAGTGGATTGTTCTCTACGATGGACAGTGGATTGTTCTCTACGATGGACAGTGGATTGTTCTCTACGATGGACAGTGGATTGTTCTCTATGATGGACAGTGGATTGTTCTCTACGATGTACAGTGGATTGTTCTCTACGATGTACAGTGGATTGTTCTCTACGATGGACAGTGGATTGTTCTCTACGATGGACAGTGGATTGTTCTCTACGATGGACAGTGGATTGTTCTCTACGATGGACAGTGGATTGTTCTCTACGATGGACAGTGGATTGTTCTCTATGATGGACAGTGGATTGTTCTCTACGATGGACAGTGGATTGTTCTCTACGATGGACAGTGGATTGTTCTCTATGATGGACAGTGGATTGTTCTCTACGATGGACAGTGGATTGTTCTCTATGATGGACAGTGGATTGTTCTCTACGATGGACAGTGGATTGTTCTCTACGATGGACAGTGGATTGTTCTCTACGATGGAAAGTGGATTGTTTCTCTACGATGGACAGTGGATTGTTTCTCTATGATGGTCAGTGGATTGTTCTCTACGATGGTCAGTGGATTGTTCTCTACGATGGACAGTGGATTGTTTCTCTACGATGGAAAGTGGATTGTTCTCTATGATGGACAGTGGATTGTTCTCTACGATGGACAGTGGATTGTTCTCTACGATGGACAGTGGATTGTTCTCTACGATGGACAGTGGATTGTTTCTCTACGATGTACAGTGGATTGTTTCTCTACGATGGACAGTCGATTGTTCTCTTCGATGGACAGTGGATTGTTCTCTACGATGGACAGTGGATTGTTCTCTATGATGGACAGTGGATTGTTTCTCTACGATGGACAGTGGATTGTTTCTCTACGATGGACAGTGGATTGTTCTCTATGATGGACAGTGGATTGTTCTCTATGATGGACAGTGGATTGTTCTCTATGATGGACAGTGGATTGTTCTCTACGATGGACAGTGGATTGTTTCTCTACGATGGACAGTGGATTGTTCTCTACGATGGAAAGTGGATTGTTTCTCTACGATGGACAGTGGATTGTTTCTCTATGATGGTCAGTGGATTGTTCTCTACAATGGTCAGTGGATTGTTCTCTACGATGGACAGTGGATTGTTTCTCTACGATGGAAAGTGGATTGTTTCTCTATGATGGACAGTGGATTGTTTCTCTACGATGGTCAGTGGATTGTTCTCTACGATGGACAGTGGATTGTTCTCTACGATGGACAGTGGATTGTTTCTCTACGATGTACAGTGGATTGTTTCTCTACGATGGACAGTCGATTGTTCTCTTCGATGGACAGTGGATTGTTCTCTACGATGGACAGTGGATTGTTCTCTATGATGGACAGTGGATTGTTTCTCTACGATGGACAGTGGATTGTTTCTCTACGATGGACAGTGGATTGTTCTCTACGATGGACAATTGTTCTCTACGATGGACAGTGGATTGTTCTCTACGATGGACAGTGGATTGTTCTCTACGATGGACAGTGGATTGTTCTCTACGATGGACAGTGGATTGTTCTCTACAATGGACAGTGGATTGTTCTCTACAATGGACAGTGGATTGTTCTCTACAATGGACAGTGGATTGTTCTCTACAATGGACAGTGGATTGTTCTCTACAATGGACAGTGGATTGTTCTCTACAATGGACAGTGGATTGTTCTCTACGATGGACAGTGGATTGTTCTCTACGATGGACAGTGGATTGTTCTCTACAATGGACAGTGGATTGTTCTCTACGATGGACAGTGGATTGTTCTCTACAATGGACAGTGGATTGTTCTCTACAATGGACAGTGGATTGTTCTCTACAATGGACAGTGGATTGTTCTCTACAATGGACAGTGGATTGTTCTCTACAATGGACAGTGGATTGTTCTCTACGATGGACAGTGGATTGTTCTCTATGATGGACAGTGGATTGTTTCTCTATGATGGACAGTGGATTGTTCTCTACAATGGACAGTGGATTGTTCTCTACAATGGACAGTGGATTGTTCTCTACAATGGACAGTGGATTGTTCTCTACAATGGACAGTGGATTGTTCTCTACGATGTACAGTGGATTGTTCTCTACGATGGACAGTGGATTGTTTCTCTACGGACAGTGGATTGTTCTCTACGATGGACAGTGGATTGTTCTCTATGATGGACAGTGGATTGTTCTCTACGATGTACAGTGGATTGTTCTCTACGATGTACAGTGGATTGTTCTCTACGAAGGACAGTCGATTGTTCTCTACGATGGAGTCGATTGTTCTCTACGATGGACAGTCGATTGTTTCTCTACGGACAGTGGATTGTTCTCTACGATGGACAGTCGATTGTTCTCTACGATGTACAGTGGATTGTTCTCTACGATGGACAGTGGATTGTTCTCTACGATGTACAGTGGATTGTTTCTCTATGATGGTCAGTGGATTGTTCTCTACGATGGACAGTGGATTGTTCTCTACGATGTACAGTGGATTGTTCTCTACGATGGACAGTGGATTGTTCTCTACGATGTACAGTGGATTGTTCTCTATGATGGATAGTGGATTGTTCTCTACGATGGACAGTGGATTGTACTCTACGATGTACAGTGGATTGTTCTCTACAGTGGATTGTTCTCTACGATGGACAGTGGGATTGTTCTCTATGATGGACAGTGGATTGTTCTCTACAATGGACAGTGGATTGTTCTCTACGATGGACAGTGGATTGTTCTCTACGATGGACAGTGGATTGTTCTCTACGATGGACAGTGAATTGATTGTTCTCTACGATGGACAGTCGATTGTTCTCTATGATGGACAGTGGATTGTTCTCTACGATGGACAGTGGATTGTTCTCTACGGTGGACAGTGAATTGTTCTCTATGATGGATAGTGGATTGTTCTCTACGGTGGACAGTGGATTGTTCTCTATGATGGACAGTGGATTGTTCTCTACGATGGACAGTGGATTGTTCTCTATGATGTACAGTGGATTGTTCTCTACGATGGACAGTGGATTGTTCTCTACGATGTACAGTGGATTGTTCTCTACGATGGACAGTGGATTGTTCTCTATGATGTACAGTGGATTGTTCTCTACGATGGACAGTGGATTGTTTCTCTACGATGGACAGTGGATTGTTCTCTACGATGGACAGTGGATTGTTCTCTACAATGGACAGTGGATTGTTCTCTACGATGTACAGTGGATTGTTCTCTACGATGGACAGTGGATTGTTTCTCTACGGACAGTGGATTGTTCTCTACGATGGACAATGGATTGTTCTCTATGATGGACAGTGGATTGTTCTCTACGAAGGACAGTCGATTGTTCTCTACGATGGACAGTCGATTGTTCTCTACGATGGACAGTCGATTGTTTCTCTACGGACAGTGGATTGTTCTCTACGATGGACAGTCGATTGTTCTCTACGATGTACAGTGGATTGTTCTCTACGATGGACAGTGGATTGTTCTCTACGATGTACAGTGGATTGTTTCTCTATGATGGTCAGTGGATTGTTCTCTACGATGGACAGTGGATTGTTCTCTACGATGGACAGTGGATTGTTCTCTACGATGTACAGTGGATTGTTCTCTACGATGGATAGTGGATTGTTCTCTACGATGGACAGTGGATTGTACTCTACGATGTACAGTGGATTGTTCTCTACAGTGGATTGTTCTCTACGATGGACAGTGGATTGTTCTCTACAGTGGATTGTTCTCTACAATGGACAGTGGATTGTTCTCTACGATGGACAGTGAATTGTTCTCTACAATGGACAGTGGATTGTTCTCTACGATGGACAGTGGATTGTTCTCTATGATGGACAGTGGATTGTTCTCTACAATGGACAGTGGATTGTTCTCTACAATGGACAGTGGATTGTTCTCTATGATGGACAGTGGATTGTTCTCTACAATGGACAGTGGATTGTTCTCTACAATGGACAGTGGATTGTTCTCTATGATGGACAGTGGATTGTTCTCTACAATGGACAGTGGATTGTTCTCTACGATGGACAGTGGATTGTTCTCTACGATGGACAGTGAATTGTTCTCTACAATGGACAGTGGATTGTTCTCTACGATGGACAGTGAATTGTTCTCTACAATGGACAGTGGATTGTTCTCTACAATGGACAGTGGATTGTTCTCTACAATGGACAGTGGATTGTTCTCTACAATGGACAGTGGATTGTTCTCTACAATGGACAGTGGATTGTTCTCTACAATGGACAGTGGATTGTTCTCTATGATGGACAGTGGATTGTTCTCTATGATGGACAGTGAATTGTTCTCTACGATGGACAGTGGATTGTTCTCTACAATGGACAGTGGATTGTTCTCTACAATGGACAGTGGATTGTTCTCTACAATGGACAGTGGATTGTTCTCTATGATGGACAGTGGATTGTTCTCTACAATGGACAGTGGATTGTTCTCTACAATGGACAGTGGATTGTTCTCTATGATGGACAGTGGATTGTTCTCTACAATGGACAGTGGATTGTTCTCTACGATGGACAGTGAATTGTTCTCTACAATGGACAGTGGATTGTTCTCTACGATGGACAGTGGATTGTTCTCTACGATGGACAGTGGATTGTTCTCTACGATGGACAGTGAATTGATTGTTCTCTACGATGGACAGTCGATTGTTCTCTATGATGGACAGTGGATTGTTCTCTACGATGGACAGTGGATTGTTTCTCTACGATGGACAGTGGATTGTTCTCTACGGTGGACAGTGGATTGTTCTCTATGATGGATAGTGGATTGTTCTCTACAATGGACAGTGGATTGTTCTCTACGATGTACAGTGGATTGTTATTGTTCTCTAATGGACAGTGGATTGTTCTCTACGATGGACAGTGGATTGTTTCTCTACGATGGACAGTGGATTGTTCTCTACGGTGGACAGTGGATTGTTCTCTATGATGGATAGTGGATTGTTCTCTACAATGGACAGTGGATTGTTCTCTACAATGTACAGTGGATTGTTCTCTACGATGGACAGTGGATTGTTCTCTACGATGGACAGTGGATTGTTCTCTACGATGGACAGTGGATTGTTGTCTACGATGGACAGTGGATTGTTCTCTACGATGGACAGTGGATTGTTCTCTACGATGGACAGTGGATTGTTCTCTACGATGGACAGTGGATTGTTCTCTACGATGGACAGTGGATTGTTCTCTATGATGGACAGTGGATTGTTCTCTACGATGGACAGTGGATTGTTTCTCTACGATGGACAGTGGATTGTTCTCTACGATGGACAGTGGATTGTTCTCTATGATGGACAGTGGATTGTTCTCTATGATGGACAGTGGATTGTTCTCTACGATGGACAGTGTCAGTCTCAGATTCTTATTACTGTAAATCACTTTATATTTGTGCAACTTCATTTCTGAATAATTTGCTAAATTAAGATTTTGCTAAAATAATTGATTGCCTACTACTCCCATTTTTGAATTTTGGTGTCCACAAAATTGCAAAAACAGTTAAAACTGGAAAATTGCGGAACATTTACACATGAATATTAAGTGATTAACCAGTTCCTTCACTTGATAAAGCACTAGCCCTTGTAAACAACCTGTCCAGCTGTCCGGGTTCAAATCCCAAACTGACTGCACTGCATATATGTCTCAACAGTTACAATCACCTCATATAATAACTAGGCAAGACTCTATGTTACATATAAAATAACACTTGATGGTATACAGTCAAACCTGTGTTAGTGGTCACCTCTATTAAGCAGCCAACCTGTAATAAGCAGCCAGATTCCCAATATGCTGTTTTATTATACATTTGACTCTATTAAGCAGCCACCTGTGCTAAGCAGCCACTTTCTGAGATTCCCTTTGCTGGCTGCTTAAGACAGGTATGACTGTAGTACCAATCAAATTTGTACCACATGTAAATGGAGCGTATCTTTAATATTCTGATAACATTAGAAAATCTGATCAAATGTTGTTTGTTCTGTCATTGTTCTTAGTGTATACAAATTTATTTTAGCTCGATTGCCAAACAAGTTCTTACAACTTATTAATCACTCTAGAGACCTCATTCCTGATGGAATCCATCGCCACGAGAGAGAGGAGGCAATGTGGAATTTAAATGCCTTGCCTAAGGGCACAATCGTAACGGCTCCAGCTGGGCTCGAACTCGGGGCCTTTTGCACCTGAAGCGAACGCGCTATCATGACTGTCCTTGTTCTTCATCGTCAGTCTACTTCGTATTGCTGTGATTTTTTAAACAAGTATGATGAAAGCCAAGGATTTCACATCACGGTCTGATGGATTTACTGTCAAATAGGTCCTAGCTGATAATGACTGCTCTCGGAATAAATAATAGATGATCCCCTTTCATGCTTGATACTGTTTTTAGAAACAGGATTTTTCTACCACACGACGAGTAAGTTATAATTCCCCTTAGTACTAGTAATCCAGAGTGTACATAGAAATCAACGTGATCGTGTAAACCAACCTGATTGTGTAAACCGACCAGATCGTATAAACCGACCAGATTGTGTAAACTGACCTGATCGTGTTAAACCGACCATATAGTGTAAACCAACCAGATCATGTAAACCGACCTGATCGTGTAAACCGACCTGATCATGTAAACTGACCATATAGTGTAAACCGACCAGATCATATAAACCAACCAGATCATGTAAACCGACCTGATCGTGTAAACTGACCATATAGTGTAAACCGACCAGATCATATAAACCAACCAGATCGTGTAAACCGACCAGATCATATAAACCGACCAGATCTTGTAAACCGACCGGATCGTGTAAACCGACCAGATCATATAAACCAACCAGATCATATAAACCAACCAGATCGTGTAAACCGACCAGATCATATATATATAAACCAACCAGATCGTGTAAACTGACCAGATCATATAAACCAACCAAATCATATAAACCAACCAGATCGTATAAACCGACCAGATCATATAAACCAACCAGATCATATAAACCAACCAGATCTTGTAAACCGATCATATAAACCAACCAGATCGTGTAAACCGACCAGATCGTATAAACTGACCAGATCTTGTAAACTGACCTGATCGTGTAAACTGACCAGATCATATAAACCAACCAGATCGTATAAACTGACCAGATCATATAAACCAACCAGATCGTGTAAACCGACCAGATCATATAAACCAACCATATAGTGTAAACCGACCAGATCATATAAACTGACCAGATCATATAAACCAACCAGATCGTGTAAACCGACCTGATCGTGTAAACTGACCATATAGTGTAAACCGACCAGATCATATAAACCAACCAGATCGTGTAAACCAACCAGATCATATAAACCAACCAGATCGTGTAAACTGACCATATAGTGTAAACCGACCAGATCATATAAACCAACCAGATCGTGTAAACCAACCAGATCATATAAACCAACCAGATCATGTAAACCGACCAGATCATATAAACCAACCAGATCTTGTAAACCGACCAGATCATATAAACCGACCAGATGGTATAAACCAACCAGATCATATAAACCGGCCAGATCGTGAAAACCGACCAGATCGTATAAACCAACCAGACCAGGCCAATAGCACTAGTTAGGTTTCAATGATATATGAGCACTTCTATCTTGTGGATAAATGTTGTGTCAAGCTTGAGCTTGTTTTGTCAGCATGTTATTCAATCGTTTGCATAATGAAACATTGACTTTTTCAGCTTGGTAACTTGGAACGTAAGTGGCAGCATCATGAACAGAACAACTTTGTAATGAGAGACTGTATCCTTTCTTGTCTAAATGTACAGCCAAACATGTCAAAACCCACCCACAGAAGGTAAACTGCACTTGGTTGGCAGGTAGTATTCATTTGGAGGTTTACTTGCATAGATATTGGCTTGATGGGAGATCGTAAAGTTTAAACTTTATTTATTTTACAACGATTGCGAAGCAAGTTTTAACAACTTATATTAATCACTCTCGTTGGCGTGAATGAAAGCGTAAACGTGATCATTTGTGTGGGAGGAAACCAGAGTACCCGGAGAAAACCCACCTGTCCGGACTGGCGCCACTCTATTGTCACCATCAGATAATTTAACCGCTCTCCCTTCAGAAGCAAATGTACTTTCTATCCTACCTACTCCACGTGCTAGTTACACCCCCATTTAAATGTCATCCAAGATGCATCATCTAATGATGGTATATTACACGACAAGTCCCGTTAATGATGGTATGTTACACGACAAGACCCGTTAATGATGGTATATTACACGACAAGACCCGTTAATGATGGTATATTACACGACGAGCCCTGTTAATGATGGTATATTACACGACAAGCCCCGTTAATGCTGGTATATTACATGACAAGCCCCGTTAATGAGGGTATATTACATGACAAGACCCGTTAATGAGGGTATATTACACGACAAGCCCCGTTAATGCTGGTATATTACACGACAAGCCCCGTTAATGATGATATATTACACGACAAGACCCGTTAATGCTGGTATATTACATGACAAGCCCCGTTAATGAGGGTATATTACATGACAAGCCTCGTTAATGATGGTATATTACACGACAAGACCAGTTAATGATGATATATTACACGACAAGCCCGTTAATGATGGTATATTACATGACAAGCCCGTTAATGATGGTATATTACACGACAAGCCCTGTTAATGATGGTATATTACACGACAAGCCCGTTAATGATGGTATATTACACGACAAGCCCCGTTAATGACGGTATATTACACAACAAGCCCTGTTAATGATGGTATGTTTCACGACAAGCCCCGTTAATGATGGTATATTACACGACAAGCCCGTTAATGATGGTATATTACACGACAAGCGCCCCGTTAATGATGGTATATTACACGACAAGCCCCGTTAATGATGGTATATTACATGACAAGCCCGTTAATGATGGTATATTACACGACAAGCCCCGTTAATGATGGTATATTACATGACAAGCCCCGTTAATGATGGTATATTACACGACAAGCCCCGTTAATGATGGTATGTTACATGACAAGCCCCATTAATGATGGTATATTACATGACAAGCCCCGTTAATGATGGTATATTACACAAGCCCCGTTAATGATGGTATATTACACGACAAGCCCCGTTAATGATGGTATATTACACGACAAGATCCGTTAATGATGGTATGTTACACGACAAGCCCTGTTAATGATGATATATTACATGACAAGCCCCGTTAATGATGGTATATTACATGACAAGCCCCGTTAATGCTGGTATATTACACGACAAGCCCCGTTAATGATGGTATATTACACGACAAGCCCCGTTAATGATGGTATATTACACGACAAGCCCCGTTAATGATGGTATATTACACGACAAGCCCCGTTAATGATGGTATATTACACAACAAGTCCCGTTAATGCTGGTATATTACACGACAAGCCCCATTAATGATGGTATATTACATGACAAGCCCCGTTAATGCTGGTATATTACACGACAACGTCGACAAGCCCCGTTAATGCTGGTATATTACATGGCAAGCCCCGTTAATGATGGTATATTACATGACAAGACCCGTTAATGATGGTATATTACACGACAAGCCCCGTTAATGCTGGTATATTACATGGCAAGTCCCGTTAATGCTGGTATATTATATGACAAGCCCCGTTAATGATGGTATATTACACGACAAGCCCCGTTAATGATGGTATATTACACGACAAGTCCCGTTAATGCTGGTATATTACACGACAAGCCCCGTTAATGATGGTATATTACACGACAAGCCCGTTAATGATGGTATATTACACGACAAGCCCCGTTAATGACGGTATATTACACAACAAGCCCCGTTAATGATGGTATATTACACGACAAGCCTCGTTAATGACGGTATATTACACAACAAGCCCCGTTAATGATGGTATATTACATGGCAAGACCCGTTAATGATGGTATATTACACGACAAGCCCCGTTAATGATGGTATATTACATGGCAAGACCCGTTAATGATGGTATATTACACGACGAGCCTCGTTAATGACGGTATATTACATGACAAGACCCGTTAATGATGGTATATTACACGACAAGCCTCGTTAATGACGGTATATTACATGACAAGACCTGTTAATGATGGTATATCCTATGAGAGTATGATCATACTAGAGTACGGTCATCGTCGTATTACACGACAAGACTCGTTGGTTTAGAAATTATGACAGTGATTTTGAACAGTAATACGACTTTAACAATTGCTCAGTCATCAACGCCAAGACGATGGAGTGTAACTACCGACCAATCAGCAGACGCGTGTTCAACGGGGTCAACGACTACAACAGTCTCCTACAGACACAGATGGCCAATAATCCGAGCATGTGATGGGATCATGTGATAGGATCATGTGATCAACTTCGTGGACATTCCAGTGTGTGTACTAGAAATGGCAACAAATGTTGATTTGAAACATCCGAATACTATTACAGTATTCCGTATGGGGGGTGATTACATGTGTATGCTTGCAATCTATGATAAAAACGCTACATTCTGTAAATCTGTTATAAACATGGCATGTGTATATGTTGTTTAATAATAGGTACTGTTTGGGCACCATTGTACAATGGCATATCCCATATGAATAAATGGGTAAGGCAAATCTCAGACTCGACCAATCAAATTTCTTGAGCTCAAATTTTAGATCTGAGAAAACTTTATAACCCGATGGCCTGGAATCCATAACTGACATGCAGTTCAGGTACATGTTACACCAAGATCCATGTTGTTGACGACGCCCCTGCAATAAATAATGCATTGTTCTACTACGAATATAATTTTGATGTACTGGGTGTACAGTGGTGTTTCTGGAATAAGTGTATGAGTAGTTGTTGCTGAATTCCGTCCAATTTAATTTATTTCTATACTCTTAGATCTGTGATGTAAATGTACAAATACTATTTATTTGAAACTCTTGTTTATACGTAACGCGCCTTAAAAAATAAAATGTTGAGAAATATTGTTTATTTTGGTTTTTTACATGAGAAATAAGAGAGGTATGTGTTGCGGTGCTTCCAGATAACTGAGAGGGTAAGTTGTGACTAATAGTGTTTTAAAAGTTGTTTTGCTGCATATCAGTGGATTGAAAGTGTGTGAACGTTTCGGTTTTATATGTTGTATTTTTTATAGTAGTCTCAGTCCACCGAAGCCATTTTGTGTGGAACTTTAAAACACACACATGTCGACCACATCAAACCTTTGTACTTTGTACTTGTATTAATCACTCTAGTTGGCACGGATGAAAGCGTAAATGTGGTCATTCGTGTGGGAGGAAACCGGAGTACATCTCGCATTCTTCCCGATCCGAGGATCGAACCGGGTTGGTGAGAATCGAGCATGCTAACCACTGCGCTAATTGGACAGCCCATTTCATTCATGTCTGGTCAAGATAACACTTCAGAGTTCAAATGGATATTATGGGTATGTTTTGTTTCCCCTCCATATCTCTTGAACTGTCGAAGGCATTTTAAAATGACTGCACACCATATCGATATGCTGTGCAGTTTTCAGCCATGTCATTTCAAGGTCAAATTCAAACAAGGTTCATTCTTAGTATCCACAATAGGTCATTCAGAAGGAGAAATAGATTCTCAAGATTTCCGTGATGGTGGCCATTATGAAGTGTCATGTAAATTGAGCAATCAGTTCAGAAGCCAAAAATAGATTTCCTACATGGCCAAAATGGTGCCATTTTTTTGTGCAACTTTTTATGTACATGTACTAGTTTGCCCGAAGTTTCATCAATTTTGATGCAGTTGTTTCTGGAGAGACGTCATTTAAAGCCAAACATTGGATCCACCCACATATGTCAATCACTTCACCAGAACTCGGTGAGCTACAGATATTTCTGAAATTCAGGCACTGTTCCGACAGTTCAGAACTCTCAAGCCCTGTGTTTTCTAGCACTCGAAGCATCTGCGGAGCACCCTGTATGTTATCCTTGTTCTGATACGTCATGTTTATGTTTGAAATACCAGTGTATAAAGATGACCATAACACGGTAGTAATGTGATTCATTGAAATGACTGATATACAGTGTGTGCTCACCACTTTCTAGAAATGTACAGTGTGTGCTCACCACTTTCTAGAAATATACCTATACAGTGTGTGCTCACCACTTTCTAGAAATATACCTATACATGTACAGTGTGTGCTCACCACTTTCTAGAAATATACCTATACAGTGTGTGCTCACCACTTTCTAGAAATATACCTATACAGTGTGTGCTCACCACTTGCTAGAAATATACCTATACAGTGTGTGCTCACCACTTTCTAGAAATATACCTATACAGTGTGTGCTCACCACTTTCTAGAAATATACCTATACAGTGTGTGCTCACCACTTGCTAGAAATATACCTATACAGTGTGTGCTCACCACTTTCTAGAAATATACCTATACAGTGTGTGCTCACCACTTTCTAGAAATATACCTATACAGTGTGTGCTCACCACTTTCTAGAAATATACCTATACAGTGTGTGCTCACCACTTTCTAGAAATATACCTATACAGTGTGTGCTCACCACTTGCTAGAAATATACCTATACAGTGTGTGCTCACCACTTGCTAGAAATATACCTATACAGTGTGTGCTCACCACTTTCTAGAAATATACCTATACAGTGTGTGCTCACAACTTGCTAGTAATATACCTATACAGTGTGTGCTCACCACTTTCTAGAAATATACCTATACAGTGTGTGCTCACCACTTTCTAGAAATATACCTATACAGTGTGTGCTCACAACTTGCTAGAAATTCTAATACACGCATTTTGCTTATTCTTTTCAATTTCGCGTTTTTGTCCATTAATGGCCACAACTTAGTATGTGCATAATTAAATCTGCTGGAAAAATGAAAACGCACAAAAACGTGTCCCGTCAATTTTATTTGTGGGAATAAAATGATGGAATTCAATTACTTCATCTTAAATGTCATTTACTATGTTCTGCATTATTCATTAACATATATTTCTAATTATATGATGTATACAAGCAATTAACAGTAATTAATTAATTAATAATACAACAGCAACAGACATCACAAGCTTTAAAATAGCTTTGTCCCATTTCAAATTGCCTTCTTTAACGTTGTCATTAGAAGTCCAATTTTTTTTTTAAAGTTTGTGCCAGTAATTTGTTTCGCACAACAATACGTTTGTGTAAAATGGATATGACCATTGATCCTCGAGTACACACTTAATGTGTACACACATACCATCTCTTTGTTATCAATATATCTGTAAATATCCCCTCTTATTTTATTTCTATTATATACGATATGGAGAAATCAATCCCATATAGTATGCGTCCAACGCTTCTAGTGATCTCACCACATCAGCTCCCATTTAAGTGCCCAAATCAATCGTGTATCGCAGATCTGCTCCCGTTTAAGGCCTCCAGGCTGATCTAACATTATCAAAGTGGCCACACACACTATCAACGGTCATCTAAGACTGATCGCATCCTTGTTACACAATGACCTTGATATCTGTCACTATGACCTTGATATCTGTCACTATGACCTTGATATCTGTCACTATGACCTTGATATCTGTCACTATGACCTTGATATCTGTCACTATGACCTTGATATATGTCACTATGACCTTGATATCTGTCACTATGACCTTCATATTTGCCACTATGACCATCATATCTGTCATTATCATCTCTGATGACCAGTACTTCATTTATGTTCTTGCACCTCCTTCAAATCTGGGTAAAACTGGCAATATGAGATTCCCGAACGATGAATCTTGAGTGATAAAATATCCCACAGAGTTGGCATTGGCATGCTGAAATATATATAACTACAGTAAATACAAATACATGGTAGAGAAGTGGCAACATATGTGCACTAGTATGTTGCTAAATTGTCGTGCATGTATGTATGTTCCATTTGTGTTGAACGCCTTGTGAAGACCTAAACATCTTATCCTGGGCAGGCTTATCCGACCTAAGATGTTATTTTTTATTTAATCATATTTCGTTGCAAATCAATAGTACATACGTCATACACATAAAGATACAATACATAACACAGGGATCATTCTAGAGGGCGATGTGGGCGAAATTGTCGCCCTAGGGACCCTGACTTCGCCCTCTGGGGGCCCCACTTCTCCCTAAAAATAATATCTTTTGGTTTTTATGATTTTCAAACAAAATGTTGTCCAGTAAGATACACTGGCCCATTATAAAGCACTCCTATTCAAATGTTGTATTTAATGGTTGTACTGTGCATTTTAACCCTATTTTGCAGAAGTATATTAAAGAACACCATTTAAGGAAGCGATCACGCGCTTTCTCACTTCTCCCAAAAATTCTGATCTAGAATGAACCCTGATAACATGAACATACAAATGGTTTGGGCCACAAGTCTTAACAACATTAGACAACGGCCCGCACCTAAGCTGTTAACCAGTACTGCATACATGCCCAGACCAAGTATCGAACCCGGAACTCCTCGATTCCAAATTAGACACTGGACCACGGACACCACAGTACTCTTAAACAGTTGGGTAAACCACTCAATATATAAGTTGACTATTGAATCTTAGTTTATTTCTCATCTCCACCGAGTTGTGCATACGGGCGACACCACTGGATAGGGGTTAGTTTCAGGGGTAGAACAGGATGAAGTCTGTTATATTGTGTGTACGGTGTATAACACTACCATGACCAAATCTTTTCCAACACATGGTTGGTTTAACCCTTTGAACTGTACAGACCTCTAAATAGGCTTACAAAAAGTGTAGAGCCAGCTCGCTACGAGAGGATCTGCACTTTTTGCCAGTAATATTACTATTTTTAAACAAAATTACCCATTTTGTTAAATGAACTGGTCCAAATGTAATTTTCTTATTCATTTATTGATCTAAAAATAGCATGCACCAGTCCATGTCAGTTACTTGGTGTTGAGTGGGTTAAACGAAACCGAGAATTGATGCAAGTCAAAACTATGGAAGGTCATTAGTATAGGAATCCAGTGCAGAACCACACATTGTAAAACTAACATCTATACAGCTAAACACATGGCACCTCTGAATAACTGGGTAGCAAACTATCCAGATCATTGTAGTTGTACCCGACAGGTGTCTGCTCTGTCATGGAGTACAGTCAAACCTGTCTTAAGCAGCCAGTCAAGGGAATCACAGAAAGTGGCTGCTTAGCACAGGCGGCTGCTTAATAGAGGTCAAATGTATAATAAAACAGCATATTGGGAATAAGGAAACTGGCTGCTTAACCCTTTCAACACCACAGACCTCTAAATAGGCTTACAAAAAGTGTAGATCCAGATGAGCCGGCTCGTGACGAGCCGTCTCATCAGGATCTGCACTTTTTGCCAGTGATATGACTATTTTTAGACATAATTACCCAATATGATAAATGAACTTGTCCAAATGTGATTTTCTGATTCATTTATTGGTTTATGAATATCATGGACCAGTCCATGTGAGTTACTTGGTGTTGAATGGGTTAATGCAGGTGACCACTAACACAGGTTTGAGTGTATGTTCAAGATGGCATTCAATTGTAAAGTCTTACCTGCAGAGCTGTTCGTTGAGCGGGACTCACGGCTTGGGTGTCCGGATGTATCTGAAAGGTGTCAGTACACACTCTGGGCATGAATTAACCTCATCAAACAAATATCATACAGTTTAAGTTAATAGTTTACCAGTAGTTGGCTCTAAACAATAACATGATCGGGCAACAGTAACTCAAAGATTGGTCAATGGTTGAAAGATTGACAGAACAGGCATGTAAACCTAATCTCAGATTTTTAGTTTATACAAATTTATTTTAGCTCGATTGCGAAACAAGTTCTTACAACTTATATTAATCACTCTCGAGACCTCATTCCTGATGGAATCCATCGCCACGAGGGAGAGAAAAGGCAACGTGGAATTTAAATGCCTTGCCTAATCTTAACAGCTCCAGCGGGGCTCAAACATTTTTAGCTTTTAGTTTTACAATCTATTGGTTAAGCTTACGATTGCAGAACATGTATTTCATTAGTTTAATCGCTGTCGAGGCCTCATTCCTGATTGAATCCATCGTCATGAGGGAATGAAGAGGCAATGTGACTTTAACTGTAGTTCTGGGTGGGTTCGAACTCACAACCTCTGGTACGCGACGGTCACAGTATCCATTTCACCACAGAGGCTCCACTCACCACTCCCCTTCAACTAGCTATTGAGCAACATTCCCATATACACATCTATCTCCGAGTAGAACTTCACTCCAGTTGGTAAGTAAGTATTAAGTTGTCACGATACGGAACATTTGCAACCGGCTATACCGACGGTTTTTTATTGGATTACCAGTGCTGGTATTCTTTTTTACCAGAAACACAACGTACCATACTAGGAGGTAATCCTGGACCACCTGGTGGTGGAGCTGTCAATGGCACTGGACTACTAGGTATACTGGTACTGGTACTAAAAACAAAACACGAAAATTATAATAACACGATACATGTTGTACAATGTCATATGTTTCTTAAGACATCAATGCCCCCACCCCCCATGTGTGCTGTGACCTTGGACTTCCACCAACTGACCCAAATTAATAGGAAGGATCATCATTATCTACTCAACCATTCTTGAGCAAAAGAGTTTTAAGACGCTGCAACATTGATCTTTCATGAAAATCGCAGGTCATTAATGCATTTCCTACAAGTTACAAAGTTTCAAGATTTAGGTTCAACAGTTATTGGGTAGACACGTTCAATGTTCAAAGTCACTATGACCTTGAGTGTGTTTTACGTTTATTTATCGTCGCTACCGGTTGCCCATATAAGTGACGCCTCCTGAAGAGATTAGTCATTTTAGATTTTTGAAGGATAGTGCATGGATACAGACAGAGACCCCATTCCAGAATCTCCTCTGGTTCTTTTACGTGCACGGTGTAAAGCACCGACACGAGACCTCAGTTTAAAGTCCCATCTGAAAGACTGTTAAATTTTAATAAGGGTCAGACAGGGGATCGAACCTGCAATCCCTGGATTACCAGTCCAGCGTGTTACCACTGGACAATAGATCCGTATGTGACCTTGACCTATAACCCATTTACTCCACAACGGAAGAGGCCAATTACTCATGTTATAGCCCCCATACTGCTGGTAGGAACACTGTACCATATAATCAACATTTATTAGAACAGATAACAATGTGGAATGGTGGCTATATGTCGGGGAGCTATAAAGGTGATGTATGGTGTTCATGCGGAGTAAAGGGTTAAAACAAACTACTACTGGTAAGCACAAACCTGCATTCAAAGGTTGGTAAAGCCATTCACAAGTTATTAACGCTTTGTACGCTAGCGATGAAAATAACGTCAAATATGTCATGTACCGTAATTTACGACACAATTCTAATGAAATTCCATGACATATTTCCAGAGTTTATAGTTAAAAATATAAAAAAATACTAATAAATTGTCGTCTGCTACAATTATTTGAACTATTTATATCCCTTTTCTAGCATCCAATATATGCAATGTTGTATACACCTGTCTTTTCTAGCATCCGGTATATGCAATGCTGTATGCACCTGTCTTTTCTAGCATACGATATATGCAATGTTGTATACACCTGTCTTTTCTAGCATCCGGTATATGCAATGCTGTATGCACCTGTCTTTTCTAGCATACGATATATGCAATGCTGTATGCACCTGCCTTTTCTAACATACGATATATGCAATGCTGTATGCACCTGCCTTTTCTAGCATCCGATATATGCAATGCTATATGCACCTGCCTTTTCTAGCATACGATATATGCAATGCTGTATGCACCTGCCTTTTCTAGCATACGATATATGCAATGCTGTATGCACCTGCCTTTTCTAGCATTCGATATATACAATGCTGTATGCACCTGTCTTTTCTAGCATCCGATATATGCAATGCTGTATGCACCTGCCTTTTCTAGCATTCGATATATACAATGCTGTATGCACCTGTCTTTTCTAGCATCCGATATATGCAATGCTGTATGCACCTGCCTTTTCTAGCATCCGATATATACAATGCTGTATGCACCTGCCTTTTGACCTTTTCTAGCATACGATATATGCAATGCTGTATGCACCTGTCTTTTCTAGCATACGATATATGCAATGCTGTATGCACCTGCCTTTTCTAGCATCCGATATATACAATGCTGTATGCACCTGCCTTTTCTAGCATACGATATATGCAATGCTGTATGCACCTGTCTTTTCTAGCATCCGATATATGCAATGTTATATGCACCTGTCTTTTCTAGCATATCCAATATATGCAATGCTGTATGCACCTGTCTTTTCTAGCATCCGATATATGCAATGCTGTATGCACCTGTCTTTTCTAGCATCCGATATATGCAATGTTATATGCACCTGTCTTTTCTAGCATATCCAATATATGCAATGCTGTATGCACCTGCCTTTTCTAGCATCCGATATATGCAATGCTGTATGCACCTGTCTTTTCTAGCATATCCAATATATGCAATGCTGTATGCACCTGTTTTTTCTAGCATATGATATATACAATGCTGTATACACTTGCCTTTTCTAGCATACGATATATGCAATGCTGTATACACCTGTCTTTTCTAGCATATCCAATATATGCAATGCTGTATGCACCTGTCTTTTCTAGCATATGATATATACAATGCTGTATACACTTGCCTTTTCTAGCATACGATATATGCAATGCTGTATACACCTGTCTTTTCTAGCATCCGATATATGCAATGTTATATGCACCTGTCTTTTCTAGCATATCCAATATATGCAATGCTGTATGCACCTGCCTTTTCTAGCATCCGATATATGCAATGCTGTATGCACCTGTCTTTTCTAGCATATCCAATATATGCAATGCTGTATGCACCTGTCTTTTCTAGCATATGATATATACAATGCTGTATACACTTGCCTTTTCTAGCATACGATATATGCAATGCTGTATACACCTGTCTTTTCTAGCATCCGATATATGCAATGTTATATGCACCTGTCTTTTCTAGCATATCCAATATATGCAATGCTGTATGCACCTGCCTTTTCTAGCATCCGATATATGCAATGCTGTATGCACCTGTCTTTTCTAGCATATCCAATATATGCAATGCTGTATGCACCTGTCTTTTCTAGCATATGATATATACAATGCTGTATACACTTGCCTTTTCTAGCATACGATATATGCAATGCTGTATACACCTGCCTTTTCTAGCATACGATATATGCAATGCTGTATGCACCTGCCTTTTCTAGCATACGATATATGCAATGTTGTATGCACCTGTCTTTTCAAAGGTGTGAGGGGTGGGGTGCATAAAGATTTCCACTGCTTAAATATTCGCCAAGATGGACATTGATCTGAAAACTGATCCCATAGCACACTAGTTCCTAAGCATACTAATTCCACAGATCAACTGAACATTTACCATCCGACACAATGAGCTAAATATTGAGATCTCGGTGGACAGCTACGGTTATATAGCAAATTGCAAGCTTTATTTGGCGGATGGCTTAAAACACTAGCAGTGATGGTCAAGTGTCAAATCCACGATTGTTAGTTGGGGTTGGGGCTCACTTCCAGGATCAATCCGAGTGAACCACTCATAATACCCATAACCCTGAAATAATATAGGTTGATTTGGGCAACATATGTATGTTTCTTTAATGTCAAACCCCTCGCGGGGACTTAGACATGTTTTCCTGGGCAGGCTTAGCCGACCTAAGCGATTAACCAGTACTAAGCAATGTGTGTGAGGTGCCTTGCTCAATGGCACTACATACGTGGCCTGACCGAGTATCGAACCCGGGACCGTTCGATTCCAAATCCGATGCTCTACAACTTGACCACGGACGCCACACACACATACTGAACATAGTGCATAATTTGAATGCTGGAGTAACGCCTGGTAACACAACAATATCTCAAGTACCTGACTGGGGTTTGTGGAACACCTGGTCCAGGTTGTGTTTGCATTCGCAGCCTTTTCTTCTGCTCTTCTAACTGTTCAAGAATTTTTCTGTTCTGGCGCTCTGAAAATTAAATTGTTATTAATATTCAATGTAATCCCACTTTTTGATCAATTGAATCAGGGCCGCTACCTCCAACAAATGCCATGATGCTGGAGGGGTTAACAGCTGCCATCTGGATGTCAGTTATCTCTCTCAACTGGAGGGTTCATAGCTGCCATCTGGAAAACATCAGTCAGCTGAGGATGGGGGATGGGGGCGGGTGACAGCTGGACGCCAGTCATTTCTGTCAGCTGAAGGCTGCCAATTGGACAATGTTAGCCATCTATAAGAAGCAAGGAAAGAGCGGAAAAGTATTGGGATCGAGTCCACAATCTATCCAGGCAGATGTTCTACCTATGTCAAAATACACTACATTCTTCCCTCTTTTTTTCTTTAGGAGCCGCACTCTTATCCTTGGAGCCACACCATTAGGTCTCCTTTACCCATTCTCAACAAGACATTCGCATCACCATTAAAGTGACCATATAGAGAAAAGTGACGTGATGTGGGCTTGAACCCAAACCCACAACCTCCCGAACACTAATCTGACATCTCTACCAACTCAACTGATCTAGCAAGCCCGATGTTCTAACTTCTACCCATGACGAAATACAGTACATCTATGTATCGCTGTATAGTGTTTGGCATGTATATATTTCTGTTAATATTGGTTAGTTCTACTAAGTCCGACCAGCAAAACATATATATGTCTCAGAAAGCAATTTGACGTTCAATTGAAAATATAAGAAAATACTATCCGAAAATCCCGTTATCCGAATTTAATTCAAAGTGATACATTACTAGTATTGTTTTTCTTAGCATAAAATGGATGTTTACCTTGGCCAGTATTCGGTGGTTGGAAAGCCATTTATTTCAAACAAGACCTAGGTTCCTGTTTCAAACTAACAGATGTATTTCTTATCTTACAAAATGTTGATGCTTTTCTGTTCTTTTATTTTTCAGGCTCATTAAGGCGCTTGTCAAGAAAGCGTTTCACTGAGGCCCGTTTCAGGTGGAGAAATAATACTAGAATGATATAAGTATGCAGGCCCGTCGCTGGTCATACGCAAGTACGCACGTGCGTATCATTGGTCTCAGAAAATGAAAAACGTGAAAACTCCAAAAATGCATTAAAACACCAGGGGGGGGGGGTAGTAGGGATACATAGACGCCGTGATGTGTGGAGTGGTGGAATAATTGAGCCCATTGCAAATATGGTGCATCTAGAAATTTAGTTTGTGCTATTTTACGTGCTTGTTTAATTGATAAGGGCGATAGAGCATGTATATTATGCATCTAGCCTTAATTTATACCTTTTTACGGATTGTCGTAAGACCTTTAGTCCTGCAATTGTATGTTACAAAATGCATTGAAATGCAGGAAATTGCTTCCTCATTTCAAAAAATCTCCGGGGGGGCATGCCTCCGGACCCCTAGCGTACTCACTCGCTATGCTCACTCGACAAACAAGTATATTTGGCTGTGCGTATCATCAAAATAGCTCCAGCGACGGCCCTGGTATGCGTACGTGGTCCAGTGGTAGAGCGTCAGATTTGGAATCGAACGGTTCGTGTTCGATACTCGGTCAGGCCACGCACGCATGTAGTGTCATTGAGCAATGCATCTCACACACATTACTTAGTACTGACTGGTTAACCGCTTCGAAAGGTCGGTTTAGCCTGCCCAGGAAAACATGTCTAGGTCCCCTGCAATGGGTTTGACATTAATGGAACATACACAAGGGCGTCACGCCCATTACGCAGTTTACGTAACTGCGTAAAACTTATTTGGCCGACTTGCTTTTTTCAAATATTTTTTCAGTACTCCACTACTACAGTATGTAAACCTGTCACATAATAAGTTAGAATCTAGGTAAACGTGTCTACTGCAGAACAACTATTCATAGTGTCACATCTATTTAAAGTGTGCCTGATGCATGCCACGTAATCATTCATGTACTAAAAGTGCAAGCTTTCCAACTTGTTTTAGATTCAGTTCAAATTGTGAACACGAACACAACATAGGCATATTTTCTAGTATTCGACGTTTTTAGATTTTATTTACAAGTTTAACAACATTTTCGAGACATTGTGATGCGTTCCAAAAAAACACAACCAATCCCTGGACAAACGTCCATTTTTCAATGTTTTAAACCACAACAAACAACAGTTCAGAGTGATTCCTCGCAATCATTTTCTGGGGGAAATGTCACCGATCTGCCTAGTAGTTCACATGTACCAAAGCAAATGAGTGCAGACCAGTCTGTTAGCGAGAGACCGTCGATAGGTTGCCACCTCGGAGCGCGGTTCCTGGACATTGGGACCATTGATATAAAAACCAGACTTCGGAGCTGTACTACTTCACGACCAACTATCAGAGCAGCGGAATGACGCTGGGTACTATGGTGGCTTATATGACAAAGCGGTTAATTTGGCAGCACAACATGAACTTGTTGTTTGTCAACCGCGAGTTGCTGCAAGGCAGCAACATCGCAACAACATTGCCGCAGATACACCCAAAGCGTATTGGAGACTTAACTTGTGTATTCCCTTCATGGACCACCTACTGTCCCAGCTACACGACAGACTGTGCATCTCGACCTCCAGGCTGAATGCTCAGTATCTATTACCAAATACAATTCGGCAACTCTCGCCCGAAATATGGAAGGAGATAAAGGAAGAATATGTCCCTTTCATAGATCGCATGGCAATATACACTGAGCTGGATGTCTGGAAGAGAGCGACAACAGCAGCACCAGTTGCATCTCTGTTAGAGGCTGTGGATGAAACGTTCCAACTGTACCCGAATATCCATACAGTATTCAAGGTCCTTCTCACAATGCCAGTATCAACGGCTTCAGCGGAGCGATCATTCAGCAGCCATCGCCGTATGAAAATGTATCTCCGCAACACGGAGAGACTTACTGGATTGGCATTGATGCATATCCACAGAAATCACGACATTAACATCGACCAAGTCATTCGTGATTTTGATGCGTCCGGGCATAGGAGAATCGCTTTGGTGTTTGACAACCACTAAGCATGTCAAAACAAAGCAGTACCCCGGTATATGCAAAGAAGAAGAATTATATCTATATAAAAATATGGAAAAAAATATGAAAAAAATATATAAAAACAAAAAAAACCCGTCGCGGAGACATCTGTGAGTTCTAATATCATGTACTCATCACCGCCTGATGAGACCTACGGAGAGGTCGAAACGGACATTTTTTATGGATCTTTATTAAAATACTTCTTTATTTATGTCCAGTTTACCGAAAGTATTTGCCTTTTAAAATGCACCAGAGGCCTTCTTTTCATGTCTAATTTCAAAATTTTCTCGGGGGGTAATCCCCCGAACACCCACCAGCGGGAGGGGGTTTGGAGGGGGAACCCCCTCCCACACTCTCCCCCATCGGCACTTCGTGCCGCAATCTGCGTAAAGATGCTAAATCTCTGGTTACGCCCCTGATACATACATACAAAATATAAGAATTCGTGTCATGGTTTGTTATGTTATGTTATATTTCGGGTTTTACGCCTGCATCAGCACCATTTTGGGCTATATCGCCGGCGGGCAGTTTACCTAACAACACCTTTCCTGGGCAGGCTCCAGCGTTTAACCAGTACTTGGGTGCACCAACCTCCGTAAGAAACTGCCAACTTTGTCATATAAATGAGACACGGTCTGAGCGGGGCTCGAACCCATGACCATCAGTGATGATAAGTCATGGTTTGTTTTCTGCTTTGGAACCAGTATCTTACATCTTCTCCACGGGCATGTTGTGACACAGGCGGACCCCCCACCATATAAAAACCCAAGTAATCTTTCCACCCCGGATCTTCTGGTTGTCGAACTTATATCAATGGGCACACGCTTCACCACCGCTATTTTACAGCGACCTAGACGGCCAGACACGGCTAACTGCTGGGACCGGTTTCATCATAATTATACTACAGTGTGATGGCTAACAGTATGGAACCGTTTTGGAAAGAAGCTGTGTGTTTTACGTTTATTTATCGTCGCTACCGGTTACCCATATGAGCGACGCCTCCTGAAGAGATTAGTCAGTTTAGATGTTGGAGGATAGTGCAATGATACAGACAGAGACCCATTCCAGAGTCTCCTCTGGTTCTTTTACGTGCGCGGTGTAAAGCACCGACACGAGACCTCGGTTTAACGTCCTATCTGAAAGACTGTTAATTTTATTAGGGTCAGACGGGGGATCGAACCTGCGATCCCTGGAAAGAAGCTGTCTCAGCCCATGTCTATTTATATGAAAAAGTTGGCAGTTTCTTACGGAGGTTGGTGGGCCAAGTACTGGTTAACCGCTGGAGCCTGTCCACGAAAGGTGGTGTTAGTTTAAACGATATTGTATTCAATATTGTGTGGCGTCCGTGGTCCAGTGGTAGAGCGTCGGATTTGGAATCGAACGGTCCCGTGTTCGATACTCGGTCAGGCCACGTATGTAGTGTCATTGAGCAAGGCACCTCACACACATTGCTTAGTACTGGTTAATCGCTTAGGTCGGCTGAGCCTGCCCAGGAAAACATGTCTAAGTCCCGCCGAGGGGTATGACATTAAAGGAACATACATACAATACACACATACAAGAATGGTACATAACACAGGAATAGTTGCAAACAGCACAGTTAGGATTGGGGGGAAAGTTACATAGTAACTTATTCGAATCCCTTTAAGGTGTTGTTAGGTAAACTGTCCGTAGCTACAACATGACCTGCACCTTTTAGAATCTTGGGAAAAGGAATGGTCAATGGAATTCAATCCTGGTAAATGTGAAATACTAAGAATCCATAGGAAAAGAAAGCCCATCATTTACCCATACATGTTACATAGCACACAATTAAGGTCAACCGAACACTCTAAATATCTCGGAGTCACCATCAGTAAGAACATTAACTGGGCTCAACATATCAATAATATCACCTCAAAAGCTAACAACACACTCAGCTTCATCAAAAGGAATGTCAAAATAAATAACAACAGGTCAAAGAAAACGCATATATCACTTATGTCGGCCCACAGGTTGAATACTGCTCTATGTACAGTCTGGAACCCCTGGCAGAAACACGTCACCTGCACAATAGATATGGTCCAAAGATCTCCATATATCACTGATTCTCTCACTTCACTCACTCACTTCACTCACTCACTTCACTCATTCATTCACTCACTTCACTCACTTCACTCATTCACTCACTTCACCCACTCGCTCACTTCACTCACTCACTTCACTCACTCACTCACTTCACTCACTTCACTCACTTCACTCACTCCACTCCACTCACTCACTTCACTCACTCACTTCACTCACTTCACTAACTCACTCACTCACTCACCTCACTCACTTCACTCACTCACTATTATTATGCGCTTTAAATGCACCTGTTTACCATTATTATTCTATTGTGTTCTAAATTATTATAAGACGGAGTTGCCCAACTTATGTTTCCTTTCTTAATGTGCTATAATAGATCAAACTAGACAAACCACATACCTTCCACAAGTAAGCTGCATATCTACATCGCATGAAGTCATTCGACATCCCCGGTGGGATTCGAAACGTATATACAGCTGTGAGTGGCAAGTGATTTGCAGTCAACACCATTAACCACTCGGCCACGGAGATCCAGGACATATCATAAAAAGTTTAAACAACTTATATTAATTACTATCGTTGGCGCGGATGAAAGCGTAAATGTTGTCATTCGTGTAGGAGGTGACCGGATTCCCCCGAGAAAAACCGATCTGGCGACCATCTCACATACTTCCCGGTCCGAGGATCGAACTCGGGTTGCATTGATGAGAAGTGAGTGCACTAACCGGGCAGCTGCGTCATATCGTAGATCATCATACCCATGCACAACCGTTTAGTCTGAATCCTATTCTTGTCATAACCTAGATGAAACTATATACAGTCAATCCTGTCTTAAGCAGCAAGCCAAGGGAAACACGGAAATTGGCTGCTTAGCGCAGGTGGCTGCTTAATAGAAGTCACATATATGCAGTTCGAAAATTATCCTTATATGTTTTTTGAACATTTGAACGTTGTAGATTATTTGTTAATAACTAAATAGATGTACTTAATTGTTTCCAATGATGAATACATAGTGTTTTGGGTTCTTTTTGCATTTTTATATTAGACAATTGTATGTCTCTCTGTTTGTTCATATTAGTGTTCATTACCATATTACAATACTTGCTCCACTTTGTAATGTTTTATATTGATGCTTTGTTCATCGGCCAGAAATGGCTTAATAAGAAATAAAGATATACAGTCAAACCTGTCGTAAGCAGCCAGCCAAGTGTATCGCAGAAAGTGGCTGCTTAGCACATGTGGCTGCTAAACAGAGCTTACATGTATAATAATATAAAACAGCAACTTGGAAATCTGGAACCTGGCTGCTTAATACAGGTTAGCTGCTTAATGGAGATGACCACTAAACACAGGTTTTACTGTATCTATCTATAATAAAACAACAACATGGACATCAGACATCTTGCTGCTTAATACCCTGCTTAAAGCGACACTACATTGCAAAAACCAAATAAAGTCCATTTTAACAAACAACAAATGCTGCTCAATACATTCGAACACTAACATTGAATCAATAAACAATGTTTTGTGGTCTACAAACTTCAAAAGTGAAAGTAGTATTTCATATAACGGTCATCCACGCTCCTGAATTTGTTGTCATTGGAGTCAATACAAAACGCGCGATACTTTCGTTTAGATATAACTTAACTAAGATTAGTCTACAAATAAATATGCATAGGCACACATGTTAGATATTACGGTAAAAAGCATGTTATTCCGGATACACGCATGCATGTCCACCATATTTACATTATTTTGTTATGTCAACAAACCGCGTATACGACGTTTGTTTATTTGTTGAAATACTCAGTTTTTTAGGCAAACATTTGTATTATTTTAGCAACCAACGACTGTTTTCAGTTCATTACGATTTTATAGATATAAATTAAATTGTATTTGCAATTTGTGAATGAAACCGGACAGTGATTGAAGCAGACTACGTTCCGGTAAGACTATCGTGCTATCGCTATCGGGACACGCACGCACGCACGCACGCACGCACGCACGCACGCACGCACGCACGCACGCACGCACGCACGCACGCACGCACGCACGCACGCACGCACGCACGCACGCACGCACGCACGCACGCACGCACGACAGCACGATAATGATATCACGATAATACGATAACGATACCCGATACAACGTTGTCATGATAACGATAGTACGATAACGATAGTACGATACCACGACGATGACGATATTACGATACAACGATAACTAGTAAGATACCACGATAACGATAGTACGATAACGATAGTACGCTCTTATAATTATCACGTTACCATGCTATCGTTATCGCGGTATCATTATCGTAGTATAGTACTCTCCTTTTCGTAGTATCATATTACTACTATAATTATCGTACTATCGTTATCGTACATCGTACTATCGTTATCGTACCTACCGTTATCGTACCGTACTATCGTTATCGTACCGTACTGTCGTTATCGTACTACCGTTATCGTACTAATAGTATCGTACTGTCGTTATCGTACCTATCGCTATCGTACTATCGTTATCGTACTATCGTTATCATACTATCGTTAAGGTAGTATTCGTACACGTCTACCTGAGCCATTAGCCATACAATGGCTTGTCACATACATAGTACATGTATGTACCCCGAATATAACGGCAATGCACTGTCTCCGAGGCCTAGTGATTAATGTGTCCGCATATGGAGCGGGAGGTCGAGGATCGAACCTCGTTAGGAGTTCATTCTGATATGACCGGTTGGTGAGACGCCAGCTAGTTAAATAAAGCTTGTTATTGAATGCCTATTAGCATGGCACCTGGCCTACACTGATAGTAATCGGGAAGTACTGATGTTCAAAAGAGGTGTCTCATTTGATACAAATAGCTGACCCTTTCAAAAGGGGTGACACCATAATAAACAAACACTTTATTTTCCATTATTAGTTTAAACTTTATTTAGTTTACGATTGCGAAACAAGCTTTAACAACTTATATTAGTCACTCTCGTTGTTCCGGATGAAAGCGTATATGTGGTCCTTCGTTATCTATACAACGCACTTAACTCTCTGCACACACTTCACATCAGGGTGATAAGCTGTCATCGATAGCACACATGTTAGTTTAACTCCATGCACACCATTGATTTGAAGTCAGCTGGTTAAACTGTAACCGAAAGCACCCATTTGGGATTACCTCCATGCACACCATTGACGTCAGGTGGGCAAACTGTTACCTAAAGAACTCTTTTGGAATTAACTAAGTGCACACGATTGGAGTCATGTGGGTAAACTGTCACCGAAACACTATTTTGGGATTACCTCCATGCACATCATTGAAGTCATGTGGGTAAACTGTCACCGAAAAACTATTTTGGGTTTACCTCCATGCACACCATTGAAGTCATGTGGATAAACTGTCACCGAAAGCACTTGTGTGGCTTTATCTCCATGCAAACCATTCAAGTCAGGTGGGCAAACTGTCACCGAAACACTATTTTGGGTTTACCTCTATGCGCACTATTGAAGTCATGTGGGTAAACTGTCACCGAAACACTATTTTGGGTTTACCTCTATGCGCACTATTGAAGTCATGTGGGTAAACTGTCACCGAAACACTAGTTTGGGTTTACCTCTATGCGCACTATTGAAGTCATGTTGGTAACATGTCACCGAAAGCATTTGTGTGGCCTTATCTCCGTGCAAACCATTCAAGTCAGGTGGACAAACTGTCACCGAAATAACTCATTGGGGCGTATCTCCATGCACACGTATCTCCATGCAAGTCAGGTTGGTAAACTGTCAGCTAATGAACTTTTGTGAACTTAGCTCTCTGCACAACATTGAAGTCATGTTGGTAAACTGTCACCGAAAGCACTCTTTGAACCAAACTATATGCACACAATTGAAGTAAGGTTGGTAAACTGTCACGTAAAGAACTATTGTGAACTTACCCCTATGTACACTATTGAAGTCATGTTGGTAAACTGTCACCGAAAGCACACTTTGGGCCTAACTATATGCACCCCATTCTAGTCAGGTGAGTAATCTGTCACTTAAAGCACTCATGTGATCTTACCTCCATGAACACCCTGGCAAACAGGTTGATAAACTGTCACCGAAAGCACTATTGTGGGCTTAACTCCATGAACACCATTGGTGTCAGATGGTTAAGCTGTCACCGAAAGCACTATTGTGCGCTTGCCTCCATCCACACCATTGAAACATATCGATATGTTGTCACCTAAAGAACTTTTTCTACAGTGCCCACTCTGGAGCATTGCCGTACAAAGTCAGTATGTTGTGGCGGAGAAGACCACCCATATTTCCTGGGTATAAATAAGTACTCAATTATCCAACCTCCGCTGAAAACTGTTTTCACATTTCATCATTTTATAGCTTGTTCCTGATATGGATTGAACTCACGCCCTGATGTTAGCGGTGAAAGGCTAGTTCTAACAATGTCGTGCTAGACAACACGATCACGGAGGAGTCTCGAGCTCAATCACTGGACAACGGGCGTCACACTTCTCAAACCGAACATGTAAACCTCCTAGATACAATGTATACGGGTTTCCCCTTAATATTGCAACCGAGAGGTTTTGGGTTCGAGCAAAATCAGGATTGTGTCATTGGGCAAGATCTTAAGTCCACATTGCCTCTTCTCTCTACCTCATATATGTAACGGTATATATATTAACCCAATATGTGAGGTGATATGTAGGCAGCCCGGTTAGCTCAATCGGTGGAGCAATCGCCCTGTAAGCGAGAGGTCCCGGGTTCGAGTCCCGGACTGGCTGCATGTTTTTCTCACCTGGGTTACACATTCCCCCCGTTTGAAAACGTTACATTATAAACTCCGAGAAATATTTCACAATGTATCTCTATCCCTATGGAAATTCATGGAAGAATTCCAATTTAGTGGGGGGAGTATGTAACGGTATGTATATTAACCCAATATGTGAGGTGATATGTAGGCAGCCCGGTTAGCTCAGTCGGTGGAGCAATCGCCCTGTAAGCGAGAGGTCCCGGACTGGCTGCATGTTTTTCTCACCTGGGTTACATATATATGGTGATGGATTCCACCAGCGATTAATCTAATGTAAAATTAATAATGTTTTCGCAATCAAGCTAAAATCAATTTGTATAATTTTAAATGATTCTCGGGCTAAACTTTGATTGTCTATCAATGGGCAACTCCCAAGCGCAACGTATTAACAGTTACAGGGGATACAGATTGATATACATGTATATATTGTAATGAGAGACATCGGTCAGTTACTGCCCCTGAATACTCCCCTAAAAGTAAATAGGTCCTATTAAGTATTTTCCTCTGTTTTTATCGTTGTTATCACGTTTTTAATAAAATCACATTTATCATACCGCAACATCTGGTTAGGGCACAACAGTAAAATCAAAGGATTCTAACTAAAAGGACCTATTCACATTTTGGAATAAATTGGACTTTATCTGCCAAGGGAGGTAATAGAAAATTACAGATGTCTCTCATTGGAGTACAGCCTGAAATGCGACGTCATCGACGTTTGCGACGTTACGCCCGCTAACTGTTGTTCTTAGTAACACAAGAGCGCGAAGAAAAACAGACACACACAACGACACACAACATAATTACATTATGATAATTCTCGTATTATATTCGGCATAAGTTCATCACCCATGTCACTTATACAGACAAGCAGAGATATCGATGCAGGTGTGTGCATTTTAATATTATCTTGATAAACAACCGCCTCGTTTCTTCTGGAGTTCTATATTACTCACAAGTGTTACGGTTAAATCATGCCGTATACGTCTTAACACCTTTGCGCACAAAACAACACTATTGTTTGCAGTGGGCAACGACGTGCGATAGATAGACGCCACTAGGGATAGAATGCACTTTACCGGTACGCAATATTTACAAGCACTGCGCATGCTCCACTAGTTTATTCATGTACTTGTAAATATACATATAACATACTTGATGCATTTTATATACAGTATCTTAGTAAATGCTAACTACGATAGATCACAGGGATGCACGTTTGGGGGTACTAGTATATATATTTGCACGTTTGGGGGGATAAATATATATACTAGTACCCCCAAACGTGCCGAATCCCTGTGCGATAGATGCGACATGTGATGTACCAAGTCAGGGTAAAAACCAGAGAGAAAACTTCACCCACTATTGTTAATGTAAAATACTCTGGAAAACTGCAACTGGTCCACCACATTCCACCAATCTTGCATCCATATACTCTTATTCGATAAATACATTACTTTACGTCGCTCAACATTGTTGAGAGCTAATGTTGCTTGCATTGAATAAATGTTAATATTACTTTTCTATATATCTTTGGGCATATGAGAATTGGAATAGCGAAATTTAAATAAACGTCTGCGTTGATCGCTGTCAGAACTAGAACTGATTTTACTAAATGATTTCCCCGTTGCGTGTTAGTTTAATCATATTTTATTGCTATATACATGTACATAATAAATTCAAAGACATATATAATAAGAGCAAAAGCAAATGGGTTGGGCCACAAGTTCTGAACAACATTAGTAATTGGCCCTTCCCATAAATTTAAACCGTCGTATACGCGAATTTGTTTATCAACACACGAAATGTAAACACGCACAGTGCGCATGCGTGAAACAACAGAGGATGTAGAAAACAACGTATATATTTTGAACATGAAAGACTATCTATCTACCTTCCTCTAATGTCGAACCACTCGCGGGGATGTAGAAATGTGCCCAAAGACTTAGCTATCAGAGGTATGAATCAACATATCAAGTAATTTAATTAAAAAAGACAACGTGGGACAAATGAGGAATGCAAACAAGGGCGGACGATGCGTTCCGGTTGTAAACAAGTGTGTGACCGATCGAATGATTAATATAAGTTGTAAGAACTTGTTAGTTTAATCATATTTTATTGCTATATACATGTACATAATAAATTCAAAGACATATATAATAAGAGCAAAAGCAAATAGGTTGGGCCACAAGTTCTGAACAACATTAGTAATTGGCCCTTCCCATGAGAGTATGTTGAACTTAGTGAAATACTGGCGAATATGTAACTTATGACATGCATATTTGAAGTTTAATGAGATATTACTTATCAAGTCGAAAGGCAATTGAAGCAGTGTTTGAATGATAAAAATAAAAAAACTCAACTTTTACTACCGCTGTTGCTAGGTTCCGTTCCCCAGGTGAGAGATCCCCATGGTGCGCTCGATCGGAAGTAATATCATAGCCACAAACTTGTTTGACGACTCAGTCATGTAATCACGTACATACACATACATGACTGAACCGCACATTCACTAATGTAGTGCTTACAGTACTTTAAGACATATGTTCTGCGCTATACTAAGTAACTCTCAGAACTCAGAAATATCCTACGTAAATCAGATTGTCCGGTTAGCTCACCTAGGATGGCGGGGTTCCATAACATTTAGATACTAGTAACGGGTTGAACTTTATTGAAGCGGAACGATTTAGCGAGCAGATTAATTGTGTGCTGATATTCAAAATGTTAATAAGCTTTGAACAATTTATTATAATAAACAAATATTTCTGGGCCTCCGTGACACAGTGGTTAAGATCGTGACTTTATATCACTTGCCCCTCACCGCTGTAGGTTCGAACCCCATTGAGGTGTCGAATTTTTTCAATTGATGAAGCTATCCACTGAGCTGGCTTGTCGGTTGTCTAGGCTGCTCGTCTGTGCCCGGAATACAACTCGGAGGTGCACCCGGGGTCTTCCTCCACAAATAACAGCTGCACAATTGCCACATGACCTAAGTGTTCGTGCGACTTTAAACCATTAAAACATAGCAAAACTTAAATTAAAATACAAAAATAATGATTTCTTATCCTTAGCTTCTTGAAATATGTAAACGCACGCTCTACCAAGTAAAGTTAGGGAGAAATGTATCATGTAGACCCACGGCTCTACCAAGTAAAGTTAGGGAGAAATGTATCATGTAGACCCACGGCTCTACCAAGTAAAGTTAGGGAGAAATGTATCATGTAGACGCACGGCTCTACCAAGTAAAGTTAGGGAGAAATGTATCATGTAGACCCACGGCTCTACCAAGTAAAGTTAGGGAGAAATGTCTCATGTAGACGCACGGCTCTACCAAGTAAAGTTAGGGCGAAATGTCTCACGTAGACGCACGGCTCTACCACGTAAAGTTAGGGCGAAATGCCTCACGTAGACGCACGGCTCTACCACGTAAAGTTAGGGAGACATGTCTCATGTAGACGCACGGCTCTACCAAGTAAAGTTAGGGAGAAATGTATCATGTCTACATCCCCGCCAGGGGTTTGACATTACAGGAAGATAGATAGAATGTTGAATTTCGGGGAAGAGTATAAATCCTAGATATAACCGTCCCCTATCGGAAAACGGCCTCTTCCATCTTGATAATTTCTTTTAATGTCCACTTCCAGTTCTGTTCTCTAGTTCTATATTTATTTAACTATCATTGCTATTAGGCACGCCAGCCGAATGTACTAGGTCATATGACGATTTCCAGTTTTATTGATGGAGGAAGACCCCGGTGCACATTCGAACAGTGTTTCAGGCGCGAACTGGCACCCGGGTACAACCACAGACCGTCCACATGCAAACTGGATAGCTTCAGCAGATGAGATAATTCGACATCCCAGCATGATTCGAACCAGCAGCGGTGAAGTTTAAGTGATTTGACGCAACAACCGTAACCACTCAGCCATAGTTGGGAATAACACTGTTACTGTTCAATTCTGTTCACATTAGATCTACTTCTATGTGAAGATATATATATATATATGTATAACTAATTGATCTGTATTATCTCCCATTAACGAGTGGTCTCTATCTCTCTCTCTCTCCATCTCTATCTCCCTCTCTCTATCTCTCTCCAGCCTAACTCCGATCTGGCGACAACCGTACCGTCTCACATACTTCCCAGTCCGAGGATCGAACCCGGTTGCATTAGTGGGAAGTGAGCGTGCTAACCACTGCTCTAATCGGACAGTCTCACATTTTGCACCCTGACATGCAGACCACTGTAACCTATCATCATTGATGATCACAGGTTCGAGCCCGTTCAGACCGTGTCGCTTTATATGAAAAGGTTTGTAGTATCTTATGGATTACGAAGGGTGGTGCACCTACTGGTTAACCGATGAAGCCTGACAAGGAAAGGTGTTGTTATGTAAACTGTCCGTCGCTCAAATGGGAACCGGTATCGACGTTAAATAAACTTAAATTTAAAAAAACCCATATTCGTACTTATTGTGTACTTTCAGGTGCAATGCTATACACTTCCGGTCTCTCTGACATCGAGTTAGACTATGAAGACTCCGACAGTCTGTTGGAATCAAAGGCAGCCGTAACACCGGAAGTCAGTGTATATCAGGAAGTCAGTATTTCAGATCTAAGTCAGCCCTCATCCACGACCATCAATTACTCCATGTTGATGCCGTCGCAGACGACAACCGCATACTTCAGCAGCACTGAGCATAATGTCAACCCCTGCGAGCACACACCGGCACAGACCAGCACTAAGAACAAGGACGCTATACTGTCTGTGTCAAAGTGGAAGCTCGAGGCTAAGGAAAGAGAATATGAGCAGACGACAAGCGACGCCATAGACCATCAACGCATGGCAGACAAGCTTGCACAGGCAGAGTTAAAGAGTAAGTAAGATCTTTAACTAACTAATAATAGCTGGAGTGTCGCCATATAACCTAAGCTGTTTGTGCGACTATTTACACCATAAGAAATAAATAAACAAACATTACTTTATTTAAACCGAACACGATCCAATATGTAAAAACTGATGAACACAATGTAACTGATGAACATAATGTGACTGATGAACATAATGTAACTGATGAACATAATGTAACTGATGAACATAATGTAACTGATGGACATAATGTAACTGATGAACATAATATAACTGAAGAGGATAATTAACTGATGAACATAATGTAACTGATGAACATGATGTAACTGATGAACATAATGTAACTGATGAACATAATGTAACTGATGAACATAATGTAACTGATGAACATAATATAACTGAAGAGGATAATTAACTGATGAACATAATGTAACTGATGAACATAATGTAACTGATGAACATGATGTAACTGATGAATATGATGTAACTGATGAATATGATGTAACTGCAGAATACAATTTAACTGAAGAACATATTGGCTGACGAATATAATGTTAACATGAAAAGCCTAATGCTGTTTTACATAATGGCATATGTAACAGTTTAATCTCATTTTGCATGCACTGGAACGAGAATCTCCGGAGTTTTATGATATTTGGAGTAAAGGAAACAACCATAGCGTTCATATCAATGCTCGTTTGTTAATACATATTTATTCCTGACTTGTCTACAATTGGAATTAAAATATATTAAAACTTAAAAAGAATTAAAACATGCCATGACTATGGATATTGTAATGATGTTCTTATCAGTTAACGTCAAATACATCAACATGTGGTCGGTTAAACATGTGGTTCATTTATATACAATACAGAACAGAACATATTGTTTATTATACTTAAGCATTACATAGCTCATTATCATAATAATACATATACAATTGTATACAATAAACAAAAGAAAAGTAATAGATATATGAAAATAGTAGATATACATGTTGATTAACAGATGGTAGATATACATGTTGATTAACTGATGGTAGATATACATGTTGATTAACAGATGGTAGATATACATGTTGATTAACTGATGGTAGATATACATGTTGATTAACGGATGGTAGATATACATGTTGATTAACTGATGGTAGATATACATGTTGATTAACTGAGGTTTTGTTGATTAACTGACGGTATATATACATGCTGATTAACTGATGGTAGATATACATGTTGATTAACTGATGGTAGATATACGTGTTGATTAACTGATGGTAGATATACATGTTGATTAACTGATGGTAGATTAACATGTTGATTAACTGATGGTAGATATACATGTTGATTAACTGATGGTAGATATACATGTTGATTAACTGATGGTAGATATACATGTTGATTAACTGATGGTAGATATACATGTTGATTAACTGATGGTAGATATACGTGTTGATTAACAGATGGTAGCTATACGTGTTGATTAACTGATGGTAGATATACGTGTTGATTAACTGATGGTAGATATACGTGTTGATTAACTGATGGTAGATATACATGTTGATTAACTGACGGTAGATATACATGTTGATTAACTGACGGTATATATACATGCTGATTAACTGATGGTAGATATACATGTTGATTAACTGATGGTAGATATACATGTTGATTAACTGATGGTAGATATACATGTTGATTAACTGATGGTAGATATACATGTTGATTAACTGATGGTAGATATACATGTTGATTAACGATGGTAGTATACTGTTGATTAACTGATGGTAGATATACATGTTGATTAACTGATGGTAGATATACATGTTGATTAACTGATGGTAGATATACATGTTGATTAACTGAGGTAGTATACTGTTGATTAACGAGATGGTAGATATACGTGTTGATTAACTGATGGTAGATATACATGTTGATTAACGGATGGTAGCTATACGTGTTGATTAACTGATGGTAGATATACGTGTTGATTAACTGATGGTAGATATACATGTTGATTAACTGATGGTAGATATACATGTTGATTAACTGATGGTAGATATACATGTTGATTAACTGATGGTAGATATACATGTTGATTAACAGATGGTAGATATACATGTTGATTAACTGATGGTAGATATACATGTTGATTAACAGATGGTAGATATACATGTTGATTAACTGATGGTAGATATACATGTTGATTAACGGATGGTAGATATACATGTTGATTAACTGATGGTAGATATACATGTTGATTAACTGATGGTAGATATACATGTTGATTAACTGACGGTATATATACATGCTGATTAACTGATGGTAGCTATACATGTTGATTAACTGATGGTAGATATACGTGTTGATTAACTGATGGTAGATATACATGTTGATTAACTGATGGTAGATTAACATGTTGATTAACTGATGGTAGATATACATGTTGATTAACTGATGGTAGATATACATGTTGATTAACTGATGGTAGATATACATGTTGATTAACTGATGGTAGATATACATGTTGATTAACTGATGGTAGATATACGTGTTGATTAACAGATGGTAGCTATACGTGTTGATTAACTGATGGTAGATATACGTGTTGATTAACTGATGGTAGATATACGTGTTGATTAACTGATGGTAGATATACATGTTGATTAACTGACGGTAGATATACATGTTGATTAACTGACGGTATATATACATGCTGATTAACTGATGGTAGATATACATGTTGATTAACTGATGGTAGATATACATGTTGATTAACTGATGGTAGATATACATGTTGATTAACTGATGGTATATATACATGTTGATTAACTGATGGTAGATATACATGTTGATTAACTGATGGTAGATATACATGTTGATTAACTGATGGTAGATATACATGTTGATTAACTGATGGTAGATATACATGTTGATTAACGGATGGTAGATATACATGTTGATTAACTGATGGTAGATATACATGTTGATTAACGGATGGTAGCTATACGTGTTGATTAACTGATGGTAGATATACGTGTTGATTAACTGATGGTAGATATACATGTTGATTAACGGATGGTAGCTATACGTGTTGATTAACTGATGGTAGATATACGTGTTGATTAACTGATGGTAGATATACATGTTGATTAACTGATGGTAGATATACATGTTGATTAACTGATGGTAGATATACATGTTGATTAACTGATGGTAGATATACATGTTGATTAACGGATGGTAGCTATACGTGTTGATTAACTGATGATAGATATACGTGTTGATTAACTGATGGTAGATATACATGTTGATTAACTGACGGTATATATACATGTTGATTAACTGATGGTAGATATACATGTTGATTAACTGATGGTAGATATACATGTTGATTAACTGATGGTAGATTAACATGTTGATTAACTGATGGTAGATATACATGTTGATTAACAGATGGTAGATATACATGTTGATTAACTGATGGTAGATATACATGTTGATTAACAGATGGTAGATATACGTGTTGATTAACTGATGGTAGATATACATGTTGATTAACTGACGGTATATATACATGTTGATTAACTGATGGTAGATATACATGTTGATTAACTGATGGTAGATATACATGTTGATTAACTGATGGTAGATTAACATGTTGATTAACTGATGGTAGATATACATGTTGATTAACAGATGGTAGATATACATGTTGATTAACTGATGGTAGATATACATGTTGATTAACAGATGGTAGATATACATGTTGATTAACTGATGGTAGATATACATGTTGATTAACGGATGGTAGATATACATGTTGATTAACGGATGGTAGATATACATGTTGATTAACTGATGGTAGATATACATGTTGATTAACTGACGGTAGATATACATGTTGATTAACTGACGGTATATATACATGCTGATTAACTGATGGTAGATATACACTGTTGATTTACTGAGGTATATATACATGTTGATTAACTGAGGTAGATATACATGTTGATTAACTGATGGTAGATATACATGTTGATTAACTGATGGTAATTAACATGTTGATTAACTGATGGTAGATATACATGTTGATTAACTGATGGTAGATATACATGTTGATTAACTGATATAGATATACATGTTGATTAACTGATGGTAGATATACATGTTGATTAACTGATGGTAGATATACATGTTGATTAACTGATGGTAGATATACGTGTTGATTAACAGATGGTAGCTATACGTGTTGATTAACTGATGGTAGATATACGTGTTGATTAACTGATGGTAGATATACGTGTTGATTAACTGATGGTAGATATACATGTTGATTAACAGATGGTAGATATACATGTTGATTAACTGATGGTAGATATACATGTTGATTAACTGATGGTAGATATACATGTTGATTAACTGATGGTAGATATACATGTTGAGTCAAATGTTTCCAATGTGAGAGTGTTATTATAGATACTAGATAAGTATTATCTCTGCCTCTCTATTTTAATTAAATTTTATGTAAAGAAGATTAAGTTGAAATGAACGTAAATAGATTATTATGGTAACTATTTATTATACTCAATACAATTCAAATTGGCTAAGCCAACAAATTCTATAGAACATTTGAATTAGCCCATTTTAATTTACTTCACTTTATTTCAGAACTAGAGGAGCTTGCCATTGGAACCAACAATGGAGGGTTTAATTACGAGCTGGTAACCAGGGTTGATACATTGCTGGAGGAAGCCCACAACAGTTACTACAAATACCACAGTAAGTGAACAGTATATCTAGCATTGTGTAAGTGAGGCCCACAACATATACTACACATACGACAGTACGTGAACATTATATCTAGCATTGTGTCGGTGAAACCCACAATATATACATGTACTACATATACCACAGTAAGTGAACATTATATCTAACAGTGTGTCGGTGAAGCCCACAACATATACTACATGTACCACAGTAAGTGAACATTATATCTAACATTGTGTTGATAAAGCCCACAACATATACTACATGTACCACAGTAAGTGAACATTATATCCAACATTGTGTCGGTGAAGCCCACAACATATACTACATATACCACAGTACGTGAACCACTGTTTACCATTGATCACTGATGGTCACGGATTCGAGCTCCGCTCAGACCGTACCATTTTATATGAAGAAGTTGTTAGTTTCTTGTGGATGTTGGTGCACCAAGTTCTGGTTAACCGCTGAACGGTGTTGTTATGTAAACTGCCCGTAGATCATATGGGCAACCGGTAGCGACGCTAAATAAATTTACATTTCGATTGATGCAACCGTCGTTATTTATTCGCTATGAGAATTGAGTGCAACCGACACATGTTCTTTTAGATACAAGTATCCTCGTCAGTTTTGGTGTTAACGAAATATGACGGAAAGGCAAAATATACGAACACCTGTTCCCAGGCTACATAAATACGAGTAAACGTAGTTCTGTGGGTAACTCCTCATACGAACCAATACAACATATCATTTCGTTCATGACGGACACGTCTGACCAAATGTATTTATCTTACAGAGAAACTAGACAGTGACTACAGAGCAAGGCTTCTAAATACGATCCTCAGACTGAGAGAACTGCCCAATCTCTATGTAGCTAGGCAACGACTGAACGGCAAATATCCACACGTTACCGACTGGCTAAAGAGTAATTCAGGAGATGTATGTGGATCCTCAAACAAAGAGCTTTACACGCAGAGAATGTCGTCAACAATCGAGAGAAATAGTTCTCTTGGCAAACGCAAGAGAGGTTCGGATGATTCTGGGGTAGATGATGACAACGATATAAACCAACGCATCTCAAACAAGAGAGTATGCGACGACGCTGATATGCCCAAATCTGGAGACACAAAGCGCACGAGAAGGTTTTAAAGTGTGGATTTAAGGACACTCATAGTTTTAAATAAATAATTTATATAAATCGCAAATGCGTATGTGTTGTTGTTAAACCAAATACACTTATACTGTTGACACACATATTTACGACAATTATGTGAAATTTATGATCTAAAATGTCACACACACGACACGAGCACATTGTTCCTATCTGACTTGAAATGTGTGATAACGTTACTTTTAAGGATATCTCACCTCCATGTTTCAGTTCATTTTTCACATGAACATATATCCCACACATTTGTTATGAACGATATCTATAATATATAGCTATAAATATTATAGATATATGCCAAAGAAACAGCTATATCATGGCACAACATATGTCCCGACCGCCCAGACATTTAGTTTAAACAATATTTTATTCAAGAATGGTACATAACATAGGAATAGTTGCAATAGCACAGTTAGGGCATTTAGACATGTCCCTTAATGTTTGTGCATTTCAGCTTAATTAATGACACTGCTAACTTGGTTTCATTGGAGGGGACAAACGGTTCACCCGTCTGTCCGTCCGTCTGTCCTGAAAAACAAACTGCATCCTGCAGAATATGAAATGCATCACGGAACTTCACACCTGGTTACATACCAATATGGAGATTATGCACGTGCATTTAGAGTTTTGGAAGCACCACGACTAACGGAGCTATGGTCCATTGCAGTTTAAATTTAATAAAGCAACATGCACACTCTACTATCCCCAACACAAACAATTGTATTCAAACATAAATATAACATATTTAAAGACAGAATTACCTTATGACGATGTTTAAATATTTTGACATATCATAACTTTACTGAACTTGGAAACATATGTGAAGTGCGACAGGTCGTCAGAGATCAATTTATAAATGTAACATATTGAATAATGTTAATAGATAATTCAAAGCAAACGAATTGTGTTTGATTGCGTACAAAATGTATTGAACTATTTTCTTATTTTTCGCGGCACGGTATAAATTCTCTACAGTGGTCCTCATTTTATCATTTTACCCGTCTGACCATAATAAAATTAACAGTCTTTCAGATGGGACGTTAAACCGAGGTCTCGTGTCGGTGCTTTACACCGTGCACGTAAAAGAACCAGAGGAGGCTCTGGAATGGGTCTCTGTCTGTATCATTGCACTATCCTCTAAAATCTAAAATAACTAATCTCTTCAGGAGGGATCGCTCATATGGGCAACCGGTAGCGACGATAAATAAACGTAAAAAACACAAACTCATTTTATCAAGGCCGATGTATGGGTAGAATATACAACAATGTCAACTTTCAACATTATGTGCGACATCTGCAAGTCATAACAAGCATAGGAACATATTTGCTCTATCTTGGTAGAAATGACTACTTGACCCGGTCTCCGTAAACTGCTGGAAAGTACGTTTCCGGTGTAACATTTATTTCTGACCCCCTTCGGAAAGTGACACCCGGTCAATATTCACTGTAAAACAATGACTCCCCGGTCGAAAAAAGCCTGCCACCCAGACGTAGAAATATGACCCCACCTGTAGAAAAGTGACCCCCGTAAAATAATGAGTCCCCGGTCGAAAAAAGCCTGCCACCCAGACGTAGAAATATGACACCACCTGTAGAAAAGTGACCCCCGTAAAATAATGAGTCCCCGGTCGAAAAAAGCCTGCCACCCAGACGTAGAAATATGACACCACCTGTAGAAAAGTGACCCCCGTAAAATAATGAGTCCCATCACAATTCCTTCTCTCTTCCTCACTCAAAAGAAGATATATATTATTCTAAGTAATAGGTCGTTCGTCCGTCTGTCTGACTGTCTGTTCGTCACAGAGCATATATGTTCAACATATCTAAATTAGGTTGGGGCATGGCCTGGTGGGGAACACCAGTACATACATGCGCTACGATAGGGTCTGGTGAGGGTCACACGTGCGTAAATAGACTAAGAAAGAGCCAGATGGGGAAGCCCGGTGCTTAAATAGACTTGGGAATGTCCAGGTGGGTTACCCCGTTGCTTTAATAGACTATGGAAGGACCTGGTGGGGATTCCACAATACTTATAAAGTACCTGGTAGCATATATATATATATATATATAATTGTTTTTTTCTTGGAAGACAAATACGAGACGAAATAGGGAAAGTGGCTACTTGACACAGGTAACTGTTTAATAGAGGTCAAATATATAATAAGATGCCAGTATGGGAATCTGGAGGCCGGCTGCTTAACACAGGTTGGCTGCTTAATAGATGTGACCACTAACACATGTTTGACTGTACTAGGGAAGGTCCCGATGGGGTCACACCGGTGCTTAAATAGATTAAGGAATGGCCTGGTTTGATAGCGAATTGCTTAAATAGACGTTTGTTTGTTTTTGTTTGTTTGTTTGTTTGTTTGTTTGTTTGTTTGTAGTTTGTTTTTGTTTTTGTATTTAGAGTACCTCCGACACTCCGCAAGCCAGCTGGATAGCTTCCTCGCATTAAAGAATTCGACACCTCTGGTGGGATTTAGACGTAGGGACTACACTATTGGGTTAGCACATTTCTTTAAGATGCTGAGGAATTACATGTACTTGGAGATTTACTCCAGTAGTTATGTAGACTAGAGATGGGACTGGGGGTACCGAAGTACTTAAATAAACTGGAGAAGACCTGTATAAGCTAATCTAGCTTTCGGATCTAATCCTTTTTCAAAACATAAAATATTATATTGTAATGTAATTGCTATATGTATATATGTTACATTGTTTGAAATAAAATATGTTTAAACTAAATAAACTGGAGAATGGTATGCTGTGGTAACCCAGTACTTAGGTATATTAGAAAGGTAGACTACTGTGATATCTCGGTATGTAAATAGACTATACGGAAGGGACTGTATCGGCAGCCCAGTATTTAAGTAGTCATAATGTTTTATATTATTTCTACTGTCAAAATGTGTGACACCCATTGTGTCTAGGCAACGACCATCAGCAGCCCGGACTTGAAGCTCTCGATGGCACTGGCTACTGCAACTGGGACTGGAAGCATGTCCCATAGTTGTATGGTACTTGGAAATAAGGAGCTGTTGTGTAAAGGAAATCGAGAGTACAGGACGAGGTATCTCAGGTCAGAACATCTCAGGGTGGTGTTGTCATAATCAGATATGGCTTAGTTGGGATGGCTATCAGGTTTTTAACTATCCTATTCATACATAGCTGCTACGACTGTTACTTCATTTGCAACTCATCCGTCACCTAAATCACAGAAACGCATTCAATTTCTTATGTAATCGATCAACATCCAGAATTCTTTCCGGTTCCGTTTGTGGCTGCTACCTACGTTTTTTTGTTGCTGACAGCTCTCTCAACACAGTACAACTTGTTGCGTCCTTACTTCTCGGTGTACGTTTCTTTGGGGCAAGATGCCTTTGGACTCCAATTTAGGTTTCAGTATTCAAGGGTAGATCTAGCGGGAGTCCTGACACTGTATTTTGTTATAAAATATACTGAGTCAAAAAAGAAACGATACCAAACTAAAAATGACGTAAAACGGATAAAACCATAGAAAGGTTTAATATATTATTACGTATCAGTACCGGGTATCTTATTGCAACGTCAGCCAACCATAAACACAGGTAAAAGGTGCTGTGGCCTCAGACGTGCGTCAGTGAACTAATCCACTTCCATGGTTTTTGCTGGAAGTCTACTAACGCTTTGATTAATTCACTTCTAGTGGACGGGCCTCTACCGACTTAATCCGGTGGCAATTTAGCATCTGGCCCACATCATTGAACATTATGCCAGCAGTGTTGGCAGCTGGCATCACAGCGAGTTAAATGTGTTAATCTTCAATCCGTTTAAACCAACTTCCGATCGTATACATGTAATATGCAATGATATCTTGCTTTAAATTGTTCCATTATAGTATAGAACTGTCGTATATCTCAAGCTAGTTTATACAACTACGTATACATGTAATATGCAATGATATCTTGCTTTAAATTGTACAATTATAGTATAGAACTGTCGTTTAGCTCAAGCTCGTTTATACAACTACGCATACATGTTCTACGCAAGGATCTCTTGCTTTAAATTGTACAATTATATTATAGAACTGTCATTAACTCAAGCTGTTTTATACAACTGCGTATACATGTAATATGCAATGATATCTTGCTTTAAATTGTTCCATTATAGTATAGAACTGTCTTTTAGCTCAAGCTGGTTTATACAACTACGTATACATGTAATATGCAATGATATCTTGCTTTAAATTGTTCCATTATAGTATAGAACTGTCTTTTAGCTCAAGCTGGTTTATACAACTACGTATACATGTAATATGCAATGATATCTTGCTTTAAATTGTTCCATTATAGTATAGAACTGTCGTTTAATTCAAGCTGGTTTATACAACTATGTATACATGTAATATGCAATGATATCTTGCTTTAAATTGTTCCATTATAGTATAGAACTGTCGTTTAATTCAAGCTGGTTTATACAACTATGTATACAGGTAATATGCAATGATATCTTGCTTTAAATTGTTCCATTATAGTATAGAACTGTCGTTTAATTCAAGCTGGTTTATACAACTACATATACATGTAATATGCAATGATATCTTGCTTTAAATTGTTCCATTATAGTATAGAACTGTCGTTTAATTCAAGCTGGTTTATACAACTATGTATACAGGTAATATGCAATGATATCTTGCTTTAAATTGTTCCATTATAGTATAGAACTGTCGTTTAATTCAAGCTGGTTTATACAACTACATATACATGTAATATGCAATGATATCTTGCTTTAAATTGTTCCATTATAGTATATAACTGTCGTTTAACTCAAGCTGGTTTATACAACTATGTATACATGTACTGATATCTTGCTTTAAATTGTTCCATTATGGTATTGAACCGTCGTTTAATTCAAGCTGGTTTATACAACTATGTATACATGTAATATGCAATGATATCTTGCTTTAAATTGTTCCATTATAGTATAGAACTGTCGTTTAACTCAAGCTGGTTTATACAACTATGTATACATGTAATGATATATTGCTTTAAATTGTTCCATTATAGTATTGAACTGTCGTTTAATTCAAGCTGGCCACTATATGTGTAAATACCCAACTCATTTTGTACAACTTCTATGTGCTAATAATTATTCAATTCGTTTTATAAAACTTCGTATATACACTTACTACGCAGGAATAGTTTCGCTTTATTGAACACTTCTAGTAATACGCAATGATAGTTTTGCCTTATTGTACAATTATAGTATTGAACTGTCGTCTAGTTCGAGCTGGGAACTACCTGTGTTAAATTCAATTCGTTTTAGCATTGAATGGTCGTTTATTATAAGCTGGGCACTACATTAAGTACTTACTATACACATCCTGCCTTTAAATAACACATCTATAGTATTGTGTTAAACAAGTTTGTACAATAAGAGATACGCATATTTATTTTTGTGTTTTTTTGTGTTTTATTTCAAATGCAAGATTAAGTACTATATATTTGTTCTGTGACAATTATATCAATATCGCCTGCTTCAAACCGGTTTTCTCTGGAGATATTTTCGTCTATGTTAAAAATTATGAAAATATGCCGTTAACTGCAATGGATATCCTCAATGCCTCCTTTTATTATCTCTTTTCATTTCCCCCATGATTGATACATTCCTTATTTGTTGTCGCCTCACCCTACCCTCCCCCATGTCACTGGAAGCGATTGTCATGCTGTATCACTCTGTGTGTGCGTTTCTCTTCTGTTCACAAATGTTTTCATATTTCCTCATGGTCATCTCCCTTCTAGATTACGCATACCCGAATGCCATAACATGAAAGTACATAATATAAATAATACTACCATGAGGAAATTCTGCATGAACAGTAATTTTAGACTTTTCACAGTAGTCGTAGTTCTACTCTGCATGCATTATAATATCATATCCTCGCAAAGTTTTCTTTTGTCGATACAATCTACAAATACGTTTAAGCCATTATATATGTGCTTAGCAAAACGGCCGCCAATTAGTCAAATATGTCACTGTAACAGAAGGTTTACAAACAATATTATATTTACCTTTATATTTCTCAGTACCGGCCTGCTTGCATTTCTTATATTGCTAATAATTTTATCTGGGGATATACAGTTAAATCCTGGTCCAGGAAGCTCTAGCCCACCCCAATCCACTTCTTCATCATTGTCAACATCCTTTGGAACATTTGATCTCGCTAAACATGTATCGTTTGTTCATTACAATGTTCAGAGCGTTAGGAACAAGCTCGATTTGATATATGCTGAATTTTCTGCATTTGATATTATAGCTCTTTCAGCAACATGGCTCAATGCCAGTATTCCATGTTCCGATCTTAATTTCACATACTTCCATGTTCCTGAAAGGAAGGATCGCATAGGTGACAGCCATGGTGGTGTGCTTCTATACATTAGAGATAGTATTGTCTATAAACGTAGATTCGACCTCGAATTACCGGGTGTAGAATGTATATGGATTGAACTTTGTCTTCAGACCAAACGCATTTTATTTAGTGTATATTACAGACCACCAAATACAGATGCCCAGTCGCATATTAAAATCGTAGATTCTATCCAACTGGCTGTTGATTCTGGAATTAGTAACGTAATTATAACCGGTGACTTTAATATAAATCTCTTAAACCAACAATCTGTAAAGAAAATGTCTTCTATTTGTGAACAGTTATCCCTTACTCAGTGCATCACAGAACCTACACATTTTACAGAATCGTCATCCTCGCTTATTGATGTTATTCTCACTACCTCGGAACGTCTTATATTTGATTCAGGAGTAGGCGATCCATTCTTACAAGACGTCCGTTTCCATTGTCCTGTCATTGGTCTTCTCAATCTCAAAAAGGATAAAATACAATCTTATAAAAGACACATTTGGCTTTTTGATAAGGGAAACTATGAACTTCTTAAGGAAAAAATATCAAATGTTAATTGGAATGACCTTAAACATGTAGATATAAATAAGTATACTAAAAATGTAACGGATGTAATTCTTAGTATTTCAAAGATTTGCATACCAAATAAAGAGGTTATGATCAGACATGGTGATCCACCCTGGCTTACCACATACATTCGTAAAATTATACGACGACGTAAACGATTATATCGAAAGGCAAAACATACCAATAGAGAATATGACTGGGTAAAATTTAAACAGATGCGAAACGAAGTAACAACACATATCAGAAATGCGAAACAAAACCACACAGATAAACTTGCTGACAAAATCAAAACAGAAACTCGATCCTCCAAAAGCTGGTAGACTTGTATTAAATCGTTCATAAAACCATATAGGTCTAGTAGCATACCACCTTTACAACATTATAATGAAGTTATATCTGATGAATCTGAAAAGGCTAACATATTTAATGATTATTTTCGTGATCAAACAGTCTTGGATGACACCGGTACAAACAATCTTCCTGAATTACAACCACTTCACTATCCTCCTCTTGAGTCTATAGTTGTAACACCTGATAATGTTAAAGAAGTTATAAAGTCACTTGCTATGGGGAAGGCATCCGGACCTGATACGATAAACAATAGACTTCTTCTTGAACTTGCAGACGAGCTTTCATCACCTCTTTCTGAACTTTTCAATAAATCACTCTCAACATGTACGCGTGGAAAACCGCATATGTGTGTCCTATATTTAAAGCAGGTGATCGTTCTGCTGTTTGTAATTATCGACCTATTTCTCTTATTGATACCATTGGAAAGGTCTTTGAGAAAATCGTTTTTAAACATGTTTTCAATCACCTCCGGGACAATAATTTATTAACTCCAATGCAATCTGGTTTTGTCCCAGGAGACTCTTGTGTAAATCAATTAACATTCCTTTACAATAACTTTAGTCAAGCGATCGACTCTGGAAAAGAAATTCGAGCAATATTCTGTGACATAAGTAAAGCTTTTGATAGGGTATGGCATGTTGGTCTTCTGCATAAACTCAAAGATTTTGGTATATCTGGTTCAGTACACAAATGGTTCTCTTCATATTTGTCCAATAGAAAACAGCGTGTAGTTATTTCTGGTCACACTTCAAAGTGGAACCATATAGCTGCCGGTGTCCCACAGGGATCCATCTTAGGCCCGTTGCTCTTTATTATATATATTAATGACATTGTAAATAACATAGCTGCTAATATTCAACTATTTGCTGATGATACTAGTCTATATACTGTTGTTGATAACCCCAACTCAGCCGCTGCTATTCTACAGTCCGATCTGGAGTCTATTTCTAATTGGGCTAAACAATGGCTTGTTAAATTTAATCCGTCCAAAACAAAATCTCTGATAATATCTCGAAAACATAATCAGCCGTACCATCCACCTCTATCTATGGATAACCAAATAATCGATGAGGTGTCAAATCAAAGGCATCTAGGCATTCATATTTCCAATGATCTAAACTGGAAACACCACATTGACCAAATTTCTTCTAAAGCTTACCAGAGAATCAATATTCTTCGTAAATTAAAATTTACACTAGACCGCCGCTCCTTAGAATGCTTGTATATTTCATTCATACGTCCGCTCCTTGAATATGGTGATGTTATTTTTGATAATATGTCTACTTTAGCTAAAGGCGAACTGGAAAAAAATCATCAAGAAGCAGCAAGAATAATTACTGGTACCACGAAACTTGTGTCCATAAACAAATTGATGATTGAAGTTGGGTGGGAATCTCTGGATAGGAGAAGACTCAATCACAAACTTACTCTTTTTATCAAACTATCTCTCTGCTCTGTGTCCACCTGACGTCGATACTAGTAGATATCATTTGAGAAATGGAGATCAACTTCAAGTTCCACGCTCTAGAACCAATTTATATGAAAACTCCTTTTTACCTTCAGTAGTTAGAGCGTTTAATGATTTACCACCATTAATCAAGCATGCACCATCTCTTTCATCGTCCAAGATGCAACTTAAAAGCGACTCTTGTCCTATTCCCGAATTCTACTTTTCTGGTATACGTAAGAACCAGATACTACTTGCTCGATTGAGAACAAATTGTAGTTATTTAAAACATGATCTCTTCTCCAAAAACATAATTGATTCACCACTATGCACATGCGGTCAAATCGAGTCAACTTACCATTATTTCTTTGAATGTCACAAGTACTACAATATACGCCCTGAACTAGTTAACACTATTTCTCACCTCTGTCATATAACCCTAAATGTGATCCTATTTGGTGATATTTCTTTGCCATCTGAACATAATGAAATAATAGTCTTAGCTGTCCACAAATTCATAGAAAAGTCTAAACGTTTTTAGTATTCTGTGAACAGAGACTGACGCACTAGCAGAGTGATTCACTTCAAACAGTGTGCTTACGTATGGTTCATCGCTTTCTACCCACCCTCCCTTTTACTGTTAGCTTTTCACCTGATAACAAGCTATATTTTCAACTACTTATTATATATTTTGGTATTACTACATTATATGTTTACCTCTTAATCGCCATTTGTGCACAACATTATATATGCAATGGAGAAAATCTCAATAAGCTTTAAGCTTCCGATTTAATCCATTTTCGTTTTGTATACAATGTATATGTAATGTACATTATTATCGAATAAATATGTTTAAACCAAACACAGGTAAATAAACACCCGCTAATCCTGGAACGCCGAATTTCCGATTTGCCCGTGCTCCTCAACAAAGACAACTTCCTACACATGTACAAATCGGAAAACCGGTTTATTGTACTGGTATTGCATTATCATCGAGGAAAAACACCTTACATACCCATTGTTACCTCTAACAAAATGCCTAGGCTAAACCGCAATCAGAGAATGCGTGCCATTGGCATGATTGACGGCGGTTTACTTCAGCGTGACGTCGCAAATCGACTCGGGGTTACGCGGATCACGATAACACGTCTACTTCGACGTTATCGAACACATGGATCGGTGGACGACCGTCCAAGATCTGGTCGACCACGTGTGACGACGCGTGAACAGGACCGTCACATTCGGACGTCACATTTACGTGACCGGTTCCTACCTGCTACGCACACAGCTGCCGTTACTCCTGGGATGACCAACAATCGCATCAGTGCACAAACAGTCAGGAACCGGCTCGGTGAACGTGGCATTCGTGCCTATCGGCCATACGTTGGACCCATCCTGACACGACGTCACCGTGACGTACGGCGGGAATGGACGACGGAACGTGCTCGCTGGACTCGGTTACAGTGGAATTCGGTGATGTTTAGCGATGAATCGCGGTTCTGTTTGCGTCGAGCGGATGGCAGAGAGCGGGTATATCGCAGACGCGGTGAACGTTACGCCGACGCATGTGTACGTCAGGTCGATCTGTTCGGGGGCGGAAGCGTTATGGCGTGGGGCGGTATCACCTTCGGCAGTCGCACTGAACTGTTAGTGGTGGACGGGAACCTAAACGCCCAGCGGTACTGTGATGAGATCCTTGCGCCAGTTGTTGTGCCGTTCTTTAACGCCAACAGAAACGTCACACTGTTCCAACAGGACAACGCCAGGTGTCATACTGCTCGGATTTCCACCACATTATTGGAGCAGAACAATATTGAAACCCTGCCGTGGCCTGCTTTGTCACCAGACTTGTCACCCATAGAACATTTGTGGGATACGTTAGACCGCCGCGTCAGACGACGTCAGCCTGTAACGTTAAACCAACTGAGGGATGTTTTGCATCAGGAGTGGACACATATTGACCAGCAAGAGATTCAGACACTCTTCCGTTCGATGCGACGGCGGTGCATTGCAGAGAGAGAATTGCAAATGGTGCCCATACTCGGTATTGACGTCTGTGTGAAAACTCCATTAGACCCCTGTCCGACGAATTACGTCATCACGCAGCAGACAGTTTCGGAGGCTCATTATGCTTTATATGCTCCTCTTTCAAACATGTTGGACTATCATCTTATGAATTTTCAAAGAATTTTCTTAATAAATGTTGAAATTATAGACACACCAGGTATCGTTTCTTTTTATTTCTCATTTTCGTCTTTAAAATTAACATTACCGACCTATCAAATTTCGAAATTTATGTTTATTAGTTTCCAGTTAATCAATTTCAACATAGATAAACTATAATTGATACTACTGAGACGATATTGCACATTTTGCTAAAATAAAGTTTGATTATTGGGAAGGCCCGTTTTCTAATGTTGGTTATAACTTGTGGCCCGACCGTTTTGCTATGTTACACAAATGTATATATGTCCCTTATAATCTGTTAACTTATTTCATATCTGATTCATGCTCGTATGTAATATTGTATTGTCGAATGCACTACATATGCACTAAAATATGGTTAAATCGAATAGTTATTACTGCCTGGCCAGTTGTTTAAGCTATTACATCCGTGGTAACTAACAGAGAGGTCATAGCCATAGTCGTTCGTCAGGGGAAAGGAGCGAACATGCATACATCATGGAGAAGAACAACTAGGCCAGGAATGACATTCATACCACTTCACCATTGGCTGACCTACTTTCATCAAACAATGAACGACGACCAGAATAATACCTTTGGACTTATCATCGTATTGGTTCTCATAGAATGTAAGAATCTTTACATCTTATCGTCCAGTATTAATCTTGGACAAACATGATATCAAGATCAACGCAGAACTTAAAATCACTTTAAGATTAACTATATTGTGGTAACACGCTGGACTGGTAATCCAGGGATCGCAGGTTCGATCCCCCGCCTGACCCTAATAAAATTAACAGTCTTTCAGATGGGACTTTAAACCGAGGTCTCGTGTCGGTGCTTTACACCGTGCACGTAAAAGAACCAGAGGTGACTCTGGAATGGGTCTCTGTCTGTATCATTGCACTATCCTCCAAAAATCTAAAATGACTAATCTCTTCAGGAGGCGTCGCTCATATGGGCAACCGGTAGCGAGATAAATAAACGTAAAACACACACACACAACACCCACACCCCCCCCCCCCACTATATTGGACTGCATCACACTTTAATCAACTCTTCACTTCTTCAACTTATTTGACGGTGCTAAGTGTGTTTTTACGTTTATTTATCGTTACTAGCGGTTGCCCATATGTACGACGCCTCCTGATACTTAAAACATATTAACTGTAACTGTTCAGATGTGTAATGAATACCCAACATATCATGTTAATAGAATGGTACATATATAGTGTTGCAGTGCCTTTTCTAGTGTACATAGCACATACATATGGTGTGACATCCGTGGTCCAGTGGTAGAGCATCGCATCTGGAATATATCGTCCCGGGTTCGATACTCGGTCAGGCCACGTATGTAGTGTCATTGAGCAAGGCACTTCACACACATTGCTTAGTACTGGTTAACCACTTAGGTCGGTTAAGCTTGCCCAGGAAAACATGTCTACGTCCCCGCAAGGGGTTTGACATTAATGGAACATACATAGCACATGTTACGTGATACTATTTGACATGTTGGAAGTACAACATACATACATATCACATGTCACATGCTACTATTTGACATGTTGGAAGTACAGGTGAACAATGCATTTGTAAAATAAACGAAACCATCGAATACCAATTGTTCGTGTACATAATCCTCTGTCAATAGCCTCAATATAATATGTCCCGCTATGTTTCGTTTTTCTCACTCCTCCACTCACCTATTATAGTCTAACTACATGTATTACTAGTCACGGGTAACTAGATAGTTAGATAGATATTATTGATGTGGTCACATTGTTGTGTGAGGTTATGTTTATAGGTGATGAAGTGCTACGTTATATACACACACATCATAATCAGGTTAGTTAATTACACATTATCATATCACAATGTATGATCTTTATAAAAAAAACACTAAGAATTATAACCCTTGATTGTTACATGACCGTAGTCATTACTATGTAAAACGACTAATTGTAGGCTACATTACAACAATTATATATTGGGCAAAGTGACAAGAGACCACTTCGCAGTCATGTTTCATGCAAGAGCAACGAAACCGGCTCCTGTACGAAAAACAGTGTCGTATAGAAAATTCTGTTCAATAGATGTAGATACTTTCAAAAGTGACATCATGGCATCAGAAAAACTTGGTAATAGTTTGCAATGCACGGATGCTGACGATCTTGTAAGCATATACAACAGTGAACTTTCTGCATTGGTTGATAAACACGCCCCTTTACGTACAAAAACGATTACATTAAGGCATTCATGTCCCTGGTTTACAGAGGAACTCCACAATGCCAAACATGTAAAGCGTAAATTTGAACGCAAGTGGAAAAAATCAAGATTAACTGTCGACCATGAAATATACAGGAGTCAGTGTGCCAAGGTTAATGAAATGTTGAAACAAGCACGGTTTGACTACTTTTCTGATAAAGTAATATCTTGCGGTCGTGATCAAAAAAGCATGTCCAAAATCACTAAACACTTGCTTGAAGGCGATAGTGAAATAGCACTTCCATCAGGCAAAAATCCCAATGAACTAGCACAGGAATTCAGTAATTCTTCATTTCTAAGGTGGAAGGCATTAGAAATGACATATCTTCAGTCGGAACTGGGTCCATTGAACATTGAAACAGAGAAACTCCCTCGCATAAGCTGCTTGAACAATTTCTGTCCATCATATGAGAAAGAAGTCGAACAGTTCATTAAAAAAGGGCCAAATAAATCCTGTGAAATAGACCCAATTCCGACATGGCTACTGAAATCTTGTCTTAGTGAAATCCTACCAATAGTGACACAAATTGTAAATATTTCATTGGAAACAGGCAATGTACCAAAGTCATTCAAAATCTCCCGGGTAAAACCTTTGCTGAAAAAAACCAAGCCTTGATCAAAACACGTTGAAGAACTACAGGCCCGTGTCAAACCTGCCTTATGTCTCGAAGATTCTGGAAAAAGTAGTAAATAGTCGAATTGATGGACATTTGACAAGTAATAACTTACACGAGGTACATCAGTCTGCGTACAGGAAGTTTCATTCCACAGAAACTGCCTTACTGAAAGTCCAAAACGATATACTCCAATCTCTGGACCAGAACAATGCTACAATCCTTGTGCTTTTGGACATATCTGCTGCATTTGATACCATCGACCATAGAACACTTTTACAGCGTCTCGAATTTCATTTTGGAATTACTGGAAAACCTCTCCAATGGATATCATCTTATCTTACCGACCGTTATCAAGCAGTATGTATCGATGGAAAAATATCCAACTCAGTGCTCATGAATTTCAGTGTTCCACAGGGGTCTGTTTTAGGCCCGAAATTTTACACTATGTATACCAAGCCTGTAGGAGCCATTTGTAAACACCATGGACTGAACCATCACTTTTATGCTGACGATTCCCAGCTTTACCTTTCATTCAAACCAACCGTTCAAACTTCACAAGCAGATACACTACTTCGAGTGGAAAACTGTCTACAAGACATTGTTGCTTGGATGCATGCCATATGTTAAAACTCAATACTGATAAAACTGAAATGATTATGTGTTCTAGCGAAATTTCCAACACATTGAAAACATAAATGTGAAAGTAGGAGACTCAAATACAGAACCATCAACATGTGTGAGAAATCTAGGAGCTTTCCTAGACTCAAGAATGGATATGGACAAACATGTAAATTCCGTGACAAAATCATGTTATGCGCAGATCCGGCGGATTGGACACATTCGGCAGTATTTAACAACAGACGCCACGAAAACTCTCATAAACTCACTCGTTACATCCAGGCTCGACTACTGTAATTCACTGTTGTATGGCGTGCCAAAAAACACTTCCAATAAATTACAAACTGTTCAAAACACAGCAGCTTGCATCATAACCAGAACATCCCGTTTCAGTCATGTAACGCCCATTCTAAAAGAACTTCATTGGCTACCAGTTCAAGAAAGAATAAAGTATAAAATACTGACTCACACATATCAAGCATTGAATGGAGAAGCACCGATTTATATGAGAAACTTGCTTGAGGTTTATATACCAAGGAGAGACTTACGGTCTAAAAATGAAGCAGCTACTCTTGTGTTACCAAGAAGTCGGACTGTCACATACGGAGATAGAAGTTTCATGACTGCTGCCCCAAACTTTGGAATTCTCTTCCATCAAATCTTAGAAGTGCAACAACATTGTGTTCTTTCAAAAAGGCGTTGAAGACACACCTTTTTAAATGTTCATATGGAACATAAATATCGAACTGTGTCTGTGCTCAATCAGGATTAAGACTGCAAATGAACACATTTTATTTAATTATTATCTATATTTTATTTGTTATAATTTTAGATCCGAATATTTTATAGCATATTTAGAATCCATTGTAATTGTGTTTGCTATTTTTGTCTTGTTTTATCTCATTGTATGTGGAAGTTTTTATCAATATTTGTGATATTTTAGGCTGTAAAGCGCTTTTGAACGTTTTATTTTTAGATGAAAAGAGCGCTATATAAGTTTGGTATATAATAAATAATATAATAATATAGACTAAATTTTATTTTGAGTCTGCAAAATATAAACAGTACAACACATATGCATATATGTAGACTGCAGTGCATGTTTAGTACTGTCTTAGTGCATTGTTGAATCAACAGGAGCCGATCACAACCTATTTCAGGGGCATATAGAACCGATCACACGCTATTTCAGGGGCATATATAACCGATCACACGCTATTCCAGGGGCATATAGAACCGATCACAAGCTATTTCAGGGGCATATATAACCGATCACACGCTATTTCAGGGGCATATATAACCGATCACACGCTATTTCAGGGGCATATATAACCGATCACACGCTATTTCAGAGGCATATATAACCGATCACACGCTATTTCAGGGACATATAGAACCGATCACAACCTATTTCAGAGGCATATAGAACCGATCACACGCTATTTCAGGGGCATATAGAACCGATCACACGCTATTCCAGGGGCATATAGAACCGATCACACGCTATTTCAGGGGCATATAGAACCGATCACACGCTATTTCAGGGGCATATAGAACCGATCACAAGCTATTTCAGGGGCATATAGAACCAATCACAAGCTATTTCAGAGGCTTTAGAGTTCTATATGCCTCTGAAATAACATGTGACCGGGTCCTGTAATTGCGCCTTATATATGATTTGTGTGTGTGTCGGGTAATGTTTTGTATGCTATGTGAGAATAAATACATGTACCTAGGATAGAGCTATTACTATGGACTATGTCTCTATCAACCGATCTGTAATTGGTACATATATGCATGTAAAATAAGCAAGCTCAAATCGGGTTTGAACCCACGACCGCATTACCTGGAGTCGAACACTCAACCGCGTCGCTATAAAAACTAGCTCTTTAAATAGCGAGTGTGTCTTATGTTTATTTATTGTCGCTACTGGTTGCCCATATGAGCGACGCCTCGGATTAGTCATTTTAGATTTGTGGAGGATAGTGCAATGATACAGACAGAGACCCATTCCAGAGTCTCATCTGGTTCTTTTACGTGCACGGCGTAAAGCACCGACACGAGACCTCGGTTTAAAGTCCCATCTGAAAGACTGTTAATTTTATTGGTGTCAGACAGGGGATCGAACCTGCGATCCCTGGATTACCAGTCCAACGTGTTAACCACTGGACTATAGATCCGTCTATGCTCTTTAGCGATGTAGTACAAGTGTACCTATTATACCTATATACCACTACGCGTGTAATAATATACTATATTGATAATTGTCATTAAATAAAATTTATTTTGATTCCATCAATTGTCCGGGCCTCGCAATTACCTCCCTTTAATGCTCTTCTTGTGTTTACTTCGGTGAAAAAGTGGGATTATTATATCATTTGTATTTTGTTAAAAACAACGTGTCGCACACAGTTGGTAGGTTCAGTAAGTTCTTTGACTATAACACTGCTATTTTATGTGTAACATTTCTTCAATACAAAATAAGTAATATGTTGATATTTGCCATATCGAATTATTCGTACATAGCAGATTTCGTACCATGCCAGAGCTTACCTTGTAGGTTGGATACTATAGTATCCCGGCGTGAAGAGTTTTCGCCCAGAACAGGTTTTCGCCCAACTGTGGAAATAGCAAGTCGCGAGAGATCACGCAATATTTCACGCTCCAGTTACCGGAATTATAAATAAACATACCTTGTGCACTTCCAATCTATTTTTAACTGATCATAATATATCAGACAAGGTAAATTAGCGGTGAAAACTTTAAACCTACCCCAGTTTTCACTAATTTCACTAATTTCACTATATCCGTTTTATGTCACCATATAAATATCATTTTTTAAAGAAATTGGCAATTTTCTCCAAAATGACATATGCATCGTCTGCCACGCCAATATATTTACGAATAAAAATGTCATTATAGTCTCACTGCTCCGTGTTTATGAGTTATGTCCGTTATTACACACAAGGGGTCCTTATTCATAATATCGATTTTCACCGTTTTTCGCCTTCAGGTCCATGTGTTTTCACAGAGGTTCTCCAACTGATATACATGGTTGTGTAAACCTAGTTATTCTCTGTTAGGCACCGTGTGATGTGTTCGATGGATGGGTCCAGTTACGGTTCTGCACCCAGTCAGAGTAATTAGGGGTGGCGACGACTTCTTATGCCCCGTGTGTTTGTCTAAGTTACTAAATGTTAGTGTTTTAGATACAGTATATAGACAAAATGCTCTCCAACAAATGAATTTTGAGTGAAAATGATAAATTAAGCCTATTATTAAAGTAAGTGTTCCTTATTTATATTGTTTTGTTAAAAGAAAATGTTGCTTACATAATAATGCTCGCGCTGTAGGCAATTTCCACAGTTAGGCGAAAACATGTGACGTCATTCCGGATTACTGAGAATGAGGTACGCTATTTTGTCAACTTTTCTCAATAAGTAAACAATCGGTTTTCTTCGAGATTTTGGGGAATGAAAGGTAAAATATTGTTTATTTGGTGACATAAAATTGTTTGCAGTGTATGACAATTCTAAACCTATAGGAGTCCGTTATGTACTACGTCATCGAAAACCAGTAACACCGGGATATACTGTTTTCATTTGCCATGTTTTTATCTATTTGCAATTAAATTGACAACTTGCTGTCTTTTCTCTAAATCATTTCATTTTGAGTTTAATAATAAGAGTGGTGGAACCTATGCTCGGCGCATACCTATGCTCGGCGTATTTGTCGATTTACATCCGTATTTAAAATATTTATATAGTTCTAGGCTAATTTTGCTGACAGAGCTGAAGTATGGTCAATAGCATTCCGTTGCGTGTATCAGTAGCCTGATGCAACTGTCACGTGACTGGTCCAGCAGACGAATATAAACACGCAGATCATTGGGAGAATATTTCCACCGAAAATGATACAGCTTATGAGCAATTTATTCGGGTAGCTATCGGAATTTAAAAAATCTTCAACTAACAAGAAAAATAGATTCTATACCATTTCTGATTAAGAACAATAAGTGTTTTTATTCAATGATCAATCAATGTACAATATCAAAATAAGATATTCAACAGTTATGATGGATAAATAAAAAATAACAAGTATGCCGTGCATAGGTGCCCTGAAGTCTTCAGTTCCCCATATAAACCGGTACCGACCGACACCATTGTGATAGCTGTAATGAGCAGCAAGGTCATGTAATGAAACTAAAACTGTCAACAAGAATTTTTTGAAAGTTGTTTTCACGATTTAATAAAATAATAATATACAACAAGTGCAATTAACATTTTATACGGGTAATTATATGTTGAATTTATGCCGAGCATCAGGGTTCATTCTAGGTCAGAATTTTTGGGAGAAGTGAGAAAGTGTGTGATCGCTTCCTTAAATGGTGTTCTTTAATATACTTCTTCAAAATAGGGTTAAAATGCATATTACAACCATTAAATACAACATTTGAATAGAAGGAGTGCTTTATGGGCCAGTGTATCTTACTAGACAAAATTTTGTTTGAAAATCGTAAAAAAAACTTCTTTTTTTTTTTTTAAGTGGGGCCCCCAGAGGGCGAAGTCAGGGTCCCTAGGGCGACAATTTCGCCCACATCGCCCTCTAAAATGATCCCTGGAGCATAGGTTCCACCACTCTACAATAAACTATCTAATTCCAGACCAGATAAAAAAGTCCAGTTTAGAGGGGGTTGCGGATTAGAAGGGTTTTATTTTTAAGATTAATAGTTCTATTTATGTACAACGCTATATAATGTATAGCACCACTACCAATGAAGTCAAGAACCTTTTATTCACTCCTTTCACATACCGGTATTCGGTCACCTAAAGATTGAATGTGAATAAGTGTGTGTTTTTACGTTTATTTATCGTCGCTACCGGTTGCCCATATGAGCGACGCCTCCTCAAGAGATTAGTTATTTTAGATTTTGGAGGAAAGTGCATGATACAGACAGAGACCCATTCCAGAATCACCTCTGGTTCTTTTACGTGCACAGTACCGACACGAGACCTCGGTTTAACGTCCCATCTGAAAGACTGTTAATTTTATTAGGGTCAGACGGGGGATCGAACCTGCGATCCCTGGATTACCAGTCCAGCGTGTTACCACTGGACTACACAACCGTCTGTGAATGAATGTGAATAATTTCTAGTCATTCTCTTTTATAGCAGATGAAATAATATTACATGTACTATGTAAAGTGATCATTCTTGCATGTAATACGCCTGACTAAACTCTTGATTTCACCCCTGGCGCCATCTAGAATAAGTCTTGCTGTACATGTACTGACCCTAGTTTTGATGCACAATGTTAATCCTGGTGGAAGTCGTGATAGCGCAGTGGATGCGCGTTCGCTTCAGGTGCGAAAGGTCCGGAGTTCGAGCCCCACTGGAGCCGTTACGATTGTGCCCTTAGGCAAGGCATTTAAATTCCATGTTGCCTCTTCTCTCTCCCTCGTGGCGATGGATTCCATCAGGAATGAGGTCTTGAGAGTGATTTATATAAGTTGAAATAACTTGTTTCGCAAGCGAGCTAAAATAAATTTGTATAAACTAATCCTGGTACACTGAATACAAGTTAGTTTATACAAATTTATTTTAGCTTGATTGTGAAACAAGTTCTTACAACTTATATTAATCAGCCTTGCTACCTCATTCCTGATGGAATCCATCGCCACGAGGGATAGAGATGAGACAATGTGGAATTTAATTGCCAAAGTGCGCAATCATAACGGCTCTAGCGGGGCTCGAACTCCGGGCCTTTCGCACCTGAAGCGAACGCGCTACCACGACTTCCACCAATACAAGTTGAGTTAACAATGTTATGATTTCGTTTAGTGGAGAAACTGCTAAACCATGAAACGCTAATATTCATGTAATTGGATGATGCTAATATTCGTGTAATTGGATGATGCTAATATTCATGTAATTGGATGATGCTAATATTCATGTATTTGGATGATGCTAATTAATATTCATGTAATTGGATGATGCTAATATTCGTGTAATTGGATGATGCTAATATTTGTGTAATTGGATGATGCTAATATTCATGTATTTGGATGATGCTAATTAATATTCATGTAATTGGATGATGCTAATATTGTAATTGGATGATGCTAATATTCATGTAATTGGATGATGCTAATATTCATGTAATTGGATGATGCTAATATTCATGTATTTGGATTATGCTAATTAATATTCATGTAATTGGATGATGCTAATATTCATGTAATTGGATGTTGCTAATATTCATGTAATTGGATGATGCTAATATTCATGTAATTGGATGATGCTAATATTCATGTAATTGGATGATGCTAATATTCATGTAATTGGATGATGCTAATATTCATGTAATTGGATGATGCTAATATTCATGTATTTGGATGATGCTAATTAATATTCATGTAATTGGATGATGCTAATATTCATGTAATTGGATGATGCTAATATTCATGTATTTGGATGATGCTAATTAATATTCATGTAATTGGATGATGCTAATATTCATGTAATTGGATAAAGCTAATATTCATGTAATTGGATGATGCTAATATTTATTTAATTGGATGATGCTAATATTATATCGGGTTTCCATAGTGGAACACAAATTCCAATCGAGACCAATCAACGTTGTCGCAACTTTACAGTTAACAAATAATAGAATAAAGGGATAAAATCAAACACACACCTGCTTCTGGTCTGCTACCGACCAATTATACACAGTACAAACTATAAACAAACTACAGTGTGCAAATTTCACAACTTGCGAGAAAAACGGTCATCAACAATTGGTAAACAATGGAATGTTGTCACTTTTATGACAGTACACAAAGATCATCCCGTGACTAGCTTCTTTTCGTAATTGGCACTTCCGGTTTAGAGGGGTTATTTTGTGTTGAAAATACGTAATAGGTGTTCCTGCAGCAATCATAGCTGGAGATTGGCTGTATGACCTGAACTGTTGGTGCGACTTTAAACGGTAAAAACAACCAATTAACCAAGGGGCGATGATGAATAAATATTTCTAAATGAAATGTAACCTATTGCAAATAATGGATCATTTTGTTGTTAAATCTTTACTGTAAACAGTATCATTTGAGTTGAAAACACTGAATAGTAGACACTGATCTGAGTCTACACCGTTTGCAAAATTCGGGCATGCTATAGGTTATAGACATTTGATATGGTATTTAGATGCAACTTAATATTACAGTGTAAGTGACTGCATGTCTTGTCTAGTATACTATATTACATATATACCATATTCAACCCAATAACTGCACACTATACGTAAGATCTAATTCTTTTGAAGCAAATTGAGTGTAAAATATTCAAATAAAAGTGCAGTTCACAATATCATATTTAGATGCAATAGTCAATTCTTATATGCAAAATATGAAATAGTTATGCATGTTTTAACCCATTCAACACCAAGTAACTGACATAGACTGGTCCATGATATTTTTAGACCAATAAATGAATAAGAAAATTACATTTGGACCAGTTCATTTATCAAAATGGGTAACTTTGTCTAAAAATAGTAATATTACTGACAGAAGTGCAGATCTTGATGAGACGGCTCATCGCGAGTCAGCTCATCTGGATCTACACTTTTTTGTAAGTCTATTTAGAGGTATGTGGTGTTGAAAGGGTTAATGAGTGAAAACTGGGTTACAAGACTTGACCAATTTCTTAAGAATATTTTAATGGAAGACTTTGAAAGATAGCAACAAGTTCCTATTTATATTTAAAGCAACACTACATCGGTGAAAACACAAATTTCTGCAGAATGTATTTTCCTATTATATGATTTTCTAGATGTTTTTTCTTACAATTTTGATATAAAATCTTGTTCAGTAAGATATTGTAAAGCACTCCTTCTATTCAAATGTGTTAACCCATTTCATTGGATACATTTAAAGGCTTTTGCAAAGAACATAGATCCAGATCAGCTGCAGTGTCACGCTGCAGCTGATCTGGATCTATGTTGTTTGCTACATAGCCAAGTGTCTTAGCAAGATCATCTGAATAGCAAACAGCATAGAGCCTGATCAGACGGCACGTCCATGGCGGTTGATCTGGCTCTATATTCTTTGCAAATACTGTTTGAACAGTATCCAGAATGAAATGGTTTTAGGATACATTGGCGCTTTCTCCCAATAATTCTTACATAGGACGAGTCCTGTTGGCTGAAAATAAATAAGATAACACAGAACTACTAACTCTGTTGGAAGAGTTCTCCACACATTCAAGCCATTCAAGTAACTAACATGGTGGACTGGTGCATGATATTTTAGACCAATAAATTAATAAGAAAATTACCTTTGGACCAGTTCATTTATGAAAATTGGTAATTTTATCTAAAAATAGTAATAATTATTACTGGCAAAAAGTGCAGATCCTGATGAGACGGCTCGTCATGAGCCGGCTCATCTGGATCTACACTTTTTGTAAGTCTATTTAGAAGCCTGTAGTGTTGAAAAGGTTAATGCATACTTACTAACTTAATAACTTACAAACAATTGATGATTGCTTTGACTATAACATAGATTGTTTTATCTGTTACTTATTTCTATTTAGTGTGCAATATTTTTGGACTCAAATCTTACAGACGGATCTTAGTCCAGTGGTAACACGCTGGACTGGTAATCTAGGGATCGCAGGTTCAATCCCCCGTCTGACCATGATAAAATTAACAGTCTTTCAGATGGGACATTAAACCGAGGTCTCATGTCGGTGCTGTACACCGTGCACGTAAAAGAACCAGAGGAGATTCTGGAATGGGTCTCTCTCTGTATCATTGCACTATTCTCCAACAATCTAAAATGACTAATCTCTTCAGGAGGCGTCGCTCATATGGGCAACCGGTAGCATTGATAATTAAACGTAAAACACACACAGACTAATCTTAATTAAATTCTACCTTAGCCAACCAACATTATGAGGCAATTACCTCCACTGAGGAGTAGAATTCTATACGTTAAACAAATGTTGGTAAACAAATGTCGGTAAACAAATGTTGGTAAACAAATGTTGGTAAATAAATGTTGGTAAACAAATGTTGGTAAATAAATGTTGGTAAATAAATGTTGGTAAATAAATGTTGGTAAACAAATGTTGGTAAATACATGTTGGTAAACAAATGTTGGTAAATAAATGTTGGTGTTGGTAAACAAATGTTGGTAAACAAATGTTGATAAACAAACGTTGGTAAACAAGTGTTGGTAAACAAATGTTGGTAAACAAATGTTGGTAAACAAATGTTGGTAAACAAATGTTGGTAAATAAATGTTGGTAAATAAATGTTGGTAAACAAGTGTTGGTAAACAAGTGTTGGTAAATAAATGTTGGTGTTGGTAAACAAATGTTGGTAAACAAGTGTTGGTAAACAAATGTTGCTTCCAGGGCATGGCTAACCTGTTTAGTTAACTTTATAGAGTTTTGTAAATCACAAAAACAAACGTTTACTGATTTGAAAATAACTGTTCAAAATAATTTGGGGAATGTGTAGTACTTAGCTATGTTAATTATGCATGAATTTAGTTTGTGGTTGCAAATATGATAATAACATGGCCATATTCATGGACCTCTATGAGATTTATTCAGTGTGATCAATACTGGTATGTATAAAATCTAGGTCAAATTAAGGACAATTCATGTCCTCTGAGAGCTGTGCAGATATTTGTAAAATTTGTTTGCTGACTTACTTAACCCATTCAACACCAAGTAACTCACATGGACTGGTCCATGATATTCATAAACCAATAAATGAATCAGAAAATCACATTTGGACAAGTTCATTTATCAAAATTGGTAATTATGTCTAAAAATAGTCATATCACTGGCAAAAAGTGCAGATCCTGATGAGACGGCTCGTCACGAGCCGGCTCATCTGGATCTACACTTTTTGTAAGCCTATTTAGAGGTCTGTGGTGTTGAAAGGGTTAAGTTTATTTAAAGTCGCCACCGCATAAATGCATTTGGGCGACTGAGTTTTCTAAGAAAATTAAAATGCACATCATCTAAGTGATGGTTTTGCCTATCGCAATTATTATAACTAGATGTTTAGTGGGCTATGAGGGCTGCTGTAATCTCGGTGTGTGTTCGGTGTTCATATCTCTGACTGTCGCTCACACAAGAATTTTCCTTTACTGGAGCAATGACGTCTGCCAATATTTCAAGGTCAAAACATCAGAAAATCAGGTCAAAGGAAGACTATTTGTATGTGGAACTGTTCGTATTATTATGTAAGTAATTTGTTACCAGCTAACATGTACTTCAGATATAAAATTATACCAAAATTGTCCGCCTCCGTTGTTGAATGGTTATGGTCACTGACTGGTATACACCACTGTAACCTATCATTACTGATGGTCATGGGCTCGAGCTCCGCTTAGACCGTGTCTGTTTATATGAAAAAGTTGGCATTTTCTTACGGAGGTTGGTGCAACAAGTACTGGTTAACCACTTGAGCCTGCCCAGGAAAGGTGTTGTTAGGTAAACTGCCCATCGCTGAAATGGACAACCGGTAGTGACGTTAAATAAACTTAAATAAAATCTACATTTTGTACATAATTATGAAAGTAGACGATTTATACTAATGACTAAGTTTTTGTTCATACTATTGAAGTAATTAACCCTTTCAACACTACAGACCTCTAAATAGGCTTACCAACAGTTTAGATCCAGATGAGCTGGCTCATAGCGAGCCGTCTCATCAGGATCTCCACTTTTTGCCAGTAATATTTTGATAAATGAACTGGTCCAAATGTAATTTTCTTATTAATATATTGGTCTAATATTATCATGCACCAGTCCATGTCAGTTACTTGGTGTTGAATGAGTTAAATATCATGCACCAGTCCATGTCAGTTACTTGGTGTTGAATGGGTTAAATATCATGCACCAGTCCATGTCAGTTACTTGGTGTTGAATGTGTTAAATATCATGCACCAGTCCATGTCAGTTACTTGGTGTTAAATGGGTTAATAGTATGGATGACAACGAATAGCTATCGATTGCCCATTTGAAAGATGGACAGTTTACCTAACAACACCTTTCATTGGCAGGCTCAAGCGGTTAGCCAGTACTTGGTGCACCAACCTCCGTAAGAAACTGTTAACTTGTTCATATAACTGAGACGCGGCCTGAGCGTTAAAAGTACTGTGTGGTAATATTGAGCAGTTTTAAGATACGTGGGGGTGGATGTTATTGCAAAATGTCTGTATAATTTCAAAGGAATTTTGTGGTCAGTTTTGACATCATAATTAAACACTACCTACCTTAGCACCTACTGTAATTATCCGATTACATGGTAGAGTGTCAATTAACACCTGCCATGGATTCGACCACGACAGGGTTTATTCACACATTCTGGAGCGATTTCTTTTGTATTGCAAGGTTTTATGATGGTTTCAAAAGAAAACAACATATATTTTATCTGATTTTTATTTCATTTTTGCAAATATAATATTTTTTCCGAATATTCGAATACTGGAATAGCATTCGGATATTCGGACGTCCGAGCGAATATTCGTTGCCATCCCTAGTTAACCCTTTCAACACCACAGACCTCTAAATAGGCGTACAAAAAGTGTAGATCCAGATGAGCCGGCTCGTGACGAGCCGTCTCATCAGGATCTGCACTTTTTGCCAGTAATATTACAATTTTTAAAAAATAATTTACCCATTTTGATAAATGAACTGATCTAAATGTAATTTTCTTATTAATTTAATTGGTCTAAAAATGTCATGGACCAGTCTATGGCAGTTACTTGGTGTTGAATGGGTTAATAGAGAGATATATACATGCACCATAAAATGAAAATACCACTAACCTGCCACCCTCCTTGTGACCTTTACAAAAAAATATTTAATTCACAAAGAATTGTTATTGTGATCTATATTTCAAGTATAACCCTTATTTGAATGCCGTTTCCTTTTACTGAATACAGGTGGGTGATTTATTGACAGATTGTTCATTGCAGCATTATTGGCAGAACAACTAGCTGGCCAATTAAACTTTCCATTCTTCAGATTTCAGAGTAGAAAGAATGTGCTTTCAGTTCATTCAAGCCTGTGTTTATTTGCCCCGGCTTACCATATAATATGAAGTGTTGGTCTCGAGAAAATTAAACGCTACCTGATCTATTATAGAGTAGTGATTATTTTTGTTAACAAAGTCACATGGAAATTATACATTGCACGGCTTCAATTCTTAAAACGGTATGGGAAAGGGCATCATACACTTTCTGTGTGTGTTTTACGTTTATTTATTGTCGCTACCGGTTGCCCATATGAGCGACGCCTCCTGAAGAGATTAGTTATTTTAGATTTTGGAGGATAGTGCATGATACAGACAGAGACCCATTCCAGAATCTCCTCTGGTTCTTTTACGTGCACAGTGTACAGCACCGACACACGAGACCTCGGTTTTACGTCCCATCTGAAAGACTGTTAATTTTATTAGGGTCAGACGGGGGATCGAACCTGCGATCCCTGGATTACCAGTCCAGCGTGTTACCACTGGACTACATATCCGTCTGTATCATACGCTTTCAATCGAGTGTTGTAGGCCTATTAACCTTTTGAATGGTAGCGGCACATAAAATCATTTTTGCAAACAGCATAGAGCCAGATCAGACGGCATGTTCTGTGCTCTATGCTGTTTGCTATTCGAATAGTGGAGCTAAAACACTTGGGCTGAATAGCAAACAACATAGATCCTGATCAGACGGCATGTTCTGTGCTCTATGCTGTTTGCTATTCGAATAGTGGAGCTAAAACACTTGGGCTGAATAGCAAACAACATAGATCCTGATCAGACGGCATGTTCTGTGCTCTATGCTGTTTGCTATTCGAATAGTGGAGCTAAAACACTTGGGCTGAATAGCAAACAACATAGATCCTGATCAGACGGCATGTTCTGTGCTCTATGCTGTTTGCTATTCGAATAGTGGAGCTAAAACACTTGGGCTGAATAGCAAACAACATAGATCCTGATCAGACGGCATGTTCTGTGCTCTATGCTGTTTGCTATTCGAATAGTGGAGCTAAAACACTTGGGCTGAATAGTAAACAACATAGATCCTGATCAGACGGCATGTTCTGTGCTCTATGCTGTTTGCTATTCGAATAGTGGAGCTAAAACACTTGGGCTGAATAGCAAACAACATAGATCCTGATCAGACGCGGCGTTACGCCACGGCTGATCAATATCTATACAAAGTGATTTATTTACTCGGCCGGCAAAGCGTAGATTATTCAAGCTAAAACACTTGTCGGAATAGCAAACAGCAAACAACATAGATCCTGATCAGACGCGGCGTTACTCTGTGTTGGCGTTAAAACAAATTAAAATATAAAAATTTTGGTTTTGAACCCAAAACCACTTGTCCAGACCCCAAGTGTAGATTATTCTATCATTCTGATTGTAACCAAATCATTTCTAATCAGAATAAACAATTTTGTTTAGTGAAGAATATTTAATATTTAATTTTTAATTAGTTTAAACTTTATTTATTTTACAACGATTGCGAAACAAGTTCTAAAAACTTATATTAATCACTCTCGTTGGTGCGGATGAAAGCATAAATGTGGTCATTTGTGTGGGAGGAAACCGGAGTACCCGTAGAAAACCCACCTGTCTGAACTGGCGACCACCGTACCATCTCACATACTTCCCGGTCCAGTCCTGAGAAGCGAGTGCGCTAACCACTGCGCTAATCGGACAGCCAATTATTATTTAATTAGTTGATTGGTTTAATATCCTATTCTAACATGACCTATAAACAAAGAACAAATCTACCATTGTTAAATATGCAATAACCAACAGCTAGAACCGGTCTATTTTATGGCTGTTGAATTTTGCCCCGCCGGAAAAATAACACACACAATTATTCGTTTGTGGCGTTATATTTGTAATGTTAGAATGGATATATTATTTATATTGACGTTGTTTATCGGCAAATAAAACACGGTATGGAGTTTTGATGCGTAGGAATTAACCACTGATGCCTATGGACTATCTGAAAGATACACACTCGTGGAAAATACATGAAAGTATTTCGATTAACTCTGACCGAAGCAACCATATTTGAAATGATCGTCCGGAGTGCAAACCACTTCACCACCATTCCACTTTCTCAAGTTCTTTGATTATATAATATTACATTAATACTTTAGACTACTCTGGTATAGCCAATCAAAATGCTTGTGACTACTCTGGTGTAGCCAATGGAATGCTTGTGACTACTCTTGTGTAGCCAATGGAAATGCTTGTGACTACTCTTGTGTAGCCAATGGAAGTGCTTGTGACTACTCTTGTGTAGCCAATGGAAATGCTTGTGACTACTCTTGTGTAGTCAATGGAAATGCTTGTGACTACTCTTGTGTAGCCAATGGAAATGCTTGTGACTACTCTTGTGTAGTCAATCAAAATACTCGTAAATACTCTGGTGTATCCAATCGAAATGCTTGTGAGTGAGATTTGAGAAAGGTTATAACCCTTGTGCACAAATTTTCAACACTCCCAGTTACTTCTCTTCAGGTAGGGAGGAATCATGGCTTATGTAGAGTATTTCTGCCTATACTCTGTAGCTTCAGAGTCCTGCTTAGAGGGTAACTTATTAAAGTCCCCTTAGTGGCTATTATTTTGCACTGTCACACAAGTGGTCTGTGTGTTTTACGTTTATTTATCGTCGCTACCGGTTGCTCATATGAGCGACTCCTCCTGAAGAGATTAGTCATTTTAGATTTTTGGAGGATAGTGCAATGATACAGACAGAGACCCATTCCAGAATCTCCTCTGGTTTTTTTACGTGCACGGTGTACAGCACCGACACGAGACCTCGGTTTAAAGTCCCATCTGAAAGACTGTTAATTTTATTAGGGTCAGATGGGGGATCAAACCTGCGATTACCAGTCCAGCGTGTTACCACTGGACTACATATCCGTCTGTAAAAATAAAATGGTCTTTACTGACAGGTGGTCTCTTATAGCAGGATAACATTCTTTGATGAAGATTTTTTCGAACATCAAAATGATCGTTTTTAAAGATAGATTTCTAATTAAGTCCTGTAAGCACTTGTTGAGAGACCTTCATGTGAATAAAATATCAATTATTAAAATTTAAATTCTTTTCAATTTCCATTATTAGAATTAAAAAATATAATAAATTTAATTGTCATCACTCAGTGACGGTCTAGATATATGTTTGCATGCCGAAGATATATTTTTCACAAATATTTGAAGGAGGAAAAAATCGTGAAAGGACTTGATTGTTGCTGGCAATGAAAACGCTTTTATTTTGTATGCGTACAATGCCGCTTGTGTTAAATCAAGATTTGTTATAGCTATTCTGAATTTTAATTTACGTTTAATTAGCCGAAATTGTGCGTCTATTGTAAATGTTCACATGCGGGTATTTTCATAAGCAGGAAACGGGTCTGCATAAAAAGTTCACAGAATTTGTCAATGAGGCGATTCTAATCTTATAGAAGATGGCTAGAGCTATCATTAAATTCTTAATATACTAGTGAATATATGAATGGTGATGATCAAGAAATGTTAATTACTGAATAATTATACAGGTTTTGTAAACCAGCGACCATAATAATTGAGATTTGCTTTAAATATTTATAGAATATAAAATAGAGATATGTCTCCCCAGAGATGGAGTGGTTTGTGGGGTGGTAGGGGAGACATATTGAGGTTGTGATTTCTGTTCTGTCTGTCTGACTGTCTGTCTTGTCTGTCTGTCTGTCAGTCGAATTCACGAAACATCATATAAATGATTGGTACTAAGCCTAGTTGTGCATATCATCTTTGTGTTTGACACACAGTTATTGCTTTTTGGAGATTTGTGGAGAAGACAGTTTGTGTGGACTATTTCTGCTAAATCCGTAGCCAGAATACTCACTCACTCACTCACTCACTCACTCACTCACTCACTCACAAACCAAGTTCTGCATGTCACATTTACATTTTACACGATTTTTACATCACTTGTATAATTTTTTATTAGAATTGGTTGTATATCAAATGGGAAACATAATTCTTTTTTAACCCATAACCTGCAGAATAAATTGGGCGGAATGTGCAAACAACATAGATCCAGATCAGCCATGGTGTAATGCTTAATTCATACAAGTGTTTTAGTTTCGAATAGCAAACAGCATAGAGCCTGATCAGACGGCACATCTATTATCTATTGTACCTGTGTACAGTATTGTTTGTGTGTACAGTCTATTGTATGTGTGTACAGTCTATTGTACACGTGTACAGTCTATTGTATGTGTGTACAGTCTATTGTACATGTGTACAGTCTATTGTACATGTGTACAGTCTATTGTACATGTGTACAGTCTATTGTACCTGTGTACAGTCTATTGTACATGTGTACAGTCTATTGTACATGTGTACAGTCTATTGTACATGTGTACAGTCTATTGTACCTGTGTACAGTCTATTGTACATGTGTACAGTCTATTGTACGTGTGTACAGTCTATTGTACGTGTGTACAGTCTATTGTACATGTGTACAGTCTATTGTACGTGTGTACAGTCTATTGTACATGTGTACAGTCTATTGTACCTGTGTACAGTCTATTGTACCTGTGTACAGTCTATTGTACATGTGTACAGTCTATTGTACCTGTGTACAGTCTATTGTACATGTGTACAGTCTATTGTACCTGTGTACAGTCTATTGTACATGTGTACAGTCTATTGTACCTGTGTACAGTCTATTGTACATGTGTACAGTCTATTGTACATGTGTACAGTCTATTGTACATGTGTGCAGTCTATTGTACATGTGTACAGTCTATTGTACATGTGTACAGTCTATTGTATGCGTGTACAGTCTATTGTACCTGTGTACAGTCTATTGTACATGTGTACAGTCTATTGTACATGTGTACAGTCTATTGTACTTGTGTATAGTCTATTGTATGTGTGTACAGTCTATTGTATGTGTGTACAGTCTATTGTATGTGTGTACAGTCTATTGTACTTGTGAATAGTCTATTGTATGTGTGTACAGTCTATTGTATGTGTGTACAGTCTATTGTACGTGTGTATGGTCTATTGTATGTGTGTACAGTCTATTGTACCTGTGTATGGTCTATTGTACAGTATTGTACATGTGTACAGTCTATTGTACGCGTGTACAGTCTATTGTACATGTGTACAGTCTATTGTACATGTGTACAGTCTATTGTACGTGTGTACAGTCTATTGTACATGTGTACAGTCTATTGTACATGTGTACAGTCTATTGTGCATGTGTACAGTCTATTGTACATGTGTACAGTCTATTGTATGTGTGTACAGTCTATTGTATGTGTGTACAGTCTATTGTACATGTGTACAGTCTATTGTATGTGTGTACAGTCTATTGTATGTGTGTACAGTCTATTGTATGTGTGTACAGTCTATTGTACGTGTGTACAGTCTATTGTATGTGTGTACAGTCTATTGTACATGTGTACAGTCTATTGTATGTGTGTACAGTCTATTGTACATGTGTACAGTCTATTGTACATGTGTACAGTCTATTGTATGTGTGTACAGTCTATTGTACATGTGTACAGTCTATTGTACATGTGTACAGTCTATTGTATGTGTGTACAGTCTATTGTACATGTGTACAGTCTATTGTACATGTGTACAGTCTATTGTATGTGTGTACAGTCTATTGTACATGTGTACAGTCTATTGTACATGTGTACAGTCTATTGTATGTGTGTACAGTCTATTGTACATGTGTACAGTCTATTGTACATGTGTACAGTCTATTGTATGTGTGTACAGTCTATTGTACATGTGTACAGTCTATTGTACATGTGTACAGTCTATTGTATGTGTGTACAGTCTATTGTACATGTGTACAGTCTATTGTACATGTGTACAGTCTATTGTATGTGTGTACAGTCTATTGTACATGTGTACAGTCTATTGTACATGTGTACAGTCTATTGTACTGTGTATAGTCTATTGTATGTGTGTACAGTCTATTGTATGTGTGTACAGTCTATTGTACATGTGTACAGTCTATTGTATGTGTGTACAGTCTATTTTACCTGTGTACAGTCTATTGTACGTGTGTACAGTCTATTGTACGCGTGTACAGTCTATTGTACGCGTGTACAGTCTATTGTACGCGTGTACAGTCTATTGTACGCGTGTACAGTCTATTGTATGCGTGTACAGTCTATTGTATGCGTGTACAGTCTATGTATGCATGTACAGTCTATTGTATGCGTGTACAGTCTATTGTACGCGTGTACAGTCTATTGTACGTGTGTACAGTCTATTGTACCTGTGTACAGTCTATTGTACCTGTGTACAGTCTATTGTACAGTATTGTACATGTGTACAGTCTATTGTACCTGTGTACAGTCTATTGTACCTGTGTACAGTCTATTGTACAGTATTGTACATGTGTACAGTCTATTGTACCTGTGTACAGTCTATTGTACCTGTGTACAGTCTATTGTACAGTATTGTACATGTGTACAGTCTATTGTACCTGTGTACAGTCTATTGTACCTGTGTACAGTCTATTGTACAGTATTTACTGTGTAAGTCTATTGTATGTGTGTACAGTTATTGATGTGTGTACAGTCTATTGTACAGTGTGTGTTTTGTGTAGTATTGATGTGTGTACAGTCTATTGTACGTGTTTTGTTGTGTTGTTTTGTTGTGTGTGTTATTGTATGTGTGTACAGTCTATTGTACTGTGTACAGTCTATTGTATGTGTGTACAGTCTATTGTACAGTATTGTACTGTGTACAGTCTATTGTACGTGTGTACAGTCTATTGTACGTGTGTACAGTCTATTGTACAGTATTGTACTGTGTACAGTCTATTGTATGTGTGTACAGTCTATTGTACGTGTGTACAGTCTATTGTACAGTATTGTACTGTGTACAGTCTATTGTACCTGTGTACAGTCTATTGTACCTGTGTACAGTCTATTGTACAGTATTGTACATGTGTACAGTCTATTGTACCTGTGTACAGTCTATTGTACCTGTGTACAGTCTATTGTACAGTATTGTACATGTGTACAGTCTATTGTACCTGTGTACAGTCTATTGTACCTGTGTACAGTCTATTGTACGTGTGTATAGTCTATTATACCTGTGTATAGTTTATTGTATGTGTGTACAGTTTATTGAATGTGTGTACAGTCTATTGTACAGTCTATTGTACGTGTGTACAGTCTATTGTACAGTCTATTGTATGTGTGTACAGTCTATTGTACAGTCTATTGTACGCATGTACAGTCTATTGTACAGTCTATTGTATGTGTGTACAGTCTATTGTACAGTCTATTGTATGTGTGCACAGTCTATTGAATGTGTGTACAGTTTATTGTACAGTCTATTGTATGTGTATACAGTCTATTGTATGTGTGTACAGTCTATTGTACAGTCTATTGTATGTGTGCACAGTCTATTGAATGTGTGTACAGTCTATTGTACAGTCTATTGTATGTGTATACAGTCTATTGTATGTGTGTACAGTCTATTGAATGTGTGTACAGTCTATTGTACAGTCTATTGTACGTGTGTACAGTCTATTGTATGTGTGTACAGTCTATTGTACAGTCTATTGTATGTGTGCACAGTCTATTGTACAGTCTATTGTACAGTCTATTGTACATGTGTACAGTCTATAGTACAGTCTATTGTACATGTGTACAGTCTATTGTACATGTGTATAGTCTATGTGTATAGTCTATTGTACCTGTGTACAGTCTATTGTACTGTGCACAGTCTATTGTACTGTGTACCTGTGTACAGTCTATTAGACAGTCTATTGTACTGTGTACCTGTATACAGTCTACTGTACGTGTGCACAGTCTATTGTATGTGTGCACAGTCTATTGTACGTACGTGTGCACAGTCTACTGTACGTGTGCACAGTCTATTGTACTGTGTACAGTCTATTATACAGTCTATTGTACTGTGTACCTGTGTACAGTCTATTATACAGTCTATTGTACTGTGTACCTGTATACAGTCTATTGTACTGTGTACCTGTGTACAGTCTATTATACAGTCTATTGTACTGTGTACCTGTGTACAGTCTATTATACAGTCTCTTGTACTGTGTACCTGTGTACAGTCTATTATACAGTCTATTGTACTGTGTACCTGTATACAGTCTATTGTACTGTGTACCTGTGTACAGTCTATTATACAGTCTATTGTACTGTGTACCTGTGTACAGTCTATTATACAGTCTCTTGTACTGTGTACCTGTGTACAGTCTATTATACAGTCTCTTGTACTGTGTACCTGTGTACAGTCTATTATACAGTCTCTTGTACTGTGTACCTGTGTACAGTCTATTATACAGTCTATTGTACTGTGTCTGTGTACAGTCTATTATACAGTCTATTGTACTGTGTACCTGTGTACAGTCTATTGTACAGTCTATTGTATGTTTGTAGTCTTTGTACTGTGTACAGTCTATTGTACTGTGTACAGTCTATTTACAGTTATTGTATGTGTACAGTCTATTTGTTGTCTGTGTACCTGTTACAGTCTATTGTACTGTGTACCTGTGTACAGTCTATTATACAGTTATTGGTGTTTTTTTGTGTGTGTACCTGTGTACAGTCTATTGTACAGTATTGTACATGTGTACAGTCTATTGTACCTGTGTACAGTCTATTGTACCTGTGTACAGTCTATTGTACGTTATACAGTTATTGTATGTGTACAGTTATTGTAGTACAGTCTATTGTACGTGTGTATAGTCTATTATACCTGTGTATAGTCTATTGTATGTGTGTACAGTTTATTGAATGTGTGTACAGTCTATTGTACAGTCTATTGTACGTGTGTACAGTCTATTGTACAGTCTATTGTATGTGTGTACAGTCTATTGTACAGTCTATTGTATGCATGTACAGTCTATTGTACAGTCTATTGTATGTGTGTACAGTCTATTGTACAGTCTATTGTATGTGTGCACAGTCTATTGAATGTGTGTACAGTCTATTGTACAGTCTATTGTATGTGTATACAGTATATTGTATGTGTGTACAGTCTATTGTATGTGTGTACAGTCTATTGTACAGTCTATTGTATGTGTATACAGTCTATTGTATGTGTGTACAGTCTATTGTATGTGTGTACAGTCTATTGTACATGTGTACAGTCTATTGTATGTGTGTACAGTCTATTTTACCTGTGTACAGTCTATTGTACGTGTGTACAGTCTATTGTACGGTGTACAGTCTATTGTACGCGTGTACAGTCTATTGTATGCGTGTACAGTCTATTGTATGCGTGTACAGTCTATTGTATGTGTGTACAGTCTATTGTATGCATGTACAGTCTATTGTATGCGTGTACAGTCTATTGTATGCGTGTACAGTCTATTGTACGCGTGTACAGTCTATTGTACGCGTGTACAGTCTATTGTACGTGTGTACAGTCTATTGTACCTGTGTACAGTCTATTGTACCTGTGTACAGTCTATTGTACAGTATTGTACATGTGTACAGTCTATTGTACCTGTGTACAGTCTATTGTACCTGTGTACAGTCTATTGTACAGTATTGTACATGTACAGTCTATTGTACCTGTGTACAGTCTATTGTACAGTATTGTACATGTGTACAGTCTATTGTACCTGTGTACAGTCTATTGTACCTGTGTACAGTCTATTGTACAGTATTGTACATGTGTACAGTCTATTGTACCTGTGTACAGTCTATTGTACCTGTGTACAGTCTATTGTACAGTATTGTACATGTGTACAGTCTATTGTACCTGTGTACAGTCTATTGTACCTGTGTACAGTCTATTGTACAGTATTGTACATGTGTACAGTCTATTGTACCTGTGTACAGTCTATTGTACCTGTGTACAGTCTATTGTACAGTATTGTACATGTGTACAGTCTATTGTACCTGTGTACAGTCTATTGTACCTGTGTACAGTCTATTGTACGTGTGTATAGTCTATTATACCTGTGTATAGTTTATTGTATGTGTGTACAGTTTATTGAATGTGTGTACAGTCTATTGTACAGTCTATTGTACGTGTGTACAGTCTATTGTACAGTCTATTGTATGTGTGTACAGTCTATTGTACAGTCTATTGTACGCATGTACAGTCTATTGTACAGTCTATTGTATGTGTGTACAGTCTATTGTACAGTCTATTGTATGTGTGCACAGTCTATTGAATGTGTGTACAGTTTATTGTACAGTCTATTGTATGTGTATACAGTCTATTGTATGTGTGTACAGTCTATTGTACAGTCTATTGTATGTGTGCACAGTCTATTGAATGTGTGTACAGTCTATTGTACAGTCTATTGTATGTGTATACAGTCTATTGTATGTGTGTACAGTCTATTGAATGTGTGTACAGTCTATTGTACGTTTTGTGTGTGTACAGTCTATTGTATGTGTGTACAGTCTATTGTACAGTCTATTGTATGTGTGCACAGTCTATTGTACAGTCTATTGTACAGTCTATTGTACATGTGTACAGTCTATAGTACAGTCTATTGTACATGTGTACAGTCTATTGTACATGTGTATAGTCTATGTGTATAGTCTATTGTACCTGTGTACAGTCTATTGTACTGTGCACAGTCTATTGTACTGTGTACCTGTGTACAGTCTATTAGACAGTCTATTGTACTGTGTACCTGTATACAGTCTACTGTACGTGTGCACAGTCTATTGTATGTGTGCACAGTCTATTGTACGTACGTGTGCACAGTCTACTGTACGTGTGCACAGTCTATTGTACTGTGTACAGTCTATTATACAGTCTATTGTACTGTGTACCTGTGTACAGTCTATTATACAGTCTATTGTACTGTGTACCTGTATACAGTCTATTGTACTGTGTACCTGTGTACAGTCTATTATACAGTCTATTGTACTGTGTACCTGTGTACAGTCTATTATACAGTCTCTTGTACTGTGTACCTGTGTACAGTCTATTATACAGTCTATTGTACTGTGTACCTGTATACAGTCTATTGTACTGTGTACCTGTGTACAGTCTATTATACAGTCTATTGTACTGTGTACCTGTGTACAGTCTATTATACAGTCTCTTGTACTGTGTACCTGTGTACAGTCTATTATACAGTCTCTTGTACTGTGTACCTGTGTACAGTCTATTATACAGTCTCTTGTACTGTGTACCTGTGTACAGTCTATTATACAGTCTATTGTACTGTGTACCTGTGTACAGTCTATTATACAGTCTATTGTACTGTGTACCTGTGTACAGTCTATTATACAGTCTATTGTACTGTGTACCTGTGTACAGTCTATTGTACTGTGTACAGTCTATTGTACTGTGTACCTGTGTACAGTCTATTATACAGTCTATTATACAGTCTATTGTACTGTGTACCTGTGTACAGTCTATTGTACTGTGTACAGTCTATTGTACGTGTGTATAGTCTATTATACCTGTGTATAGTCTATTGTATGTGTGTACAGTTTATTGAATGTGTGTACAGTCTATTGTACAGTCTATTGTACGTGTGTACAGTCTATTGTACAGTCTATTGTATGTGTGTACAGTCTATTGTACAGTCTATTGTATGCATGTACAGTCTATTGTACAGTCTATTGTATGTGTGTACAGTCTATTGTACAGTCTATTGTATGTGTGCACAGTCTATTGAATGTGTGTACAGTCTATTGTACAGTCTATTGTATGTGTATACAGTATATTGTATGTGTGTACAGTCTATTGTATGTGTGTACAGTCTATTGTACAGTCTATTGTATGTGTATACAGTCTATTGTATGTGTGTACAGTCTATTGTATGTGTGTACAGTCTATTGTACATGTGTACAGTCTATTGTATGTGTGTACAGTCTATTTTACCTGTGTACAGTCTATTGTACGTGTGTACAGTCTATTGTACGCGTGTACAGTCTATTGTACGCGTGTACAGTCTATTGTATGCGTGTACAGTCTATTGTATGCGTGTACAGTCTATTGTATGCGTGTACAGTCTATTGTATGCATGTACAGTCTATTGTATGCGTGTACAGTCTATTGTACGCGTGTACAGTCTATTGTACGCGTGTACAGTCTATTGTACGCGTGTACAGTCTATTGTACGTGTGTACAGTCTATTGTACCTGTGTACAGTCTATTGTACCTGTGTACAGTCTATTGTACAGTATTGTACATGTGTACAGTCTATTGTACCTGTGTACAGTCTATTGTACCTGTGTACAGTCTATTGTACAGTATTGTACATGTGTACAGTCTATTGTACCTGTGTACAGTCTATTGTACCTGTGTACAGTCTATTGTACGTGTGTATAGTCTATTATACCTGTGTATAGTTTATTGTATGTGTGTACAGTTTATTGAATGTGTGTACAGTCTATTGTACAGTCTATTGTACGTGTGTACAGTCTATTGTACAGTCTATTGTATGTGTGTACAGTCTATTGTACAGTCTATTGTATGTGTGTACAGTCTATTGTACAGTCTATTGTACAGTCTATTGTATCAGTCTATTGTATGTGTGTACAGTCTATTGTACAGTCTATTGTATGTGTGCACAGTCTATTGAATGTGTGTACAGTCTATTGTACAGTCTATTGTATGTGTATACAGTATATTGTATGTGTGTACAGTCTATTGTATGTGTGTACAGTCTATTGTACAGTCTATTGTATGTGTATACAGTCTATTGTATGTGTGTACAGTCTATTGTATGTGTGTACAGTCTATTGTACATGTGTACAGTCTATTGTATGTGTGTACAGTCTATTTTACCTGTGTACAGTCTATTGTACGTGTGTACAGTCTATTGTACGCGTGTACAGTCTATTGTACGCGTGTACAGTCTATTGTACGCGTGTACAGTCTATTGTACGCGTGTACAGTCTTTGTATGTGTGTACAGTCTATTGTATGCGTGTACAGTCTATTGTATGCATGTACAGTCTATTGTATGCGTGTACAGTCTATTGTACGCGTGTACAGTCTATTGTACGCGTGTACAGTCTATTGTACGCGTGTACAGTCTATTGTACGTGTGTACAGTCTATTGTACCTGTGTACAGTCTATTGTACCTGTGTACAGTCTATTGTACAGTATTGTACATGTGTACAGTCTATTGTACCTGTGTACAGTCTATTGTACCTGTGTACAGTCTATTGTACAGTATTGTACATGTGTACAGTCTATTGTACCTGTGTACAGTCTATTGTACCTGTGTACAGTCTATTGTACGTGTGTATGTTATTTTTACCTGTGTATAGTTTATTGTATGTGTGTACAGTTTATTGAATGTGTGTACAGTCTATTGTACAGTCTATGTACGTGTGTACAGTCTATGTACAGTCTATTGTATGTGTGTACAGTCTATTGTACAGTATTGTATGTACAGTCTATTGTACAGTCTATTGTATGTGTGTACAGTCTATTGTACAGTCTATTGTATGTGTGACAGTCTATTGATGTGTACAGTTTATTGTACAGTCTATTGTATGTGTGTACAGTCTATTGTATGTGTGTACAGTCTATTGTACAGTCTATTGTATGTGTGCACAGTCTATTGAATGTGTGTACAGTCTATTGTACAGTCTATTGTATGTGTATACAGTCTATTGTATGTGTGTACAGTCTATTGAATGTGTGTACAGTCTATTGTACGTGTGTACAGTCTATTGTATGTGTGTACAGTCTATTGTACAGTCTATTGTATGTGTGCACAGTCTATTGTACAGTCTATTGTACAGTCTATTGTACATGTGTACAGTCTATAGTACAGTCTATTGTACATGTGTACAGTCTATTGTACATGTGTATAGTCTATGTGTATAGTCTATTGTACCTGTGTACAGTCTATTGTACTGTGCACAGTCTATTGTACTGTGTACCTGTGTACAGTCTATTAGACAGTCTATTGTACTGTGTACTGTATACAGTCTACTGTACGTGTGCACAGTCTATTGTATGTGTGCACAGTCTATTGTACGTACGTGTGCACAGTCTACTGTACGTGTGCACAGTCTATTGTACTGTGTACAGTCTATTATACAGTCTATTGTACTGTGTACCTGTGTACAGTCTATTATACAGTCTATTGTACTGTGTACCTGTGTACATTCTATTATACAGTCTATTGTACTGTGTACCTGTGTACAGTCTATATACAGTCTATTGTACTGTGTACCTGTGTACAGTCTATTATACAGTCTCTGTACTGTGTACCTGTGTACAGTCTATTATACAGTCTATTGTACTGTGTACTGTCTGTATACAGTCTATTGTACTGTGTACCTGTGTACAGTCTATTATACAGTCTATTGTACTGTGTACCTGTGTACAGTCTATTATACAGTCTCTTGTACTGTGTACCTGTGTACAGTCTATTATACAGTCTCTTGTACTGTGTACCTGTGTACAGTCTATTATACAGTCTCTTGTACTGTGTACCTGTGTACAGTCTATTATACAGTCTATTGTACCTGTGTACAGTCTATTGTACAGTATTGTACATGTGTACAGTCTATTGTACCTGTGTACAGTCTATTGTACCTGTGTACAGTCTATTGTACAGTATTGTACATGTGTACAGTCTATTGTACCTGTGTACAGTCTATTGTACCTGTGTACAGTCTATTGTACAGTATTGTACATGTGTACAGTCTATTGTACCTGTGTACAGTCTATTGTACCTGTGTACAGTCTATTGTACAGTATTGTACATGTGTACAGTCTATTGTACCTGTGTACAGTCTATTGTACCTGTGTACAGTCTATTGTACAGTATTGTACATGTGTACAGTCTATTGTACCTGTGTACAGTCTATTGTACCTGTGTACAGTCTATTGTACAGTATTGTACATGTGTACAGTCTATTGTACCTGTGTACAGTCTATTGTACCTGTGTACAGTCTATTGTACAGTATTGTACATGTGTACAGTCTATTGTACCTGTGTACAGTCTATTGTACCTGTGTACAGTCTATTG
>CM026397.1:65630482-65876150 GCA_014843695.1 Archivesica marissinica
GTATTATGGATGGGGGATGTATAGGGGATATATTATGGATGGGGATGTATAGGGGATATATTATGGATGGGGATGTATTATGGATGGGGGATGTAGTACAATGCCATAATTACATATTAAAGCTTATAATAATCTGCAATGTTTTTCTAAGCAATAGAAAATGTTGTTGTTTATTTAGTGAAACTTCTTGTGATTTGACAAAAAGACACTTGGGCTGTTTGCACTCTCGGATGAATGTGAACCTCGTATATAGTTCATGTACAGTCGTGTGTGGCACCATATCTTTCAGTTACATGTACTAGACTTCATGTATTGTGCATAGTATATCTAGTGTATGACCACGTTTCTTTGGCGCATCCCCCTAGTTAATCCTCCCCTAGTTAATCCTCCCCTAGTTAATCCTCCCCTAGTTAATCCTCCCCCCTAGTTAATCCTCCCCCTAGTTAATCCTCCCCCTAGTTAATCCTCCCCCTAGTTAATCCTCCCCCCTAGTTAATCCTCCCCCTAGTTAATCCTCCCCCTAGTTAATCCTCCCCTAGTTAATCCTCCCCCTAGTTAATCCTCCCCCTAGTTAATCCTCCCCTAGTTAATCCTCCCCCTAGTTAATCCTCCCCTAGTTAATCGTGTCAACGCCTCCAGACGTTTAGTTATTAGTTATTTAAATTGTTTGAGGATAATACAAGATACAGAAGATGGTCCAATTCCAAACACATCCCTTTTTATTTATTTACATGCCCGATATATTTTGCACTGATACATGAGACCTCAGTTTATTGTCCAATTTCAAAGACTGTTAATATGTTCAGGGTCAGACCGGCGATCCAAATGACTATCCCTGGATTCGCCGTCCAGCGTGTTAACCACTGGACCACTGACCTGTGTTGTGACCAGTAGGGTCCACACAGGGTCCGGTCCACACAGGGTCCACACATATAACTGAAACAACTTTACACACAAATGTAAATGACAAATTTGCATCAGGAATAGTCCGCCTCCGTGGTCGAGTGGTTAAGGTCGCTGACTTGTAGACCACTGTAACCTATCATCACTAATAGTCACGGGTTTGTGACCAGTAGGTCCACACAGGGTCCACACATATAACTGAAACAACTTTACACACAAATGTAAATGACAAATTTGCATCAGGAATAGTCCGCCTCCATGGTCGAGTGGTTAAGGTCGCTGACTTGTATACCACTGTAACCTATCATCACTAATGGTCACGGGTTCGAGCCCCGCTCAGACCGTGTCTGTCTCATTTATATGAAAAAGTTGGCAGTTTCTTACGGAGGTTGGTGCACCCAAGTACTGGTTAACCGTTGGAGCCTGCCCAGGAAAGGTGTTGTTATGTAAACTGCTCGCCGGCGATATAACCCAAAATGGTGCTGATGCAGGCGTAAAACCCGAAATATAACATAACATAAGCAGGAATACATATACCCGATAATCCAATTCTTCACAATGAATAACAAAATGAGACAAAACTTGTATGTAGTTTTTTTTTACATTGAGATGTGGGTGACTAGAATGTGTCAGCGGCTAATTTATTACATATGAATCCATATCTCCCAGCACTTCTATAATATCTCCTATTTTATATTCTTTGTGTTTTTACTGTTGCTTATAAATCATTGTTGCTTTATGTCAGAATGAGAGTTAACTCTAATGGCATTTTAATGATTTAGTTTATATATCAGCATTTTTTTTGGGAAAAATGAATATATTCAAATTTTTATGTCATTTAAAATAGTCATGTTATAGGATGCTGTTTCTAATTCTCTGAAAAAGAAGGTAGAAAAAGTGCGAGTCAGCTTCAATGGTATTAGAGCAGAATTTGAAACCAACGATATTTTGCATTAAACTTGAATTACGATACGCATAATCACTCAAAAACACCAATAAGATGTATGAAAACGTTCTAAAAGGTAAAATATCAGAACGTTTTATACGAAACTTGTGGGTCAGCTCTATGAACAAATGGGAAGATATGTTTAGATATAGAGACTTTGGTCAGAAACAGATCTAGAATCATTCTTTTGCTATAAGAAATCAGAGACTAATGGATGGACACGATACGGTGACAATTTTTAATGGCTATAATTCAGACAGAAATCAAAGATTTCATGATAAATCCACAATATGATATCAAATTATGAAAAATGAAAGTGCTCATTATGTGAAGGCTGTCACCTGTCATCTGGTATGCTGAACTCCATGAACCGCGGCAGGGTGGACGGCTAGTTGCAGGGGTGTGTGGGGTCATGTTCTACATACAAATGTTACTCATACTGACTGTATACCATGCCATTCCTCTTCTTCTTCTCTGTTAACCCATTCAACCCCAAGTAACTGACATGGACTGGTGCATGATATTAACCCATTCAACCCCAAGTAACTGACATGGACTGGTGCATGATATTAACCCATTCAACCCCAAGTAACTGACATGGACTGGTGCATGATATTAACCCATTCAACCCCAAGTAACTGACATGGACTGGTGCATGATATTAACCCATTCAACCCCAAGTAACTGACATGGACTGGTGCATGATATTAACCCATTCAACCCCAAGTAACTGACATGGACTGGTGCGTGATATTTTCAGACCAATAAATTAATAAGAAAATCACATTTGGACAAGTTCATTTATCAAAATGGGTAATTATGTCTAAAAATAGTCATATCACTGGCAAAAAGTGCAGATCCTGATGAGACGGCTCGTCACGAGCCGGCTCATCTGGATCTACACTTTTCATAAGCCTATTTAGAGGCCTGTGGGGTTGAAAGGGTTAATGGCTAACAGTCAATAATTGAGCTATTATGGCCATGCGTGGGGGTTAGAAAAGTGAGCTACCAGGTCTCCTCAGCTACTATAATTCCACCAAAGAGGACACTGGTAGTGTGATAAAAAAGGTGCAAAAACCTAACACCTTAAAAGCCCTTAAGCCTACAATATGTACATATACTAGAAGTGTGCAAAGAGAGGTTAGTAGTTGTTAAAAACAAGTTAAAATAGATACCTCTATAAATGTTGAACACATATTAATTAAGAAGGAGTTTTTCGACACAGTCGATTTTATATACATCGTTGCATTTTTGAAAGAATTGTTCATATTATATACCATGCCATTCCTCTATAAATGTTGAACCACAGGAACTTGAAATTTTATCCATAAGCCACCAAAGGTCTCGTAACTCTATCCTAGGACACCCCCCTCTATTAAAAAAAAGATAGAGGGGGGTGTCCTAGGATAGAGGTACGAGACCTTTGGTGTCTTATGGATAACATTTCAAGTTCCTGTGGTTTGGTTGAACACATATTAATTCACTGTGTAGATTTAGTTATGTCAATGAAGGAGCTTTTCGACACAGTCGATTTTAAATACATCGTTGCATTTTTAAAAGAATCAATCTTTTCCATAAATTATAGCGTTTTACAGTTTTACAGTCCGCTTCTGTGGTCGAGTGGTTAAGGTCGCTGACTTGTATACCACTGTAACCTATCATCACTGATGGTCACTGGTTCGAGCCCCGCTCAGGCCTTGTCTCATTTATATGAAAAAGTTGGCAGTTTCTTACGGAGGTTGGTGCACCTAAGTACTGGTTAACCGCTGGAGCCTGCCCAGGAAAGGTGTTGTTAGGTAAATTGCCCGCCGGCGATATAGCCCAAAATGGTGCTGATGCAGGCATAAAACCCGAAATATAACATAACATATAACAGTTTTACAACTGACGTTTTTTGTCATTACATTTTTACATCTTGATAAAATTTGTTGCAATTGACCTTGTCGTCATTACAATTTTACTACATACATGTATTTTATCTACACATATTTTTAACTATCTTGTATACAATATACTTAACCTGGCTCGATATAGCCTGAACTGTGCTGAAGCGCTGTTAAACCAAATACTCACTCACTCAATCTAATTGTCACAATTTCCAAAAATAATTCTTATCTTACACTTGTATTCATTACAAAATCATTATTTCTCGAGTTTCTCGACATCCTTACTCGAGTTTAGCAGTTTTACTGACATCCTTACTCGAGTTTAGCAGCTTTACTGACATCCTTACTCGAGTTTAGCAGTTTTACTGACATCCTTACTCGAGTTTAGCAGTTTTACTGACATCCTTACTCGAGTTTAGCAGTTTTACTGACATCCTTACTCGAGTTTAGCAGTTTTACTGACATCCTTACTCGAGTTTAGCAGTTTTACTGACATCCTTACTCGAGTTTAGCAGTTTTACTGACATCCTTACTTTACTATACTTGAACATTGTTGAAAAATATATAATCTTTTTATGACTTGGGGGTAGTCTTTATTCCTTTGGCTCTGTTCGTAGCTCTATTTCTCCGTAGCAAATCATAACAACAAAGAAATTAATGTGGCATACAGCATGGGACACTCGCATACAACATGGGACACTCCTTGCAGCATGTAACACCCCTTGTATACAGCATGGGACATTCATTGCATACATCATGGGACACTCCTTGCATATAGCATGGGACACTCACATACAACATGGGACACTCACATACACCATGGGACACTCACATACACCATGGGACACTCGCATACACTATGGACGCTCACACACACCATGGGACACTCGCATACACCATGGGACACTCGCATACACCATGGGACACTTGCATACACCATGGGACACTCGCATACACCATGGGACACTCACATACACCATGGGACACTTGCATAAAGTGCAACTTGACGTTAAAGTAGAAATGATGTACAGCGAACAAGAATACAAGGAGAGCGACACTATTACTATGCATACTTGTTCATGTATAGCAGAAATATCAAATATCGAGACCTGCGTCGGCAAACCTAATCGCCCCATTAAAATTATAATAATATATTTCATTCATCATCTACCTCAAAACCACAGGAACCCCAGTAAAATCATACACATGCTAATGTAATTTTAAGAATTACGCAGATTCATTCCTGGATATCAAATGTGTTATGTAATTGATTCTCGAGCAAATCATTGAGTTTGGAACAAAGATGTGAAGTACTAGATTGGTAAATTAATCCCCTTAACCCTTTCAACCCCACAGGCCTCTAAATAGGCTTATGAAAAGTGTAGATCCAGATGAGCCGGCTCGTGACGAGCCGTCTCATCAGGATCTGCACTTTTTTGCCAGTAATAATTATTACTATTTTTAGATAAAATTACCCATTTTGATAATTTTCATAAAGGTAATTTGCTTATTAATTTATTGGTCTGAAAATATCATGGACCAGTCCATGTCAGTTACTTGGGGTTGAATGGGTTAAAGTTGGGTATATTTTTCCTTGTTTTATTTGATTTAACAAAAGAAATACCCAATATATGTCCATTCATATATCTTGAAAATGGATACATGTAGATGATGGAATTTAGCATCCATAGTTTAAACTTTATTTATTTTACAAAGATTGCGAAGCAAGTTTTAACAACTTATATTAATCACTCTCGTTGGCGCGGATGAAAGCGTAAATGTGGTCATTCATGTGGGAGGAACCGGAGTACCCGGAGAAAACCCACCTGTCCGATCTTGCGACCACCGTACCATCTCGCATACTTCCCGGTCCGAGGATCGAACCCAGGTTGCATTGGTGAGTAGATGGAATTTAGCATCCAACCAAATTGGTTCCCCTCAGTAAACTCCTGAGTTATTGCACGTTAATTTCCTTAACGCCCCATTAATGTGTTTACTTAGAATGTGCTGCACACCAAGATGTAAGGAGCAGATTATTAGGATTTGTGATTATTGTCATATATTTTCATTTTTCAATAATAAATTATTACAGTTGATGTATGTAATATTGGTAATGGTGTGGAGGGGGGTGTATCTATGTGGTAAAGTTTAACAAATTCCTTGTGCTTCCTGGAGTTCATTTCATTTATGCTTTCAGGGTAAAGTGGAGGCAGAGCTGCATCTGTACTCCTCTGACGAAGCCGAAAAGCACCCTGCTGGCCAGGGTAGAAACGAACCTGATCCCCTCGAAAAACCAAAGTAGGTTATTGGTGCATTTATTACTTTTTTTGGATATGAATTTTAGCCTATTATTTGCCTACCACAATACTGTCTACCACCCAGGTGGGTACAGGGCGTTCACTAGAATTTAATGACCCTTGAGGTCAAAATCTCAAGAGTCAAGCTGGATTTTTCAAGTCGAGCTGGATTTTTCAAGAGTCAAACTGGATTTTTCAAGAGTCAATATGCATGTTGGTACTTTCCGTACAGATAACTTTTTCCCGACCATATAATAACCTCTGGACCAAGGTGTGTTTTGGGTGCAACCAGTAATTTTGTTATCATAATTAGAGAAATCATTGACTAGTTTGCTGAGCATTGCATCTGGATTTAGAACGGTTCAACCGTACAAGTATTTAAGTTACTTTGTGGTACATGTAGAGCATATGATTTGGAATAGAACAGTCCGGATTTGATACCTCACACAAAATACTTAGTACTGGTTAACCACTCAGGTCGACTAATTCTGCCCAGGAAAGCATTTCTAGGTCCCAGCAAGTGGTTTGACATAAATGTAGTCATACATACATACATACAACTTGCATAGTTCTACATTGTATCCCAGCTGCAAAGGTCACCAAATGATCAAGAGTAGTTGGTTTCAACATGAGCCTTCTGGGGTCCTGCATCCAGATTAGCCTTGACAAACCAATAGAAATGTCGATTATACAAAATACAATTTTTTAGCTGATCTGCATTTAATTTTATTTTTCATGAAATTGGTACGAAACGGATCGAGTAAGGTTCCATGACATTGTAAAACATGAATTTCTTATATAAAGGGGACATATTCATTTAAATATCTATGTATTTTTGAATTTTAGCACATTTTTATGCATATGTTATATGTATAATTATTATCATTTGCGAAATCAACTAAAATTCCGAGTTATTATGGCGAGTGAAAGAGATTTTTGATCAGCTGTTCCCAAACTGGGACGAATCTGAAAATGTTCATAATGTAAAATAACGACGTGAATACTCGGAATTGCTATGAAAAAAAGTGATTTTCATAAAATATATTTAGTTACGAATTGCAATAAATCATATAAACTCGTAAATTAAATTGTTTATTGGCTACAAAGAAGTTTTATCATTCACTGGCGTCGTATAATATGCGGCATCTATATTCAAAATGGACGCGCTTAGATTTACGACTGGAGTCACCGATTTCAAAACAAAATGCGGGTAGCTTATAGTTTGTTCCGGAACATGATTTTGGTATCGACAATAAGATAAAAGCATGACCTTTTAATAAAATTCATTAAATCAGCAGAAAAGTCGTATTTCCATGTAAATTTGGCTCAAATTTTACGAGAATATATCGAGGCTTATGGTTGTTGGCAAATTTTACAGACATCTTCGTTCATTGGCCGAAGCTGAAGTTACGGCGTTTATTTTTAGACGGACACCGCCCTCTCCGATCGCATTTGACAGGCAGATTAGGATAATTACCCTGTTGATAAAATGTTCGATGACGCTTGACTGCTCATCGCCCCGGGCCAAGAGTCAAACAAGCGTCTTTACCTATTTTAATGCGTCAAAACCCGGGAGCTTGGGTCAAATGAACGCCCTGTGGTACGCTGTGTTTTCCAATTTAATATCACATTTTCTGGTTTGATATCACGTTTTCTTGTTTGATATGGCTTGTGTCCGTATTTAACCAGCTTATGAGAAAATAATGCATGCGCACTCAGTGCTAGTTTGTATACCTCAAGTGGCTTCTCTGTGTTGTATCAATTTAGTATAATCTATGTCAATGTTGTTCACTATATAATGTTCTAATTCATATCAATGTAATAAAGACATTATTTTGTGGCTAGTTTCATATCAGCCTATGTATCGAGCCAAGGTAACTTGATATATCAGCCTAAGACCGTCGGTACATAGGCTGATATGAAACTGTCCACGTAATAACGTAGTATAACGTAGTATCACTCATTAGACCTGCAGCTACTAGACTAGTTACTAGGCACACATAATCGAGTCCCACCGTAACAATGGTATGTGTTCTTCTTGGGATTACACCAACAGTTTAGTGCATCCCCAGCTGTTATTGGTGAAGGAAGACCCAAAGTGGCCCTTCGAGGACACCTGACCTGAACATTATATTTTGTTATGTAATTCTGGGTTGAATTTGCTTATGTGTTGTCATTCTTGTTTTCCAGTCGGCCAGACGGTTCATTCATGTGGTTCCTCAATCCATGGAAGTCAATTCGCTACATACTCTGGCATAACTACAAGTGGATGATTATGAAACTCCTTGTCATCTTGTTGCTAGCTGCACTACTTGTACTTTTCTTCTACGCCATGCCAGGATATACCGTGAAAAAGTTGTTCAATGCTTAAGATACTTTAGCAGATTGTTTTCAGCTTCATAACATATTCTATGCCATGGCAATAATTGTGGAATTAATTCGTAAACATATCTACAAATTACATAATTCCCTTTCTGTCTTCTTGTCACCTATGTTATGTATCACCTCCAATGTATACATAAAGACTAAAGGAGTTGCTTTAATTGTCTATCCACATCTTCATTCTTGTTTTCCAGTCGGCCAGACGGTTCGTTCATGTGGTTCCTGAACCCATTGAAGTCCATTCGCTACATACTCTGGCATAACTACAAGTGGATGATTATAAAACTCCTTGTCATCTTGCTTCTTGCTGTTCTTCTTATCCTCTTCTTCTATGCCATGCCGGGATACGCTGTGAAAAAACTCTTCAGTGTATGAGAAACATACAGATTCTAGAAATCTTGGCCTACTCCTGTAACTGTGAAAATATCTAGCCTACAGTCAGAGATTTACTAAAACATTGTGCAACAAGTGTTCATTGATTCGGGCTCAGCATCAGATTGTTCTAGTTGTATAGAATCATAATAGTCGTAGTCTTGTGAGGAGCCTCAATTGGAGATCAAGAATAAGTTAACCTGTCATCTGCACATTAAGCATACTTACTGTATTTCCTTCATGTATTCTTACAAGTATATGTGATGAATATTATTTCTATGCATGTGAACAAATCATTAATGAGAAACAAGTAAAGACAAACTGCACCTACCTGTAGAATACCTACACACATTATAAACAAATAAAGACAAACTGCACATCATTTGTAGAATACCTACAAACATTATAAACAAATACAGACAAACTGCATCTACCTGTAGAATACCTTCAAACAGTATAAACAAATAAAGACAAACTGCAGATCCCTGTAGAATACCTACAAACATTACAAACAAATAAAACCAAACTGCACATCCCTGTAGAATACATACAAACACTACAAACAAATAAAGATAAACTGCACATCCCTGTAGAATACCTACAAACAAATAAAGACAAACTGCACATCCCTGTAGAATACATACAAACATTACAAACAAATAAAGATAAACTGCACATCCCTGTAGAATACCTACAAACATTACAAACAAATAAAACCAAACTGCACATCCCTGTAGAATACATACAAACATTACAAACAAATAAAGATAAACTGCACATCCCTGTAGAATACCTACAAACATTACAAACAAATAAAACCAAACTGCACATCCCTGTAGAATACATACAAACATTACAAACAAATAAAGACAAACTGCACATCCCTGTAGAATACCTACAAACATTACAAACAAATAAAAACAAACTGCACATCCCTGTAGAATACATACAAACATTACAAACAAATAAAGACAAACTGCACATCCCTGTAGAATACCTACAAACATAAAGCGGAATGTACTACTTGTACTCTATATTGTATACCTGAGTCTAGTGTGTCGGTGTTTTACCTGAGTCTAGTATGTCGATGTTTGACAGAATAATCATCACCAGCTCTCTGTGTACATCATCATGTGATTAAATAATATTGTGAATCAAAAGGTGTAAAGACCACATAATAGTTAAAATGAATCTAATCAGAATATTACAGGATGTGTGCTGTTTCCAGCAAGTCGTACATTAGTGAGGCAAAGGACTATCCCGAAGTTAGTTCAGTATGAAGGTGTGATTATTTTGTATATATTTATGCTCTTATCTGTTGCACTATATTAATGAAATGTAATATAAAGCATAATTAAATGTACATTGCACATCATCATCATCATCATCATCATACATTGCATTAGTCTTAGGTATTTAATTTAGTCAGGTACTCTTTTGTGCAATGTGAGGTCATGACTTTATATTTCTGTTTGGGCCACACCAATTTATGTCTTTGTTGTTGGCCACACCAATTTATGTCTTTGTTGTTGGCCACACCAATTTATGTCTTTGTTATTGGCCACACCAATTTCGCTTGTAGCGAAATATATAAACTTATCTTTCATATTATTTATACCGGTATGTTTATTCCTGCTATCAGAAATGGAAAAATCTATCAGGTGATGGTGCTAAACATCGAAAATAAGTGGTTTGGCCTAAACCTTTTTCCATATTTCAATGTGGGTATAAAAATGCTGCAGTATTTTCTTCAAGCTATTGTAGAAGCTGCAAATGGTGTAAATGATGCAATGGGAGTATCTGGAAAATCTGCAGTTGCTGATGTTTGTGAATTGTGTTAGTTTCATAATATAATGCAACAATAAAATAATTAATATGCTGTTCTATAAGTTACTTACTAAGATATAATATCCACATAGTGTAGAAAAACATCGCCCAGGAAATGGGAATTGTTATCTTACTCTTTGTAATTAAATTGAAATTTATATATTTGATATCTGCAGTGTTACTCACCTTAGCTAAGGTATTTATATACTTGTTTGTGGCAAGTTATGTATGTTCCAGAATTGTGATAACTCCTCTAATAGCATTGAGAGTCCTCAATATTTTGTTGCGGTAATAATTTGATAAAAAAAGGTAATGGAGAGACATTTTTGAAAACTCTCAAAATATTTTAACAATTTGATGGTTGGTGTATTGCTATTAACACCAATCAGGCCTATATATCAAAAGGCAACTGTCACTGTTTTGGGTCAAATGTCAATTCTCCTGTTTCAGTAATAACCAACGCTGAATTGCTCTATACAATGAGAGTAATGTTATGTGCACCAGCCATTTCCTACCTCTAAAATCAATGTCGCTCTTGTAAAATGGCCAAATGTCAAATCTTGTTTTCACAATAATTGCTTTATCTTTCCATGAAACTTTGCAAACATATTTGGTTATTATTATGATGGTACATTATTTGCACAATGAGGTTTGCACCACATAGATAAATGTCCCATTTATAGATCAAGGTCACACATAGAGATCAATGTCACACTTATAGACCAAGGTCACACTTTGAGATCAAGGTCGCACATATAGATCAAGGCCACTATTAGAGGTTAAGGTCACACATAGAATTTCAAGGTTACACAGAGAGATCAATGTCACACTTAGAGACCAAGGTCACACTTTAAGGTCAAGGTCACACTTATAGATGAAGGTTGCCCATATAGATCAAGGCCACTATTAGAGGTTAAGGTCACACATAGAGAGATCAAAATGCAAATGTGTTCATTTCACACAAATTTATTGCGCACAATAATCAGCTGGCACCAGTTTGAATGTCACCAAACTGCACAGACATCATGCGGATATTTATTGCACATGGTATATGTTAGTGTCAAGCACCAAGCTTGGTGAACATCCATCAGTTACATTTCTTCTTTATTCTGTGTATGGTCTCTATCAATTGTGTTCAAACTATGAAAATTGATCCATGTTTGAGGGAAGCATGTACGGCACAGGCTGTTTCCATGAACAAGTTAGTCAATATAAGTAAAGTGAATGAAATCCGGTGGGCAAGTTTGATGGTTCTGTTGTTAAATGTTTATTGGATAGGATTATGAAATTGCCAGCTATTTACAGTTTGCAGATGTACTCGTACCGGTTTCAGATATACTAGTACCGGTTTCCAGATGTACTACTAGTACCGGTTTCCAGATGTACTAGTACCCGGTTTCCAGATGTACTACTAGTACCGGGTTCCAGATGTACTACTAGTACCGGTTTCCAGATGTGCTACTAGTACCGGTTTCCAGATGTGCTACTAGTACCGGTTTCCAGATGTACTAGTACCCGGTTTCCAGATGTACTACTAGTACCGGGTTCCAGATGTACTACTAGTACCGGTTTCCAGATGTACTAGTACCAGTTTCCAGATGTACTACTAGTACAGGTTTCCAGATGTACTACTAGTACCGGTTTCCAGATGTACTACTAGTACCAGTTTCCAGATGTACTACTAGTACCGGTTTCCAGATGTACTACTAGTACCGGTTTCCAGATGTACTAGTACCCGGTTTTCAGATGTACTACTAGTACCGGGTTCCAGATGTACTACCAGTACCGGTTTCCAGATGTACTACTAGTACCGGTTTCCAGATGTACTACTAGTACCCGGTTTCCAGATGTACTACTAGTACCTGGTTTCCAGATGTACTAGTACCAGTTTCCATATGTACTACTAGTACCCGGTTTCCAGATGTACTACTAGTACCAGTTTCCAGATGTACTAGGACCGGTTTCCAGATGTACTACTAGTACCCGGTTTCCAGATGTACTACTAGTACCAGTTTCCAGATGTACTAGGACCGGTTTCCAGATGTACTAGTACCAGTAGTTGATGTGTTATATGCTGATACTTATTTATTAGATTAGAATCATTTACCTCTCATATCATCATATACTTTCTTATTTGTACAGTTTACACTGTAAATATGTTGACATTCATTTGTTGTTTTTGTTGAACTGAAAGGCTTTCAATTGTTATATAAAAATATGAAATGCATAAAACACTGTAAATACATGTAGCAAGCAAGATGTACAACTTTTTGTGGTTTAAATGGTCTTTGCGTGTATTATGCTTCAGAACACATCTGCTGTTAACTCTTTGCATGCTAGCAATGAATAACGGTAAAAAATGTCGTGTAATTTAAAATTATGTCTTCTCGACCGAATATTCGAATCCCTAAATCGCTATTCGTTGCCATCCCTAGTAATTTTCATTAGTATTGTCTCACAACGACACAATTCTAATGAAATTCCAGAACATATTTCCCGAGTTTTCAGTTACAAATACTCCATACTCACCTACAAGGTGATCTCGCCTATAAGGTGATCTCGCCTATAAGGTGATCTCGTGTATAAGGTGATCTCGCCTATATGGTGATCTCGCCTATAAGGTGATCTCGTGTATAAGGTGATCTCGCCTATAAGGTGATCTCGCCTATAAGGTGATCTTGCCTATAAGATGATCTCGCCTATAAGGTGATCTTGCCTATAAGATGATCTCGCCTATAAGGTGATCTTGCCTATAAGATGATCTCGCCTATAAGGTGATCTCGCCTATAAGGTGATCTCGACTATAAGGTGATCTCGCCTATAAGATAACACCCTTAGTTTGATAAAATGGACACCAGACACAAGTAGACACAAGTATAAATTGCATGTTTGGCCAGTGCAAGTACAGAGGATCTGTAGTCCAGTGGTAGCACGCTGGATTGGTAATCCAGGGATCGCAGGTTCGATCCCCCACGACTGACCCTAATAAAATTAAGTCTTTCAGATGGGACTTTAAACCGAGGTCTTGTGTCGGTGCTGTACACCGTGCACGTAAAAGAACCAGATGAGACTCTAGAATGGTCTCTGTCTGTATCACTGCACTATCCTCCAAAATTCTAAAATGACTTAATTTCTTCAGGAGGCGTCGCTCATATGGGCAACCGGTAGCGACGATAAATAAACGTAAAACACACATGCAAATTGAAGAAATTTTTCAGTGTCAGTGTGCTCTACCATTTATAAAAAAAATTTAAAAAATTTTAAAGCATTTTTTAGCACTCACTTTTAACATGGGAAGCCATCTTTGAGGCCACAATCAGGTGGTAAAATCTTGTCTTATGTGCGAGTATGTATGGTAAGAAAACACATTTATGAATTGTCCGTTACAATTATGTGTCCTATTTATAGCCTTTATGTTACCGAGCATGCAAAGAGTTAATGAAAGTTGAAAATGTTGTCGGGAGTCGCATCTTTGATGAGAATATTAGTCTGGGAGTCTCTATTTATAATAATCTATTGTTGAGATTCAGACACTTGCTATATTAGTTAAGGTTCCTGAACCCTCGGCGACAGCATGGACGGCAGAGGGAAGATGAATAGATATATCAATGTACATACAGTACACATTTTATTCCGTTGTACATGTATAACACTGAACATATGAATACTGATGGAGTATATATCACAGGCACGTTTCTTATTGTTATTGTCATTTAGACAGTGATAGCCTAGCTCTAGACCACCATTGTTAAACCACATCTACCCGGTAGAACAGTTGTTTTTGTTTTCTTTGAGACATTAAACACATTCCAGTTAACACATTGTTCTTCTTATTTTCCATCAGCTCCATTGTTCCAATGATAGCTTTACAATGTTTGATAACATGTTACATTGTTGGATGATAATTTTGCATTGTACATGATAATTATACATTGTTAGATGATAATTTTGCATTATACAATGATAATTCTACATTGTTAGATGATAATCTTGCATTGTACAATGATAATTCTACATTGTTAGAAGATAATCTTGCATTGTACATAATTCTACATTGTTAGAAGAAGATAATCTTGCATTGTACATGATAATTATACATTGTTAGATGGTAACCTTGCATTGTACAATGTTAATTCTACATTGTAGATGATAATTGTACTAAAACTGTTGCGCCAACACTAGAACTAGTGCTACAACACTAGAACTGTTGCTCCAACACTAGAACTGTTGCGCCAACACTATAACTGTTGCTCCAACACTAGAACTGTTGCTCCAGCACTAGAACTGTTGCTCCAGCACTAGAACTGTTGCTCCAGCACTAGAACTGTTGCTCCAACATTAGAACTAGTGCTCCAACACTAGAACTGTTGCTCCAGCACTAGAACTAGTGCTCCAACACTAGAACTGTTGCGCCAACACTGAAACTAGTGCTCCAACACTGGAACTAGTGCTCCAACACTAGAACTGTTGCTCCATCACTAGAACTGTTGCGCCAACACTAGAACTGTTGCTCCAGCACTAGAACTAGTGCTCCAACACTAGAACTGTTGCTCCAACACTAGAACTGTTGCGCCAACACTGAAACTAGTGCTCCAACACTGGAACTAGTGCTCCAACACTAGAACTGTTGCTCCATCACTAGAACTGTTGCTTCCAACATTAGAACTGGTGCTCCAACACTAGAACTGTTGCTCTAGAACTAGTGCTCCAACACTAGAACTGTTGCTCCAACACTAGAACTGTTGCGCCAACACTAGAACTAGTGCTCCAACACTAGAACTGTTGCTCCAACACTAGAAATGTTGCTCCAACACTAGAACTAGTGATCCAACACTAGAACTGTTGCTCCAACACTAGAACTAGTGATCCAACACTAGAACTAGAGCTCCAACATGAACTGTTGCTCCAACACTAGAACTAGTGCTCCAACACTAGAACTGTTGCTAGAACTGTTGCTCCAACACTAGAACTAGTGCTCCAACACTAGAACTAGTGATCCAACACTAGAACTAGTGCTCCAACACTAGAACTAGTGCTCCAACACTAGAACTAGTGCTCCAACACTATAGAACTGTTGCTCCAACACTAGAACTGTTGCACCAACACTAGAACTGTTGCTTGAACACTATGGAGTTAAATGTAATGTTGGTTAGGTGTATTGAACAAGTTGTCTGCCTCAAAAAGTAAGTCGATCAATATTCTGCTGACATTAAAACTTTGCCATTTTGTGGCAATACATTAAATATATGGAAAACAACTGGAAGGGGTAAATGCTCTATGTATAAACTTTCATTGCTCCTTGTTTCCGTCTAGTGAAATGAGTTTCTCACCATTTCCTTATAGACCAATAAATCAGAACATTTCGAGATATAGACTAACTTTATGGACATATAGACAAACTTTATTGTAATATATATTTTGGATTTCCTTGGTGTGTCATGGAACAGGGCATTAAATGTGAGTGACATTTGTTATATCGGTAATAGTATTATAATAGTAATAGTATCACAAATTACAACTATCCAGTTGAATATTTATAATACATCTTCAAATGCTACTGCGTTGAGGACTGCTACTGAGGCACCTTCTGTAAAGGCTGTTTTCTACGTAGTCAATGTAAGAACTCAAAGATTGCAGCTGTACCTCTATTAGTTTCCAAATATGTTGTTTTATTTGACCTGTTAAGCAACCTTGACTGGCTGTTTAAGACAGGATTGACAGTGATGGAGCGTCCGATTTGAAATCAAAGGTCACATGCATGTTGCTGCACAGGAAAACAAAGGTCATGTGCATGTTGCTGCCCAGGAAATCAAAGGTCACATGAATGTTGCTGCCCAGAAAATCAAAGGTCACATGACTGTTGCTGCCCAGGAAATCAAAGGTCACATGAATGTTGCTGCCCAGGAAATCAAAGGTCATGTGCATGTTGCTGCCCAGGAAATCAAAGGTCACGTACATGTTGCTGCCCAGGAAATCAAAGGTCACGTGCATGTTGCTGCCCAGGAAAATAAAGGTCACGTGCATGTTGCTGCCCAGGAAATCAAAGGTCACGTGCATGTTGCTGCCCAGGAAATCAAATATGTATCGAAAAATTAAGAAGTGTTCTTTTATAGTATATTTATTTTTCTTCTTTTCAAATATTATAATACAATAATGCAATCATAATTTTATATAAAATGACACAAAACACCCACATACCATCTTCTCAGAATGTCGAATCACAAAATTGATTGTACATAAAATAATTATTGAGATGTGCGTTCATCTATTGTTTTTGAAAGAAGCTAACTAATGTTGTAAGAATTTGTTTTGCAATCGAGCTAAAATAAATTTGGTTAAATTAAAAGATTCTCTAAGCCAGATACCAAGGTTCAAAATGTCGCAAGTAAATTAAATGATGTCAAATAGCATATGAAGTAAAACATTAGCCTAGTGACCCTAGTTTTCAAACTGTATCACAAGGAAATGTGGACAGACAGAAATTCACCTGAAGGTCTTATTCGTCTAACAAAAACAATAGATGAACACAACTCAAGTTTAATTCTTCGCACCTCAAAGAATACTGCTGAAGGAGCCATTTTCATTCAAACAACAAGATATATAATACTTTGATAAATGGGACTTTGGTTTTACTAGCATGGTCAAATATTACAAAGCAATTTTTTTAACTAATGAAAGCGAAACCAAGTATTACATCTACAAACAAGCCTGTGCTGTCATCGAATAAAATACTACCTGTAATGCACAACTGTAATGATGCCGGGAAACTCTTGTTGCAGCATTATATCTCCATGCCTCGGATATAACACAGAAAATTGCACGTATTATCAACGTGTACATGGGCTTTTGGGACGACCATTTTCGAGTGGACATAAAAGCTACTATTTAAATTAACTACATGATTGTATAGTGCCCTCTTACGCTGACTTTCTTGTCCGGCTGAATGTCGTTGCACCAGAATTACAATTGTAGCAAAACCATCAAATGACAATTTAAACCCAAGTATTTTTCTATTTACAAATATTGCAACAACTGTTTCAACTTGCCAACTAAATCGTTACGCAATACCAGTGGAGACCGTGTAGTAACCGTAATAAACCTAGTACCAGTGGAGGCCGTGTAGTAACCGTAATAAACCTTGTACCAGTGGAGGCCGTGTAGTAACCGTAATAAACCTAGTACCAGTGGAGGCCGTGTAGTAACCGTAATAAACCTAGTACCAGTGGAGGTCGTGTAGTAACCGTAATAAACCTAGTACCAGTGGAGGCCGTGTAGTAACCGTAATAAACCTAGTACCAGTGGAGGCCGTGTAGTAACCGTAATAAACCTAGTACCAGTGGAGGTCGTGTAGTAACCGTAATAAACCTAGTACCAGTGGAGGCCGTGTAGTAACCGTAATAAACCTAGTACCAGTGGAGGCCGTGTAGTAACCGTAATAAACCTAGTACCAGTGGAGGCCGTGTAGTAACCGTAATAAACCTAGTACCAGTGGAGGCCGTGTAGTAACCGTAATAAACCTTGTACCAGTGGAGGCCGTGTAGTAACCGTAATAAACCTAGTACCAGTGGAGGCCGTGTAGTAACCGTAATAAACCTTGTACCAGTGGAGGCCGTGTAGTAACCGTAATAAACCTAGTACCAGTGGAGGCCGTGTAGTAACCGTAATAAACCTAGTACCAGTGGAGGTCGTGTAGTAACCGTAATAAACCTAGTACCAGTGGAGGCCGTGTAGTAACCGTAATAAACCTAGTACCAGTGGAGGCCGTGTAGTAACCGTAATAAACCTAGTACCAGTGGAGGCCGTGTAGTAACCGTAATAAACCTTGTACCAGTGGAGGCCGTGTAGTAACCGTAATAAACCTAGTACCAGTGGAGGCCGTGTAGTAACCGTAATAAACCTTGTACCAGTGGAGGCCGTGTAGTAACCGTAATAAACCTAGTACCAGTGGAGGCCGTGTAGTAACCGTAATAAACCTTGTACCAGTGGAGGCCGTGTAGTAACCGTAATAAACCTAGTACCAGTGGAGGCCGTGTAGTAGCCGTAATAAACCTAGTACCAGTGGAGGCCGTGTAGTAACCGTAATAAACCTTGTACCAGTGGATGCCGTGTAGTAACCGTAATAAACCTAGTACCAGTGGAGGCCGTGTAGTAACCGTAATAAACCTAGTACCAGTGGAGGCCGTGTAGTAACCGTAATAAACCTTGTACCAGTGGAGGCCGTGTAGTAACCGTAATAAACCTAGTACCAGTGGAGGCCGTGTAGTAACCGTAATAAACCTAGTACCAGTGGAGGTCGTGTAGTAACCGTAATAAACCTAGTACCAGTGGAGGCCGTGTAGTAACCGTAATAAACCTAGTACCAGTGGAGGCCGTGTAGTAACCGTAATAAACCTAGTACCAGTGGAGGCCGTGTAGTAACCGTAATAAACCTTGTACCAGTGGAGGCCGTGTAGTAACCGTAATAAACCTAGTACCAGTGGAGGCCGTGTAGTAACCGTAATAAACCTTGTACCAGTGGAGGCCGTGTAGTAACCGTAATAAACCTAGTACCAGTGGAGGCCGTGTAGTAGCCGTAATAAACCTAGTACCAGTGGAGGCCGTGTAGTAACCGTAATAAACCTTGTACCAGTGGAGGCCGTGTAGTAACCGTAATAAACCTAGTACCAGTATAAGGCCGTGTAGTAACCGTAATAAACCTAGTACCAGTGGAGGCCGTGTAGTAACCGTAATAAACCTTGTACCAGTGGAGGCCGTGTAGTAACCGTAATAAACCTTGTACCAGTGGAGGCCGTGTAGTAACCGTAATAAACCTAGTACCAGTGGAGGCCGTGTAGTAACCGTAATAAACCTAGTACCAGTGGAGGCCGTGTAGTAACCGTAATAAACCTTGTACCAGTGGAGGCCGTGTAGTAACCGTAATAAACCTAGTACCAGTGGAGGCCGTGTAGTAACCGTAATAAACCTAGTACCAGTGGAGGCCGTGTAGTAACCGTAATAAACCTAGTACCAGTGGAGGCCGTGTAGTAACCGTAATAAACCTAGTACCAGTAGCAACTCCATAATGGGTCATGGAAAGAAAAAATCCTTTTGATGTAATATAGTCATTGCAACATGTTAATGCACTTTCTTCTAAAAATCTTTCAGGAGCAGGTTTTACGGCACACCAACATTTCTGTTTAGATGGCGCACAAACGGAAATGAAAACATTTACACCTGCCCCAGCAATGTATTATGCATTTATAAAAATTGCTTTAACGTTTACCTATTCCTACAATATTCAACTATAAAATTGCACCATTCAATAAAAGAAAGATAATGGATGAAAAGTCAAACAAACATAAAATAAATTCACAACCGGGTTTCACATAAGACAAGACGAATACTCCAAATTGTGTAGGTAGGTCCAAGAATTACTTCATTAATGAATGTATGATGTTTCTGCAATACTATTAATGTTATGATGTTGGAAACAATACAGGAAACGTATGCATTACTTTTATGTACTATTGCTGGAGTTTATTCTAAAGTTGGGTGTATGTTATCAAATATTTATCTCGATTTATTAAATTACTGAATCATATAACTTCAGTTCGCTACCAGGTGTAGCCATTACAATTGTGTTCTTCAGCAAAGCACTTGAATTTTAATTCAACATTGCCTCTTCTCTCTCCCTCATTCCAACTTGAGAGCGATTTAACTAATGTTGTAAGAACTTGTTTCGCAATTGAGCTAACAAAACTCTATATACCATTGAACACCTCTCGAAGAGAACATATGTGCATTCTTGCCAGATGTATTTACATATAAATAAAATCTGCTTATTTTTCTTAAGGGTATGTGGAGAATATTAACCCTTTCCCACATACAATCGGTGATTATGTATCGTTGAAAAATGATAATGATTTTATGCTACATTCAAAGATATTTTTAAAATTCTTCACTTGCATTTCTATTTCATATGTACACTACTGATCCCATGGAAGTCCTTCCCTAAGATCACACTGATCCCATGGAAGTCCTTCCCTAAGATCCCATGGAAGTCCTTCCCTAAGATCCCATGGAACTCCTTCCCTAAGATCCCATGGAACTCCTTCCCTAAGATCCCATGGAACTCCTTCCCTAAGATCACACTGATCCCATGGAACTCCTTCCCTAAGATCCCATGGAAGTCCTTCCCTAAGATCACACACCTTTGAAATCTACAAAATTACATCATTTTGCTCGATATTTCAGTACCGTCCATAATCGCCTATAAGACGATCTTCGCCTACTTTGGTCTTGAAATATGTATACATTGCATGTTTGGCCAGATGAAGAAATGTTTGCTTTCTTTTCTAAAACGTAATTATAGATACCATTTAAACACTTTGAGGCCATAATCTGGTGGTAAAAACACGTCTTATAGGCAAGTATGTACGGTAATATAATTTAAAGAGATCTGCTTCGTCTTATGTGCGAGCATGTATGGTAATATAATTTAAATTATATGTATGGTAAAAACAGTTGCTAACCAAGACATAAAATAATAAATGAGAGAGCAGATAGATTTCGGTCAGGTGGGTGCTCCTATATAAAACAATCGCCATTAGTTAATTAACATAATTAAATGTGTGTAGCTACACGACACAAAATTCTTTACGTTAGATATTGGTCAACAATAACCTGGATAAATAGAGCGACATTGTGAACAAAACACAAACAGAAACAAAATGGCACATTTCAACAATATATATATATATAATGCTAGTAATATACAGCAGAAATCTGTGCAGTCACAAACACAGAAACAATCTGCGTAAATCACAAGTAATTCTTCTGTAAATCACGGAAAATCTACCCACATATTTCACATTCCTGAATATTTCTGTTGTGGAGTTTTATATACACGCAATGTTTAAATATACGAGTGTTTTCATGCACAACCACTTTTCAACATGTCAATCAACTTTCACTGGTGATTAATTTCTACGTAATGCTGAATAACGTCCATTTCAGTTCCTATATCAAACCTTTGATGCTTAACACTAGGGTAGAATTCAGATAAACTAAATCTGTTTAATCTAATGCAAATATTTTGTCTCTTCCAAAATGTACTTCTCCCCCATAAATTTTAGCAAATCTATCACAAAGATTTCCTTCCCTCAAGCGTCCGTATCACTTCTACGTCATTGTCTCCGTGTTTAACACCAATTTGCGCCGGAGCTTTATCGCGCCGGAGCTTTATCGCGCTGGAGCTTTATCGCGCCGGAGCTTTATCGCGCGACTATTTCTGGTACTACCCACTTAAAGCTTTCAACAATAATCTCATAGCACTGTACATAACACAAGATAAAATATCACTATTATTCCAACACCGTCACCATCCTTGCACTGTTTACCGGCACACTAAAATTCAATCGGTCAGCTAATTGACGTTTTAACGAGCCTCCAAATGTCTCTCTAAGTACAGAAACTGTCCAATACCTATTTTAAACGACAACGCAGAGTTTAGTTGCTATAAAACAGCAACACATTTTTTATTTAAAATAACCAGATTCCATTGTCAGTGAATACATGAATCTAGAGGTAGCTGAGTTCGAGGGCATGATGTAGTGCCGCCAAGTCGGAATGATTTGAGATTCTCCAAAAAGGCCAGGTCATCTGTTTAGCCGCCGCCTCCTCATCACGGCCGTCTCCAACAACAACGTATGTGCACTTCTTGCCAAATCGTGATACTATTCTCTCAAAACAAGACTCCTTACCTACAATATAACGCATTTGTTAGAATATATTATATTATTACTGTTTGTAGTTTCATGTCAAAACATCAATTGTGACGAAATAATTTTTAAAATCGCACTACAAATAAAGAAGTTATGACAGGGCAGGAAATTATGGAGGTGGCCATCTTGGATTAACAAAGTCACATGATATTTTTAAAAAATCTAATTATTGTGATTTTATCAACACAAATATTTAATTTAACATTTCTATTAAAAGCTGCTGTTGTAGCGACATATATATTATCTAATAAGTTAACTAATTTTATTTGCATAATTTATGTTCTCATTATTTTGATGTAGTTATGACATGACTAATCACAAATATTCAAAATGGCGGCCATTTTGAACAATATTTCAAGTTTTCAAATTTCCATAGCAACTTTACTTCAAGCGTGATTTTCTGCCGAAGGTTTTTCCGTTATTGTAGACACTGATGGGAAACCTATACTTGTTTTGTATCAGAAGCAAAGCACAAACACCTGCACCACCTCCGCCGCGTGTGATCAACATATATAGAGGTACTGGAACCTATGTGCTGTAATGGATGCAGTGCACCTTGTAACGGAGAGGTTGTGAGTTTGAGCCCTGTCAGAACCGCGGTGGTGGTGTCCTTAGGCAAAAGGCAAAGACTCCATTGGCAATGAGTTCTCGAGAGATATTAATCTAATGTTGTTTCGCAATCAAAACTCCTCAATCCTACATGCGTGTACATATTATTTATACAAATCCTACGTTACCGGGATTTAATTCATATAAACCTGTGTCACTTTATGAACAACCAATCAAAAGTCCCATTATCCGTCGACTTAACTTATCAAAAAAGTGAGAAAATACAATGCTTAGGGTCAAGGTCAGTAAACTTGACTATGTTTATTCCAAGAAATAAATATTGTTTAAACTAATTACACTAAAATAAATTAGCATAAAAAAACTATAAAATATAAGTGCTAGATACCACTCTCAATACAGACGGATCTGTAGTCCAGTGGTAACACGCTGGACTGGTAATCCAGGGATCGCAGGTTTGATCCCTCGTCTGACCCTAATAAAATTAACAGTCTTTCAGATGGGACGTTAAACCGAGGTCTCGTGTCGGTGCTTTACACTGTGCGTGCACGTAAAAGAACCAGAGGAGATTCTGGAATGGGTCTCTGTCTGTATCATGCACTATCCTCAAAAATCTAAAATAACTAATCTCTTCAGGAGGCGTCGCTCATATGGGCAACCGGTAGCGACGACAAATAAACGTAAAAAACACCACTCTCAACATTGGGATCCTGGGTGGACAGTTTCACAAACTTTCACAACAAAGATATGTCACTTCGGCTGCATCATTCCATCTCATTGTTTCTTAAATAGTCGTTACACAAATACAATTACATCTGATTCAGTTTTAGTCTTAAGTATGCTGACCCGTTCAGGACACACACTGGCCCCTAGCCCCCCCTCAAACCACAACATAGAGATTAATTTATACAAATTAATTTTAGCTTGATTGCGAAACAAGTGCTTATAACATTAAATTAATCACTCTCGAGACCTCAATCCTGATGGAAACCATCGCCATGAGGGAGAGAAGCGGCAATGTGGAATTTAAATGCCTTGCCTGAGATATATTTATGTAGAGATATGTTCATAATTAAATAGCTTACCTATTTTTGTAGCACTATAGACATTTTCTATAGAGAATACACCACCAAGGCCGTAGAGAAGTGTTTTTGCAAGTGCAGGCACTAACTGAGTAGTTGTGACTAGTACATTGACACAGTTTGACCTGAAAATATACAAGTAGAAATTTGTATCAATTAAATATACAAGTAGAAATTCATATAAATTAAATATACAAGTAGAAATTCGTATTAATTAAATATACAGGTAGAAATTCATATAAATTAAATATACAAGTAGAAATTCGTATTAATTAAATATACAGGTAGAAATTCATATAAATTAAATATACAAGTAGAAATTCGTATTAATTAAATATACAGGTAGAAATTCAGATCAATTAAATATACAAGAAGAAATTCATATAAATTAAATATACAAGTAGAAATTCATATAAATTAAATATACAAGTAGAAATTCATATCAATTAAATATACAGGTAGAAATTCATATAAATTAAATATACAAGTAGAAATTCATATAAATTAAATATACAAGTAGAAATTCATATAAATTAAATATACAAGTAGAAATTCATATCAATTAAATATACAGGTAGAAATTCATATAAATTAAATATACAAGTAGAAATTCATATAAATTAAATATACAAGTAGAAATTCATATAAATTAAATATACAAGTAGAAATTCATATCAATTAAATATACAGGTAGAAATTCATATAAATTAAATATACAAGTAGAAATTCATATAAATTAAATATACAAGTAGAAATTCATATAAATTAAATATACAAGTAGAAATTCATATCAATTAAATATACAGGTAGAAATTCATATAAATTAAATATACAAGTAGAAATTCATATAAATTAAATATACAAGTAGAAATTCATATAAATTAAATATACAAGTAGAAATTCATATCAATTAAATATACAGGTAGAAATTCATATAAATTAAATATACAAGTAGAAATTCATATAAATTAAATATACAAGTAGAAATTCATATAAATTAAATATACAAGTAGAAATTCATATAAATTAAATATACAAGTAGAAATTCATATAAATTAAATATACATGTAGAAATTCATATCAATTAAATATACATGTAGAAATTCATATAAATTAAATATACAAGTAGAAATTCAGATCAATTAAATATACAAGTAGAAAGGCGGACTATCAGTCAGAATTATTTGAAATTTCAATACAAATCCTACGTTACCGGGATTTAATTCATATAAACCTGTGTCACTTTATGAACAACCAATCAAAAGTCCCATTATCCGTTGACTTAACTTATCAAAAAAGTGAGAAAATATGATGCTTAGGATCAAGGTCAGTAAACTGAACTTGTCAATAGCATTTTAGCAAATCAAATTTATTGTTGTGTGCATCAGTGCATTTTTTTTATGATTTAACATAATTTACAGCGCTTAATTATTTGTTTGATCTTTACTTCCGAGTGGTTTCCATTTTATCAATCCGTCTTATACGCGGGTCTATGCAAAATACCACCGAATGAAGTCAGAAAATGTGTGGCCGTCTTAGAGTCGAGATAGTCTAATACGCGAGTAAATATGGTAAACATGTTATACATTTCATTGGAATTTTTATTTCAAATCGCAAGCTATTTCCGCCGGGATATCACACGGGACATCACATGGGATATCACACGTATTCCAAATGTAAGCTTCGCAATAAACTCTGTAGTTAATTGTCAACGATCCTACATGTGAATTCTACATATATGACACTGGCGGCATACTGATGTTTAAATCCTAATTAACTTTGTTAGCTTTGTTAGACACAGACATCTCCTGCCATACGGATAATTGCACGTAAACGTCAATATTAGGCTAGTATTTTGGCATTAATTATTTACACATGACTGAGACAAGTTCATTACGGTACCTTATTTCATCATAATTATGAATTTGATACCAAGCCCAGCCCTAGGAACATGCAAACATAATTAACTATCTTAAGAAAACATGTGAAGACACTGTTTGTTTTTCCGAACACAAAAACTAGTAGTTTAAAAAAACTAGCTTTCATTAAAATCTTCATTTTCTGATAAATAGATAATTACGGTAATTTGCAAATACAACAAGACCAAAATGATTGTATACTAATGAATTAGTTTTTAAGTTTTTTTTCATTTCCTTTTTTGCATTCCTTTAACATTTCCAAGAATAGGTTTTTGGGACAAAATTACAAAACTACCAGTAATATGAATAGGACTGATATTAAATAATTTTTATAAAACAAATAAAAAATAGTCTTGTATTCTATTTGACAGATATGTATATAGGATTTATTTTGATTTGTTTATAGTTAATATCATTGTTAAGTAGCCAGTCGAGGTAGTAAGACAGGGAGTAAAGGTGGCTGCCTAACTTTATTTAAGTGCCAAACAACAATCCTACCTGGAATTGATGATGCTGAGTGATTTAAGGGCGAGTGTTAACCAGTTGTCTGTGAGATTCTCTATTTCTTGACGTAGTTGTACCCACTGGTCACGCTTCTGTGGTCCAATTACACCTGAAATACACACGCACATATACTATATACCGCACATATATTATATACCGCACATATATTATATACCGCACATATACTATATACTGCACATATACTATATACCGCACATACTATATATCGCACATATATTATATACCACACATATACTATATACCTCCTATATACCACACATATACTATATACCACACATATATTACATACCACACATATACTATATACCACACATATACTATATACTACACATATATTATATACCATACATATACTATATACTGCACATATATTATATACCGCACATATATTACATACCACACATATACTATATACCACATATATATTATATACCACACATATATTATATACCACACATATATTATATACCACACATATATTATATACCACACATATATTATATACCACACTATATACCGTATTTCTACGTACCTCCAACATTAGTTCTATAAGTATTGTAAAGTTCCTTTATTCTTCTGTATCTAAATGCTAATTTTCTCATCCAATCCACACCTCCTCGGACACCGGTTGCTAGGCACAAGTTGGCATTTGTCGCTGCCTGCCGGAACCCGTCGGCAGCAAAATTGTATGTACTAAAATAAAGAATAAAACTATACATACTGGAATGTAATAAAATTACATAAATTATGCTGAAATAAAGGATGTAGCAAAACAGGGGAAAAAACTATTCACAATTAAAAGCTTCACATGTAGAGACAAGAACAAGCCAGCAACCAGTAGAACATGTTTCACAGTTCCAGAACAAGCCAGACATCAATAGAACATGTTTCACAGTTCCAGGACAAGCCAGAGACCAGTAGAACATGTTTCACAGTTCCAGAACAAGCCAGACATCAATAGAACATGTTTCACAGTTCCAGGACAAGCCAGAGACCAGTAGAACATGTTTCACAGTTCCAGGACAAGCCAAAGACCAGTAGAACATGTTTCACAGTTCCAGGACAAGCCAAAGACCAGTAGAACATGTTTCACAGTTCCAGAACAAGCCAGACATCAGTAGAACATGTTTCACAGTTACAGGACAAGCCAAAGACCAGTAGAACATGTTTCACAGTTCCAGAACAAGCCAGACATCAGTAGAACATGTTTCACAGTTCCAGGACAAGCCAGACATCAGTAGAACATGTTTCACAGTTCCAGGGCAAGCCAGATACCAGTAGAACATGTTTCACAGTTCCAGGACAAGCCAGACATCAGTAGAACATGTTTCACAGTTCCAGGACAAGCCAAAGACCAGTAGAACATGTTTCACAGTTCCAGGACAAGCCAGACATCAGTAGAACATGCTTCACAGTTCCAGGACAAGCCAGACATCAGTAGAACATGTTTCACAGTTCCAGGACAAGCCATTGTATTAACATAAATGCTGAATGTTCAAGAACAGTTATATGCATAAACAGTTATGCTGAATGTTGAAGAACAGTTATATGCATAAACAGTTATGCTGAATGTTCCAGAAACAACATGAATGAAACTTGATGATGCAAATGTTTAGAAAGTTGGGCCAAAGACATGAACTATGTATGAAAGCACAGAGTATGGATTCAAGTGCTCACAGTACCAGGACATCCATGATATAATATTATGTATTTGGTTGACACAATCTTGTCAACTCATACATGACAGGTGTTAGGCAAGGCCGTCGCCGGTATTTTGGAGGTGATCCGGCCAAATAGGAGCACTGAAAGTGCAACTAGGGAGGGTCCGGGGTTGAAATTTTATGATATTGTACGCGATTTCCTGGCATCTGAAGACATTTTAGAGTGGAATTTAGCTGTATCTTTAGTGATATTCTGCTTAGTGGTGCCATTTATAACACCGGAAAAACGATTAGTAACAATGAATTAAACGAATAGAATATTTTATTATCATATCATTATATAACGTTTATGATAGGTTATCAAGTTTCAAAACTATTAAATTCTAAATAATGTACACTACAGTGTCGTGCTGCAAACTAGCAACTTATTAACGTTACAATAATAATTAAAACTTGTAAATCTGGTACCCCCAGAGAATAGGTCGAGTCAATGAATTTAAACTTGTAAATCTGGTACCTCCAGAGAATAGACCGAGTCAATGAATTTAAACTTGTAAATCTGGTACATCCAGAGAATAGACCGAGTCAATGAATTTAAACTTGTAAATCTGGTACATCCAGAGAATAGACCGAGTCAATGAATTTAAACTTGTGAATCTGGTACATCCAGAGAATAGACCGAGTCAATGAATTTAAACTTGTAAATCTGGTACATCCAGAGAATAGACCGAGTCAATGAGTTTAAACTTGTAAATCTGGTACATCCAGAGAATAGACCGAGTCAATGAATTTAAACTTGTGAATCTGGTACATCCAGAGAATAGACCGAGTCAATGAATTTAAACTTGTAAATCTGGTACATCCAGAGAATAGACCGAGTCAATGAATTTAAACTTGTAAATCTGGTACATCCAGAGAATAGACCGAGTCAATGAATTTAAACTTGTAAATCTGGTACATCCAGAGAATAGACCGAGTCAATGAATTTAAACTTGTGAATCTGGTACATCCAGAGAATAGACCGAGTCAATGAATTTAAACTTGTAAATTTGGTACATCCAGAGAATAGACCGAGTCAATGAATTTAAACTTGTGAATCTGGTACATCCAGAGAATAGACCGAGTCAATGAATTTAAACTTGTGAATCTGGTACATCCAGAGAATAGACCGAGGCAATGAATTTAAACTTGTAAATCTGGTACATCCAGAGAATAGACCGAGTCAATGAATTTAAACTTGTAAATCTGGTACATCCAGAGAATAGACCGAGTCAATGAATTTAAACTTGTGAATCTGGTACATCCAGAGAATAGACCGAGTCAATGAATTTAAACTTGTGAATCTGGTACATCCAGAGAATAGACCGAGTCAATGAATTTAAACTTGTGAATCTGGTACATCCAGAGAATAGACCGAGGCAATGAATTTAAACTTGTAAATCTGGTACATCCAGAGAATAGACCGAGTCAATGAATTTAAACTTGTGAATCTGGTACATCCAGAGAATAGACCGAGTCAATGAATTTAAACTTGTGAATCTGGTACATCCAGAGAATAGACCGAGTCAATGAATTTAAACTTGTGAATCTGGTACATCCAGAGAATAGACCGAGTCAATGAATTTAAACTTGTAAATCTGGTACATCCAGAGAATAGGCCGAGTCAATGAATTTAAAGATTCTTTTATAATTAAGGAACTGCCACCCCATCAAATTAAAGACATAAGTCATGTATAATTATGTAACCTCCCTGCCCTCCATAATTTCTATGGCTTGAGTCAATGTCTTTAAAGACATACACTTCAGTACAAGATGATTATGTGCTAATGATGGATGGGCTATTCACATAAAAACTTTGGAATTTTAACAGTGTTACTGATAAGCAGTAGGCTTTGGATGAAAGTTTTTCCCCTTCCTTCATGATAAACAGATGGCTTTGTATCACAACCCAATGTTTTAAGTGTCAAAAATAAAGAAAATGATTTTGATTCAGAAAACAGATGTTTCTTGAAGTAGGGTATAGGTAAAACATGTTTTTATTCCCCGCCACATAAATATGTTGTGTTTATAGAAGCCATTTATAAATAAATCACAGAGGTTTATTTAAATACAAGCAGGTGGGGAGCAGACCCAACATTTCTCACAAATCCTCCACTACTCTCCCACTCATAGACAGCTTACTTATCAACAATGACCTTCTTAACCCTTTCAACACCACAGACCTCTAAATAGGCTAACAAAAAGTGTAGATCCAGATGAGCCGGCTCGTGACGAGCCGTCTCATCAGGATCTGCACTTTTTGCCAGTAATATTACTATTTTTAGAGAAAAATTACCCATTTTGATAAATGAACTTGTCCAAATGTGATTTTCTGATTCATTTATTGGTTTATGAATATCATGGACCAGTCCATGTGAGTTACTTGGTGTTGAATGGGTTAAACAACTTTTAACAAGTCACAGTGTTGTTTGTTTCTGGAACGGATCGTGTATAATTTTATACGACAATGTACAATTTTATACGGAAAATGTACAATTTTATATGGAACATGTACAATTTTATATGGAACATGTACAATTTTATACGAAAATGTACAATTTTATACGGAACATGTACCATTTTATACGGAACATGTACAATTTTATACGAAACATGTACAATTTTATACGAAAATGTACAATTTTCTACGGAACATGTACAATTTTCTACGCGTTCATACATGGAGTTTTGTTATAGCGATATTCCAGTTTAACCTGACCTATCACAATTTCTACAAAGTTTTACCCAAGTTTTCAAGTAAAGAAATCCAATGCTTTTAACATTTTTCATGTACTTGGTGAAAAATCTATAAGCTCCATTTCACTGTAGTAATTAATGTAGCTTAAAGACATGAATTTTTTATTTTTCAATTTTTTTGCCTTTTGTAGATGGGATGATTTGAACGAAAATGTCCTACTTTCTAGGAAAAATAAGATAAATATTACACATTTCTTATCTGTACATTTCGCCTACATAGTGCTAAAGGTTAAAACAACTGTATGTCACTTTCAGTGAGTTTGCTTCCATGTATGTTGGCAGCATAATATAGTCAATGGTTGATAGCTCTACCATATACACACTGCCACTAAGTTTCATGAAGACCAGATTGTAGTTCTTGGCAGTTAGAAAGCAAATCTCACAAAATGTTAATAATATAGGGTCACAACTCTGGGGCTTAAGGCTAGTTACACACAAAGTGCTCAGACACAATTTATTAAAATCATTTTTTCTTACCTTAGATCTTGCCCATTGTCGTCTGATGATACATCATCGATATGTACTTGATCGCATTCCTGCAAACAGACAACAAATTCAAAAATAAAACAACAATTTAAAATAAAATGTGAATGTTGAAAGCCTTTCTTTATATTTGTATACTTTATTTATTATTATACTATATTTTCAATGTACTAATGAAATTAGGCTGTCCGGTTAGCGCGATCGCTTCTCACCAATGCAACCCGGGTTCAATCCTCGGACCGGGAAGTATGTTGTTTGTTAGAACTTGCTTCGCAATCGTTGTAAATAAATAAAGTTTAAACTTTACTAATGAAATATCTCAAGGTTGCAGCTTAATTAACCGGCAAGACTATTGAATCTAAACACATGAATTGTTCACAAGACTATTGAATCTAAACATGAATTGTTCACAAGACTATTGAATCTAAACATGAATTGTTCACAAGACTATTGAATCTAAACATGAATTGTTCACAAGACTATTGAATCTAAACATGAATTGTTCACAAGACTATTGAATCTAAACATGAATTGTTCACAAGACTATTGAATCTAAACATGAATTGTTCACAAGACTATTGAATCTAAACATGAATTGTTCACAAGACTATTGAATCTAAACATGAATTGTTCACAAGACTATTGAATCTAAACATGAATTGTTCACAAGACTATTGAATCTAAACATGAATTGTTCACAAGACTATTGAATCTAAACATGAATTGTTCACAAGACTATTGAATCTAAACATGAATTGTTCACAAGACTATTGAATCTAAACATGAATTGTTCACAAGACTATTGTTCACAAGACTATTGTTCACAAGACTATTGAATCTAAACATGAATTGTTCACAAGACTATTGTTCACAAGACTATTGTTCACAAGACTACCTTCCTCATATAAAATAATTCCCCAAGTAGGATTAGAATCCATAACGGTGAGGGGCAAGTAATTTAAATTGAAATATACGGGCCCCAACCATGAGTTCACAGAGACCCCTAAACCCATTTCATTCTGGATACCGTTCAAACAGTATTTGCAAAGAACATAGAGCAAGATCAGCCGCCACGGAACGTTCTGTCTAATCAGGCTCTATGCTGTTTGCTATTCAGATGATCTTGCTAAGACACTTGGCTATGTAGCAAACAACATAGATCGTGATCAGCACGCAGCGACACGCTGCGGCTGATCTGGATCTATGTTGTTTGCAAAAGCCTTTAAATGTATCCAGAATGAAATGGGTTAATGCATACAGGCATGTTCATGGAGATGACACTTGGAGAGACAGACACCAGAACCCATTGAAGCACAAAATATTTCACTGTATATCACAATCTATGTAACTACCCATCAGTAGCATTGAATGATCTCCCTTTGACAGGAAATATACCACATAGCAACAGTTGGTTTTTGATGCCCATCAGCAATGACAAGCATTAAGTGTCTACAAGCGGCATGAAACATTAGTTTGGCACCTCACAGATGCCAGAATGTGGCTAGCGACACTAGGAGGTACATGGGAAGTACCTGTGGAGGGGGGGGGGGGATACATTTGGACACACGTTCTCACATATGTTTATCATTATGTTTTTTCAAAATGTTCCCAGGAACTTTTTTGTTTACAGAGCGGAAGTTGTTTCAACATTGTTAGTCATTTTCAGCATTTACATTTTTATTGTTTAACCCTTTCAACACCACAGACCTCTAAATAGGCTTACAAAAAGTGTAGATCCAGATGTCACGAGCCGTCTCATCAGGATCTGCACTTTTTGCCAGTGATATGACTATTTTTAGACATAATTACCCATTTTGATAAATGAACTTGTCCAAATGTGATTTTCTGATTCATCTATTGGTTTATGAATATCATGGACCAGTCCATGTGAGTTACTTGGTGTTGAATGGGTTAAAGCATCATTATCGCAAAAAGTAAATAAAATGCATTTTTTCACATATAAATGCATTGCTACTACAAATTCTTCCGAATACATTCAAACACTAACATTGAATCAATAAACAGTGTTTTTGTGGATTGAAAATATGATTTAAATAAATAGGCACAAATGTGAGATATAACAGTAAATCTGTACCATAAATCGTGTTATTCAGGATACACTAGTTGTATTACGCATGGATGTTTACATTATTTTGTTATGTCAACAAACCGCGTATACGAAGTTTATTTATTAGTTGAAATACTTGAAACCACTGTGTTACCCGAAGTCACTCCCAGATATAACCACTGTGTTGACCTCAGTCAGTCCAGGATATAACCACTGTGCTACCCTAAGTCACTCCCAGATATAATCACTGTGTTGACCTCAGTCAGTCCAGGATATAACCACTGTGCTACCCTTAGTCACTCCCAGATATAACCACTGTGTTGACCTCAGTCAGTCCAGGATATAACCACTGTGTTGACCTCAGTCACTCCCAGATATAATCACTGTGTTGACCTCAGTCAGTCCAGGATATAACCACTGTGCTACCCTCAGTCACTCCCAGATATAATCACTGTGTTGACCTCAGTCAGTCCAGGATATAACCACTGTGCTACCCTCAGTCACTCCCAGATATAACCACTGTGTTGACCTCAGTCAGTCCAGGATATAACCACTGTGTTGACCTCAGTCACTCCCAGATATAATCACTGTGTTGACCTCAGTCAGTCCAGGATATAACCACTGTGCTACCCTCAGTCACTCCCAGATATAATCACTGTGTTGACCTCAGTCAGTCCAGGATATAACCACTGTGCTACCCTCAGTCACTCCCAGATATAACCACTGTGTTGACCTCAGTCAGTCCAGGATATAACCACTGTGTTGACCTCAGTCACTCCCAGATATAATCACTGTGTTGACCTCAGTCAGTCCAGGATATAACCACTGTGTTACCCTAAGTCACTCCCAGATATAACCTCTGTGTTGACCTCAGTCAGTCCCGGATATAACCACTGTGCTACCCAAATTCCAACAGGTGAGTTGAACTCAGTATGAAAGTGTCTGAAGGGATCAGTCCTAATCACTTTTGACAGCCGAGATTAGGGGTTTCTGAGATTTTCATGTTTTCTCATGACTGCCCGCATTCTTTAAAAATATTTTTTTCCACAAGTGTGACATCTGGTTTTCATTATGGAGCATTTTGTCTACAAATTACCTTGCAAGTGTTTTCTCTCACTATTTTGTGGGTATATTAAAACATGAATGTTCATTTGGCCTTATTAAAACATAGAGCAACAGCCTGATTAAAACATAGAGTAGAGTAAAACATTAACCTTTAGCATGCTGTAGGCAAAATGAGCAGATAACAAATGTGTAATATTTGTCCTAGACAGTAGGCATGTGACATTTTCATTCAAACAGTCCAGATACCTACAGCATGCTAAGGGCTAATACTTTTAACCTTTTAACACTACAGGCCTCTAAATAGGCTTACAAAAAGTGTAGATCCAGATGAGCCAGTTCATGATGAGCTATCTCATCAGGATCTGCACTTTTTGTAGAAAAAAAATTACCCATTTTGATAAATGAACTGGTCGAAATTTAATTTCTTATTAATTTATTGTCTAAAAATATCATGGACCAGTCCATGTCAGTTACTTGGTGATGAATGGGTTAATGTTCATTTGGCTCGATTAAATTAACAGTTTATGCATCACTATCAGTAACACTATGTAAGTTCTTTCGCAATTTATTTCCATATATTCAAATGCTAATAAAATATAGACAGAATATAGCTGTATTGTAATTTTTTAGAGGAAAACACACAAAAACGTTTGCATCCCGACGAAGCATGTATGGGCCAAAAATTGGATAACGAGTACAGTTCTATTCTGTATTTAATAAACTGTGGTCTCCCTTTTGTACCTAATAAAATATGTTTAAGCAAAGAATTAAATATAGATTCACTGCTCTGTTAAATTGTGAACAAAACCAAAAAAAAGAAATATTAACGATATATTTCTATATTGCAATGTCTCTCAGAGATTAAATATTTAAATTTCACTTTTAATGATATGATAAAAAAATATCATATTTAAATGCATACATTGTATATACTATATTGCAATGTCTCTCAGAGATTAAATATTTAAATTCCACTTTTAATGATATGATAAAAAAATATCATATTTAAATACATATATAAATACATGTGTATTCCATTTTTGCATGTAGACAAAACACAGTACAGACATTTTAATGTTTTATAAACACACAGATTCCCTCTTATGATTTATTTCTTCTCAATTTTCTTTCAAAAACACCTTGGGAGGATAAGACAATAAAACATATTGTAAAACTCTGCAAGGAATGTTCAGAATTCCAACAGGTCTCAAGTAGCCACATTATAACCAAATCAACTGACATTTAATACAAGGAGAGGTGGAAACGCTTAATTCCTGCAATGTCTAAACTAATCCAGCCCAGCTTGAATCTTCAATTTAATTTGACAGCTATGATTCTCCTGGTAATAAGCTTGAATGTGAAACCTGGAGATATAGGCTCCAGCAAGAATACCAGCAATTGTTCTCGTGGAATCCATATTTAATCACCCCTTCCAAGTTGAAGTTGTGAAAAACATTAAAACAGGAAGATTAACAATACACAAATAATAATTCTAACATGACTCGGCATTTTGTCTGTTGTACGGCATTTTGTCTGTTGTACGGCATTTTGTCTGTTGTACGGCATTTTGTCTGTTGTACGGCATTTTGTCTGTTGTACGGCATTTTGTCTGTTGTACGGCATTTTGTCTGTTGTACGGCATTTTGTCTGTTGTACTGGCATTTTGTCTGTTGTACGGCATTTTGTCTGTTGTACGGCATTTTGTCTGTTGTACGGCATTTTGTCTGTTGTACGGCATTTTGTCTGTTGTACGGCATTTTGTCTGTTGTACGGCATTTTGTCTGTTGTACGGCATTTTGTCTGTTGTACGGCATTTTGTCTGTTGTACGGCATGGCATTTTGTCTGTTGTACGGCATTTTGTCTGTTGTACGCAAAGAAGGAATTTAAATCTAATAATTGTTAAAATCTGCAATAAAACATGGCTCTTAGCATGTGACATGAAATGTGACGTCATGTTTATAGTTTTGTGGCGTCATTAACGCACTCGGAAAAATAACACCAACTATTTTTGGAGCTTTTTTATATTTTGGTCATGTTAGAATCGAAATAATATTTTTTGTATGTGTGTTATTTATAGGCAAATAAAACATGTTGCTGTTGTTTGTTGGTGTTGTTTGTTGGTGTTGTTTGTGTTGTTTGTTGTTGTTGCTGCTGTTGTTTGTTGGCGTTGTTTGTTGTTGCTACTGTTGGTGTTGTTTGTTTGTGTTGCTGTTGTTTGTTTGTGTTGCTGTTGTTTGGTTGTGTTGCTGTTGTTTGTTGTTGCTGTTGTTGTGTGTTGGTGTTGTTTTTGGTATTGATGTTGTTTGTTGGCATTGTTGGGTGTTGCTGTTGTATTTTGGTGTTGCTGTTGTATGTCGGTGTGTTGCTGTTGTATGTTGGTGGTGTTTGTTTGTGTTGTGTGTTGGTGTTGTTTGTTGGTGTTGTATGTTTGTGTTGTGTGTTGCTGTTGTTTGTTGTGTGTTGGTGTTGCATGTTGGTATTGTTTGTTGGTGTTGTTTGTTGCTGTTGTTTGTTGCTGTTGTGTGTTGTCTGTTGGTGTTGCTGTTGTCTGTTGCTGTTGTGTGTTTGTGTTGCTGTTGTGTGTTTGTGTTGCTGTTGTGTGTTGGTGTTGTGTGTTTGTGTTGTTGTTGTTTGTTGGTGTTGTATGTTGTTTGTTGGTGTTGTTTGTTGGTGTTGCTTGTTGGTGTTGCTGTTGTTTGTTGGTGTTGCTGTTGTTTGTTGCTGTTGTTGGTTGGTGTTGCTGTTGTTTACATACTTACTTAATGATGATTCTAAATGCATTACTAGCTACGGATGTATATCTCTGATTGTATGTATGTTGTAGAGAGAGGAGGCAATGTGGATTTAAATGTCTTGCCCAAGGACTCCACCACGGTGGTTCTGATAGGGCTTAAACCCACAACCTCTGTTACAAGCAAGGCGAACACCGCATCCAAATTGGTTATTTATTATGATTAGATGTATCCATCGGGTTATATGGAAAATAAGATGTGTACATGTTGCCGAGATAATTATAATAACATTGAAAACAAAAATATCCCTGAATATTTATTCAAAAGACAAAATGACAGAACGAAAAGGGGGAAAATCTTATTTAATCAGAGAAAATATCTTCAGACAAGCATAAATCTTATCGGACGTTGAATTTCCATAATCTGCCAGTTATTTCAATAATAAAGAGTGATCACACTTGAATTGATGGGGCCTCAAATTGTGTGAGGAAACTAACACATCTCTGACATCAATTGTGATTCACTAATAATCACTTGTGTGATACACGCATTAGCATAATTGTTCATGTTAATGTACTATCACAAATAATGAATATTTATCTTAAAGAAAATTAATTTCTTTCAATAAAATCACGCTGTTTCCTATTTCGGCAGTATTTGCGACTTTCAGTTTAGAACTCCATATGCCCATTTTGTCCTGTGTCCATATTTCTCCAGACCCTCATCCCTGATATCCATCCCATGCCAAGTGGTTTCCCCAGACCCCATTCCCCCCATGTTCATCCTATGCCAAGTGGTTTACCCAGACCCCATTCCCCCCCATGTTCATCCCATGCCAAGTGGTTTACCCAGACCCCATTCCCCCATGTTCATCCCATGCCAAGTGGTTTCCCCAGACCCCATTCCCCCATGTCCATCCCATGCCAAGTGGTTTACCCAGACCCCCATTCCCCCATGTTCATCCCATGCCAAGTGGTTTACCCAGACCCCCATCCCCCATGTCCATCCAATGCCAAGTGGTTTCCCCAGACCCCCCATGTCCATCCCATGCCAAGTGGTTTCCCCAGACCCACATCCCACATGTTCATCCCATGCCAAGTGGTTTCCAGTCCCACTTTTCCCACATCCAATATTTTCCATGCCACATTTTCCCTAGACCATTTCCCTATGTCCAGTTTTTATTAAATGGTTGGCATAAACCTGGGGCACTAACATACAATGTAATTTAACCATGATTTATTAAATGCTATATGCATATATGAAATATGATTTGTAAGAGCAGGTGAAAGTCAGAAACATTGACAACAATATCTACATTAACCCTTTCAACACCAAGTAACTGACATGGACTGGTCCATGATATTCTTAAACCAATAAATGAATCAGAAAATCACATTTGGACAAGTTCATTTATCAAAATGGGTAATTATGTCTAAAAATAGTAATATTACTGGCAAAAAGTGCAGATCCTGATGAGATGGCTCGTCACGAGCCGGCTCATCTGGATCTACACTTTTTGTAAGCCTATTTAGAGGTCTGTGGTGTTGAAAGGGTTAAATACCTACTTTAAAAACCAACTGTAGATAACTAAATTAACTCAAACCTTAACACCATGTAAGAAACCAAGACGAATCATTATGTCTTGGGCAGTATCAGCATGAAATCTTGATGTAAAGTTTGATAAAGGGGCCTGTCATGTCCCTGTTTTCATATAATTTTGTTAGCAGCCAGCCAGAGGCTCCTCATTTGCTTAAACAAACATTTCATCCAGCAAGACATATGGAGGAGATTGGCAAATGAATTTCAATGAAAGTTGCATCCAATTCTCATTTCATGTTCAAATAAATTCGTGTTTTTGTGTTTTGTTTCGTCTTTCAGCCAAATGATGTCTTATAACAAGGATTTCAACTACGATAATAACAGTTATTTATCTGCATGTGGATACCGTAGGCTTTGTTTGTGTGTGTTTTTGTTTTATGTTTTCCAATGAAATATAGAAATTTATAAGTGAAATAAGATGTGTTGAAATTATTTCAACACAAACATTTCCGGATTCAAGCTATCAGTGACGTCATTTATGGTTATGTTTTAGCGCCATTTAATGTTATTTTTATCATAAAACATCTTTCAGCCTAAAATAAAAAGACTATTTGTTTGTTTAAGTGAACGATTGTATAATATTTCACCCATGAACATAGAAAGCTAATAGTATCACTCATGGCTAGCGTCATCCTTGAGAAAGTTAAAATGACATTTTGTACATCACTTCTGGAATTGTTCATTAGTTCTATCAAGATCTAGTTCTCTAGTTATATCAACATCTAGTTCTATCAACATCTAGTTCTCTAGTTCTATCAACATCTAGTTCTCTAGTTCTATCAACATCTAGTTCTCTAGTTCTATCAACATCTAGTTCTCTAGTTCTATCAACATCTAGTTCTCTAGTTCTATCAACATCTAGTTCTCTAGTTCTATCAACATCTAGTTCTCTAGTTCTATCAACATCTAGTTCTCTAGTTCTATCAACATCTAGTTCTATCAACATCTAGTTCTCTAGTTCTATCAACATCTAGTTCTCTAGTTCTATCAACATCTAGTTCTCTAGTTCTATCAACATCTAGTTCTCTAGTTCTATCAACATCTAGTTCTATCAACATCTAGTTCTCTAGTTCTATCAACATCTAGTTCTCTAGTTATATCAACATCTAGTTCTCTAGTTCTATCAACATCTAGTTCTCTAGTTCTCTAGTTCTATCAACATCTAGTTCTCTAATTCTATCAACATCTAGTTCCATCACCATCTAGTTCTCTAGTTCCATCAACATCTAGTTCTATCAACATCTAGTTCCATCAACATCTAGTTCTATCAACATCTAGTTCTATCAACATCTAGTTCCATCAACATCTAGTTATATCAACATCTAGTTATATCAACATCTAGTTCCATCAACATCTAGTTATATCAACATATAGCTATATCAACATCTAGTTATATCAACATCTAGCTATATCAACATCTAGTTCCATCACCATCTAGTTATATCAACATATAGCTATATCAACATCTAGTTATATCAACATCTAGCTATATCAACATCTAGTTCTATCAACATCTAGTTCCATCAACATCTAGTTCCATCAACATCTAGTTATATCAACATCTAGTTCCATCAACATCTAGTTATATCAACATCTAGTTCCATCAACATCTAGTTATATCAACATCTAGCTATATCAACATCTAGTTCCATCAACATCTAGTTCTATCAACATCTAGTTCTATCAACATCTAGTTCCATCAACATCTAGTTCTATCAACATCTAGTTCTATCAACATCTAGTTCTATCAACATCTAGTTCTATCAACATCTAGTTCTATCAACATCTAGTTCCATCAACATCTAGTTATATCAACATCTAGTTCCATCAACATCTAGTTCCATCAACATATAGCTATATCAACATCTAGTTATATCAACATCTAGCTATATCAACATCTAGCTATATCAACATCTAGTTCTATCAACATCTAGTTCCATCAACAACTAGTTATATCAACATCTAGTCCTATCAACAATAATACAATAAATAAAATAAAATCAACTGCAGAATATTGTAATCGAAATCTTCATCGTTGCAATTTATTTACAAATCATCAAACATCAATAATTATTTAACAAATAATGGCAACTTTATTCATAAATCATCAAAAATCAATAAGGCATTAATTTACAAATTATTTACAAACAAGCATGAATTTACTGCATATTTACCAATCTCATTGGCTCATTATAATCTTTTATGACATTTTTTGATTTACTAACTAACCCTCAAGGACGAATCTTACCCATAATGCAAGAATGAAACTCTAACAAAGATTGTTTGTTTTTCTACAGGACTGAGTCCGAACAATTTGTCCCAATCAGTCGCTGTCACTTGCCATAGCAGCCACAGAACTTGCTTTAAGTCAAGACTGTTATACTTGCCCCCATGCCACCCCGGGGCTTGTTTATTCACTACGCACACATTCTGTCCTATTTAGCGAGCCATCAACTTTCACTATGAAGCCCCGGAGAGTCTATCATTCAATTAATTCAGTCGAAATGCAGCGGAAAATGTGACAAAAATTATGTTCAATTTGCCATGACATGATGGACAATGGTCAACGTCCCTGGCCACTTGTGACCGCTGTCCAAGGTGTCACTGTCCAATGCTGATAATGCGCTTCACTGGTCCATAAATGGACTTAATTAAGTGACTAGTCCATTACAATCATGTGGTCAATCGGCCAATCATAACGTGACAAGCGAAAGTGACCAGTAATGGACAATTGATCATTAAAATAGTGTTTGTGGCTGGTCAAATACAATTTCATTTGCATCTGTAATGGAAAACGCAAGTTTTGTTGAAGAGAAGCAACCCAGTTAATTTCATGATCTACTGATTGAACTGTTTCAATAGCAAATAGTATCTTATTTGTGATAGGGAACTATTTATTCCCGGTATCAGAGGCGCTGAAACCCAACTGATTCTGTAACATGAAATCATTCAGAGTGTGTGATCGGACATGCGGGTTTTCTCCGGGTACTCCGGTTTCCTCCCACATTTACGCTTTCATCCATGCCAACGAGAGTCATTAATATAAGTTGTTAAAACTTTCTTCGCTATCGTTGTAAAAGATATAAAGTTTAAACCCAATAAGAACATATGATTTAATATCCATTTGTCAGTCTTTGAAAGTCACAGTAGGAAAAGATTCTTCCAGTCGACAGTCCCTAGGTGTCTCAATAGAAGAATGCTTCCAGATGACAGACCCTAGGTGTCACAATAGAAGAATGCTTCCAGATGACAGACCCTAGGTGTCACAATAGAAGAATGCTTCCAGATGACAGACCCTAGGTGTCAGAATAGAAGAATGCTTCCAGATGACAGACCCTAGGTGTCAGAATAGAAGAATGCTTCCAGATGACAGACCCTAGGTGCTTCCAGTCGACAGTCTCTAGGTGTCAGAATAGAAGAATGCTTCCAGATGACAGACCCTAGGTGTCAGAATAGAAGAATGCTTCCAGATGACAGACCCTAGGTGTCAGAATAGAAGAATGCTTCCAGATGACAGACCCTAGGTGTCAGAATAGAAGAATGCTTCCAGATGACAGACCCTAGGTGTCAGAATAGAAGAATGCTTCCAGATGACAGACCCTAGGTGTCAGAATAGAAGAATGCTTCCAGATGACAGACACTAGGTGTCAGAATAGAAGAATGCTTCCAGTCGACAGTCTCTAGGTGTCACAATAGAAGAATGCTTCCAGACGACAGTCCCTAGGTGTCAGAATAGAAGAATGCTTCCAGACGACAGTCCCTAGGTGTCACAATAGAAGAATGCTTCCAGACGACAGTCCCTAGGTGTCACAATAGAAGAATGCTTCCAGACGACAGTCCCTAGGTGTCACAATAGAAAAATGCTTCCAGATGACAGTCACTAGGTGTCACAATAGAAAAATGATTGCAGACAACAGTATTCTCTAGACTATATTTTTCTTAACAAAATACTGTCATCTAGAATCGTTAAACTACCGTGACTCTAATATCTGGTTGACATGAATCAGAGTGACTGAGCAATGCAATGCCACTGTGATCTTCAATGAGCATTCAACAAGGTCTTTAAGCTGCATCATATCTTTGATAATTAGTAGTTCCTAACTTGCTTTATCGCTTATCAAAGTCTCCTTTATGGAAAACTTATTAAGAAGTATCTGAGTAATCTTTTCTCTTTTGTTCATATCTGTTCCCATCATTGTCTCGTTTATCTTCCTCAATTGCCTATTGCCTCTAGTAAAATAACACTGACATAATCAAGGCTAAATCATGTGGTAATTACTTCTACAGTAACCTTACCTCAGCCCTTCTGGCAGACTTATCCAACCAGGCAAGCCCCTAGGGACCCTTGAAGCTAAACAGAACTTCCCATATTTTCTCCAACATGATTTAGCTTTCTTCCCCCTACTTCCCCAAAGCAATCAAGGAATTCAGATTATTCAATAATCTTTTTTTTTGTAAAGCTTGAGAAGATTTGGCTTTACTGAACATAGATAGACTATGTTCTTTTAACATTTCTATAAGATGACACTTTATTGCACTTCAATATGTTTTCCAAGAATGTTGCGAGGATTTCTGGGGAAATAAGACAACTTAAATACCCGGCACCAGGAAGGATTAGTGTTAGAGTATCCGATATCTAATGTGACTCTAGTTTTTTTTAATGAAGACCAAAAAATCGCATATCCTTTCCTTGCTTCCTGCATGCATTTAAAACAAATATCTTTAAATTGTTCTTTAAATTGTTCTGTTATTTCTGAGACTAATCTATGTTTCTTGCATTTATACTTTTACAAAATAAATTCAATAATGTCATAGTTTGGTTACTTCAGAAATAAAATAGACTTTGTAATAATTTAATTTACATGTATTTGCTGTTACAAATTATATTAATGTTTGTTGGAACATATCTGTTATTTCAGAACATATAACAACTAAATTACATGGATTTATTAGACACTGATGAACTGGAAATGCCATGCAATTCAATTAACTGATAGTCAATGAATGCTATTGCTGGTCCATACACCCTTCACATGCTCCAACCTGCCATGTTTATACTGCTAGCCGTTATCTGCACTGTCTGTAACATCTGACACCCCTGTGAGTCCACCCTAGGCACGATGACCAGGCAATTTGTTTATCCTGTTATATAAACAACCCCCTCTGGATATTCCACAAGTATCTCTCTAGCAATAATGTACTTGTACCACTAGGTATCCATTTCATATCAGCAAATACCAGACTATTTATACAGTTGCATAAAGGCATCCCCGGTAGACCAAATGCACAAGCTCCAGCATTTACTGAACCAATAGAAGCATAGAATATCCATAATGCACTAACCAGTGATGTAGAAGAAGAGTGTCATTTTTCACAACCATTGATATTATCTAATCAAAACTGACCAACGTGGGCGTAACCTAACACCTCTGGTTAGCCAGGGTGGAAATTTGTTAATTAAGTTAAGGAGGCCTGGCAGCAGAATTTCTGGCTATTTTGACATTTATTTACAGAAATGTTGCCAGACAGAAGAGTTGTTACTGACCATGTATCATAATACACACTTCCTTCCATACAGCCAATACATTATTCAGCAAGGTAAAAATATCACTGAGAAAAACAGGTCGGCTAAGAAATATGAATTTGAATTATATAGTACCTAACCTTGCATACCAAGGAACTTGGTTAATATAGCTTCATATATATATATCTCCACTATCTTGTTCACCAACACCCCAAACCTCTTAACAAACAAGTACCCGTAAAGCCCAAATGTACCCCTAAGATAATTTGCATCTCAATGGACTATATATAAACCTGAAGCCTCATCATAATTAGTGATGTGCATTGATTAAACGGAATAACCGGATGGGTAAACCGATTAGATAATCGATTAGAGTATTCAGGCAATTGATATATTTACAAATCAAAATCAATACATCCAATTTGTGAGTTTAAAAATCTATTTAGTACTAATAAATTACTACATTTGAGTACTAGATTTTAAGTTAGTAGACTGCCACCTGATATAAAATCAGTTTTTAAGTTAATAGAGAACAGAACGCTTAGTGACATACTAGTGAAAAGTCTAGTACTAGATGTTAGTTAGAATGCTAAGAAAATAAAGCCAATAGTAAATTGTGTTTTCATTTATTTTAACTATATTTATTTATATTTCGGGTTTAACGCCTGCATCAGCACCATTTCGGGCTATATCGCCGGCGGGCAGCTTACTTAACAACACCATTCCTGGGCAGGCTCCAGCGGTTAACCAGTACTTGGGTGCACCAACCTCCGTAAGAAACTGCCAACTTTTTCATATAAATGAGACACGACCTGAGCGGGGCTCGAATCCGTGACCATCAGTGATGATAGGTTACAGTGGTATACAAGTCAGCGACCTTAACCACTCGACCACGGAGGCGGACCTATTTTAACTATAAACACACCTCAAAGGAGACAAAAAAAAGGGAAGAAAATAAATGAAAAAATAAAGAGTTGTCGACTATAATCAATTCCACATTTTCACAATCGATTATCGCAGATGTCCATGCCGGCGAACGTTTGTCGGTGACTTACGGTAATCGGTTCATCACTAATCAGAATCCCAGTTGCCTTACATAAGTTAGATTAGGGAGAAGAGATTAACCCATTCAACACCAAGTAACTCACATGGACTGGTCCATGATATTCATAAACCAATAAATGAATCAGAAAATCACATTTGGACAAGTTCATTTATCAAAATGAGTAATTATGTCTAAAAATAGTCATATCACTGGCAAAAAGTGCAGATCCTGATGAGACGGCTCGCTACGAGCCGGCTCATCTGGATCTACACTTTTTGTAAGCCTATTTAGAGGTCTGTGGTGTTGAAAGGGTTAATAAGGGTATCTCTAATCCATTAAATACTTTCTGTGCCAGTAGAATCTGCGCGATTTCTTACCAAGTGTCAACTATGTTTGTTTTTATTGTGATGTCATCTACTTGATGTATCCCGGTTGTTCTATTTTTGGAAGTGTTTACCGATATTTTATCTATAAATAGGTCCAAACATACTGGTAATTGCCGTGCAAAATCATTGTAATAAGAATACCATACAGTGACCCGGTTTTCTCATATATTATCATGTATCATGCAGTAAACATTGAACAACTTGGCATGAAAGATTATGTATTGTCGACTTAAATCACCAGTGGAACTATATTGGTATATTGATGTCGACTAGCTATGACACCGAAAGGTTACAAGACTAGCTGACATTTACCTATAAGCTCTGCCACAATGTATGGTCAGACAGAGCATCCTCCCACATGGGGGTGGGGTGGGTTGGGTGTGTGGGCGGGGGATAGATATATTAGATATATATAATCCAGCCTGATTTTCTAAATCAATAAAGATTATTGAACACTTACCTCTAAATCGTTAAAGAATAGATGGGTATCTGCTAAACTAAATATCATTTCTTCCATCCGTAGTCCTAGTTGTACAGAAGCTTGAGGATCCTGAAATGCACAACATTTCAAAGTTTTAAGAATAATAACAAGTTGAATTGTTTCCTCCCAAACGAAGTCCCAGCTACAAACTGGAAAATCCTACATCAATATGTCTGTACCAGCGTGGGTCAAGCTGCCACTGCAGATGTTGATACATGTCACCTAGGCTGAATCCGAGACTCGAACCTCCACTGCTGGGGTTTAATGGGGCAGTGAATTGTGATTCATATCTTGTTTGAATTCTTACTCTAACAAACCATACAATTTCAGTACAAAATATGTTTGTATATGTGTTTGTATATGTTTGTATGTGTTTGTATATGTGTTTGTGTTTGTATATGTATATGTGTTTGTATGTGTTTGTATATGTGTTTGTATGTGTTTGTATGTGTTTGTATATGTGTTTGTGTATGTGTTTGTATATGTGTTTGTATATGTGTATGTATATGTGTTTGTATGTGTTTGTATATGTGTTTGTATATGTGTTTGTATATGTGTTTGTATATGTGTTGTATATGTGTTTGTATATGTGTTTGTATATGTGTATGTATATGTGTTTGTATGTGTTTGTATATGTGTTTGTATATGTGTTTGTATGTGTATGTATGTGTTTGTATATGTGTTTGTATATGTTTGTATGTGTTTGTATATGTGTTTGTATATGTGTTTGTATGTGTTTGTATATGTGTATGTATGTGTTTGTATATGTGTTTGTATATGTGTTTGTATGTGTTTGTATATGTGTTTGTATGTGTTTGTATATGTGTTTGTATGTGTTTGTATATGTGTTTGTATGTGTTTGTATATGTGTTTGTATGTGTTTGTATATGTGTTTGTATGTGTTTGTATATGTGTTTGTATGTGTTTGTATATGTGTGTTGTTTATTTTGTGCTCAAGATTCTTCAAACCATAGATTTTGCTTCATAAAATAACTTTAAAAAAAATGTTTTCATAAAAATCGCCACTTTATTTTTCATAAAAATCGCCACTTTATTTTTCATAAAAATCGCCACTTCATTTTTCATAAAAATCGCCACTTCATTAGTGAAACAAATGCTCTGCAATAATTGATTGATATAGGAAAAAATAAAATATAACAAGTACACGTTTATGAACAATTATTTATTTGCTAAAATACCAACAGAACAATTAGACATTTTGTTTTGCGCAAGTATTGAACCGATCAACATAATTGTTGGGAAACCGTCTTGCAATGGGGCTTAATTGAACGTTAATGGTTGGAACATTCACAAACACAATTCTGCAGAAAACCCATTAGTTTGTAGCCATATTCTGCATTTTAACAAAATAATAATCTTTATGAAGAGTGCATTTTAACATTTGTAAGAGCAAAAGCAAACATAATTGACCACTAATTTGAATTTACAGGGTTATGAAGTACTAATGCTGTATTTGATTTATGTGAATTTGGTGTAAAGAATCGCATGTATTAAATTATGAAAAATAATTGTGCTAAAACTGGGTTCTAGAAATCGTTTATTGCAAAAAATATAAATATACTACATACATGTAAATACAAGAAGTCAATTAGTTATCATAGGTTATTAACTCTTTGCACACTAGCGGCAGATAAAATCACCTTTGCAAACAGCATAGAGCCAGATCAGACGGCACAGAACGTGCCGTCTGATCAGGCTCTATGCTGTTTGCTATTCGGATAATGGAGCTAAAACACTTGGCTGAATAGCAAACAACATGGATCCTGATCAGACGCGGCGTTACGCCGCGGCTGATCTGGATCTATGTTGTTTGCAAATGTGATTTTATTTACTCAGCAGGCAAAGGGTTAAATTATCAATGCAGTGTACGGAGTAAGTACATCTAGAAATAGGCGAGTTTATTCTTCTGTATATTGAACACCTAGTAAATCTACACACTCCCATATATGTGGATAAATGGGCTCTGTAAACTCCCACACACTTGGATATACAGACTCCGTCATATGGTCTTCAGCACTTGTAGTATGGTCTTCAGCATTTGTGCATATGGTTTTCATAACTTGTAGTATGGTCTTCAGCACTTGTAGTATGGTCTTCAGCATTTGTGCATATGGTTTTCATAACTTGTAGTATGGTCTTCAGCACTTGTAGTATGGTCTTCAGCACTTGTACTATGGTTTTCAGCACTTGTAGTATGGTTGTCAGCACTTGTAGTATGGTCTTCAGCACTTGTAGTATGGTCTTCAGCACTTGTAGTATGGTATGGTCTTCAGCACTTGTAGTATGGTCTTCAGCACTTGTAGTATGGTCTTTAGCACTTGTAGTATGGTATGGTCTTCAGCACTTGTAGTATGGTCTTCAGCACTTGTAGTATGGTCTTCAGCACTTGTAGTATGGTCTTCAGCACTTGTAGTATGGTTTTCAGCGCTTGTAGTATGGTCTTCAGCACTTGTACTATGGTTTTCAGCACTTGTAGTATGGTCTTCAGCACTTGTAGTATGGTCTTCAGCATTTGTAGTATGGTCTTCAGCATTTGTAGTATGATTTTCAGTACTTGTAGCATGGTCCTTAGCACTTGTAGTATGGCCTTTCACTTGTAGCATGGTCCTTAGTACTTGTAGTATGGCCTTTCACTTGTAGCATGGTCTTCAGTACTAGTAGTATGGTTTTCAGCGCTTGTAGTATGGTCTTCAGCACTTGTACTATGGTTTTCAGCGCTTGTAGTATGGTCTTCAGCACTTGTACTATGGTTTTCAGCACTTGTAGTATGGTCTTCAGCACTTGTAGTATGGTCTTCAGCATTTGTAGTATGGTCTTCAGCATTTGTAGTATGATTTTCAGTACTTGTAGCATGGTCCTTAGCACTTGTAGTATGGCCTTTCACTTGTAGCATGGTCCTTAGTACTTGTAGTATGGCCTTTCACTTGTAGCATGGTCTTCAGTACTAGTAGTATGGGTTTCGCCACTTGTAGTATAGTCTTGGGCACTTGCAGTATGGTTTTCAGCACTTGAAATATGGTCTACAGCACTTGTAGAATCGTCTCCAGTGTAGAGTGGTCTTGGAATTAGGTTTACAACACTTTTAGTATGGTTTTTCACACACGGAATATTGACTTAAGCAAACATAATATTTTATATGCTCCATCTTATTAATTCTTATAAAAAGGAATGAATGCAATATCTTAACAGCTCAACATACCAGATATAAAATATATCAGTGAACAACAAACAGTCTACATACCAGATATAAAATATATCAGTGAACAACTAACAGCTTACATACCAGATATAAAACATATCAGTGAACAACTAATAGTCTACATACCAGATATAAAACATATCAGTGAACAACTAACAGTCTACATACCAGATATAAAACAACATATCAGTGAACAACTAACAGTCTACATACCAGATATAAAACATATCAGTGAACAACTAACAGCTTACATACCAGATATAAAACCTATCAGTGAACAACTAACAGCTTGCATACCAGATATAAAACAACATATCAGTGAACAACTAACAGCTTACATACCAGATATAAAACATAACAGTGAACAACTAACAGCTTACATACCAGATATAAAACATAACAGTGAACAACTAACAGCTTACATACAAGATATAAAACATATCAGTGAACAACTAACAGCTTACATACCAGATATAAAACAACATATAAGTGAACAAGTAACAGCTTACATACCAGATATAAAACAACATATCAGTGAACACCTAACAGCTTACATACCAGATATAAAACAACATATCAGTGAACAAGTAACAGTTTACATACCAGATATAAAACATGAATTTCTAAAATACAGGATTGTCAAATAATGAAATCAAAGTGAAATACAGATGCCACAGATGTGTACGCTAACTTGAACGCTATATACATTTGTCACTCTTTCTAGACTAGAAGAATAGGTAATAACAACTAAATTGCAAACAAAAATCATTATGGTCCCTATTTACTCAGAAAGAAACAGATTTCGACCATTAGCCTGTCGACCGATCTGTTGATTTAATATCCGTACTTAATAGATCTGCATAATTCTCCATGTTAAACCATTGATTTTCTGTTTATGTCAATAATAGCGATGATTTGGTAAATAGCGGACTAAGTCTATTCTATAATTGATGAACTACAGGCTGGACAGGATTAAGTTATTAGCAGCAGACACACGGTAGCAGACATAAAGCAAATTTACGCTTATAATGTATTGAGAAACATATTGACCCTAGACAAAATTCCAAAATTATTACAGTGGTGTGTATCTTGGCGAACAAACACGATGCAATTTCCCCAGAAAATGGAATTAGTTGTTTCCTACTGGACATTGATAAGGAGCCAGTATGCTGTGTATAACACTCAAGTGCCCTACATAAAAGGTCAAGGTCACATTTATTAGTTATTTATTAGTTGTTTCCTACTGGACATTGATAAGGAGCCGGTATGCTGTGTGTAACACTCAAGTGCCCTACATAAAAGGTCACGGTCACATTTATTAGTTATTTATTAGTTGTTTCCTACTGGACATTGATAAGGAGCCGGTATGCTGTGTATAACACTCAAGTGCCCTACATAAAAGGTCAAGGTCACATTTATTAGTTATTTATTAGTTGTTTCCTACTGGACATTGATAAGGAGCCAGTATGCTGTGTGTAACACTCAAGTGCCCTACATAAAAGGTCACGGTCACATTTATTAGTTATTTATTAGTTGTTTCCTACTGGACATTGATAAGGAGCCAGTATGCTATGTGTAACACTCAAGTGCCCTACATAAAAGGTCACAGTCACATTTATTTACATTTTTTTAATTTGGAGTTCAGGAGAACATTCACAACAACAGTTTTGTCTGTTTTACAGAATTACAATCATCAAAAGAGCAAATAAGGTAGACATCTAGAAGTTATGATTTTGATCCACACTACATGCACACTGCTAGTGTTTTAGATAAGGATCAAAGGCCAAAACTACTGACAATACAGAAATTTAAGACACGTTTGAATGGAATTTTAGACACCACAACAGACATATTTTCCAAGAAGCAGCAGATGAACTGCTATGCATAAATATGTCTATTATTTCACGCAGTAGCTGATGCAACTATCAGACTGATGCTAGCAAATCTCCATTAGCTACACTTTTCTGCTATTCACTGTAATAATGACAATATAAGAGATGCTTATAAAATAATGCTCATGATGCACATATTCAAATCAACAAATTCTGACCAAACAAAGCACATTTTTGTTGCAAGTTTCATATTGTAGTAAATGGTATAATTCAAAGAAAGAAGACAGTTCTTGGTTTATTTCCTGGTACTTTGAGCTTCAATTTAACATGATGCAATTTTAAGGCAGTAAAGTTTAAATTTGATCAGATCAACGCTATCTCTTGGAATTTTTCTGTTTTAAGTGACAGGGGCCAGTTCAAGAATCTGCCTCGAAGCTTTTAATACAAACAATGCAAAAATAATTCTGACATTTTATGCAAAGAGGCAGTAAAGAAAAAGGCAATTTCCGCATATATCGGAAGAACTTTGGAAACATGCACTAGCGAGCGCACGCCCAAAAACAATACCTTTGAACAACTTCATAGATCAAAGGACAAAAAATGGGTAATGGACATGTTCCCAGTCAAAAATGTTATTTTCTACATCTCAAAAAACTATAACGATTAAATTGTTTTTCATTACAAATATTCAAATGACTTTTCACTTCTAAGGTTTGGAGCGGCGTTACTTATTTCCTCATTAGTTCACTGCAGACACGCAATTACACAATAACTCTTATTGCATGAAACATTTTACACGTGTCTTAACCCATTCAACACCAAGTAACTGCCATAGACTGGTCCATGACATTTTTAGACCAATTAAATTAATAAGAAAATTACATTTGGATCAGTTCATTTATCAAAATGGGTAAATTATTTTTTAAAAATTGTAATATTACTGGCAAAAAGTGCAGATCCTGATGAGACGGCTCGTTACGAGCCGGCTCATCTGGATCTACACTTTTTGTAAGCCTATTGAGAGGTCTGTGGTGTTGAAAGGGTTAATTAACATTGTAAGAATGCTTGAATGACTAACATACAGGTCACGGACAAATGGGATTCCAAAACAAGCACAACTAAAAGTATAAGCAAAGCCCAAAACAGAATAAAAACCAACCCCATTATACACACAATACTCCTCCGCCTCCGTGGTTGAGTGGTTACGGTCTCTGACTTGTATCCGACTGTAACCTATCATCTCTGATGGTTACGGTCTCAGGCCATGTCTCTTTATATGAAAAAGCTGGTTTGAACCCGAGACCATCAGTGATGGTATGTGTGATTTAAGTTTATTTATCGTCGTTACCGGTTGCCCATACGGGGGATCGAACCTGCGATCCATGGATTACCAGTCCAGCGTGTTACCACTGGACTACAGATCCGCCTGTGATGATAGTTTACAGTGGACAGGAATATAACTTTAAACAGTTACAGTGGACAGGAATATAACTTTAAACAGTTACAGTGGACTGGAATATAACTTTAAACAGTTACAGTGGACTGGAATATAACTTTAAACAGTTACAGTGGACTGGAATATAACTTTAAACAGTTACAGTGGACTGGAATATAACTTTAAACAGTTACAGTGGACTGGAATATAACTTTAAACAGTTACAGTGGACTGGAATATAACTTTAAACAGTTACAGTGGACTGGAATATAACTTTAAACAGTTACAGTGGACTGGAATATAACTTTAAACAGTTACAGTGGACTGGAATATAACTTTAAACAGTTACAGTGGACTGGAATATAACTTTAAATAATCAAAGTAGCAGCTATTTATAAAGATACATTTACTTCATTGCTTCTTACTGAGTTTTTAAGAAGCAAGTATATGTTAAATCACCATCATGTGTATCAGACACAACAACAATTATGAATATAGTGTAAACTATTTCTACCATCAACCATTAACGAGAAACATGTACCAAGAAACCCTGATCATCATTTAGCATATTCCGAGACTGGTTGTATGTTTTGCTTACAAAGCAAACACAAGCACCTGGCTGACTTTGACAGAGACTCATCAGAATGGAAAACCAGTCAAAGGAAACATGGGGAGAAGAAATGATCAAACTGCTTTTCATGTCGCCTCCGTTAATTCCTTCTACAAAAAACCATATTATTCTCACCTCAAGAACAAAGCAGGTGAAATGCGTAAAGATTTCCCTTGTTTTTTCAAATAATCCGTGACTGGTACAGACATTTTTGTCATTAACAAACATCATATTTTGCATATTTGAGTACCAGAAGAATTTTTTATTTCCTTCTATCTATACCGGTTTCACAAGTTTGTTCTGGTCAATGGAATTTTTTCTAACAGACAAGGCAAGTTGTGACCTTTTTGTATCTACTTCTGAATGCATTAATGACAGATGCATTTATAAACTTTCAGCATGAAGGTCACACAGTGCGTTATATATTTTTTAAGTCTAGTACAATGTGAATGGTACAAGAATACATGTGAGGTGACACAATTCAAGGTGCAAACACAATGTATTCAGAAATGCATATTATTAACAAATATTTACTGGAAGAGTAGGTAGGGTATATGCTGGTCTGTAACAAATGCACACACTAATCCAGCATCCGTATCCTCGACAGTCTGACAGGGACGTCAGGAGAAGAAGACAATTTCCCCCTCCTTGTGTACAAAGACAGGTTCACATGTATGAAGTATTGAACCTTAGACATTTTTTAATTTTACTTGAAAATGGCCAACTCTTTGCATGCTGGGTAAATAAAAGCTATAAATAGTTCAAATAATTGTAGCATGTATGAAGTATTGAACCTTAGACATTTTTTAATTTTACTTGAAAATGGCCAACTCTTTGCATGCTGGGTAAAATAAAAGCTATAAATAGTTCAAATAATTGTAGCATGTATGAAGTATTGAACCGTACGACATTTTTAAATTTTACTTGAAAATGGCCAACGCTGCATGCTGGGTAAAATAAAAGCTATAAATAGTTCAAATAATTGTAGCATGTATGAAGTATTGAACCTTAAGACATTTTTTAATTTTACTTGAAAATGGCCAACTCTTTGCATGCTGGGTAAAATAAAAGCTATAACTAGTTCAAATAATTGTAGAGATGACAATTCATTAATGTGTTTTTCTTATTTGTAGCTGAACACTCTGGAAATATGTCATGGAATAACTAGATTTGTGCCGTTATGACACAATTCTAAGGAAATTTCACGACATATTTCACTGTTATTTTCACAGCTAATGCACACATTATGAGCTAACAACACTTAAAATATTGAAATTAATAACAAGCCAGTTTTGTGTATTCTACAAGGAATCAGAAGGCAGGTGATGATGCATAAATGATTGCGATGATGTATCTCCGATCCATCTTCTTATTCAGAAACCGTATCTAAGGGGCTTGGATTTCATTTTAGAAGTGGCGTAAGAATCTTTGGTAAATTTTTCCAGGTCTATGTCGCTCCTTGTAAAACATTTCATTAAACAACAAATTCACATAGTGGCGTCCATGGTCCAGAGGTAGAGCATCGGATTTGGAATTGAACGGTCCCGGGTTCGATACTCGGAAAGGCCACGTATGTAGTGTCATTGAGCAAGACACCTCACACACATTGCTTAGTAATGGTTAATCGCTTAGGTTGGCTAAGCCTGCCAAGGAAAAATGTCTAGGTCCCCGAGAGTGGTTTGACATTAATGGAACATACATACATACACATTCTTATTACTGAGGGGGGGGAAATCACAGCATATGATTCTGATGGGTTGAATTATTAGATCTTCAAGTAACACTGAATGGTAAGGAAGTCTGACATGTGCTAGGTCCTCCATCCCCTCCACGGAACCGGCTAGTGACATTGTATAATTTTTGGAAAATACAGAAGGTATTAGTAGACATTATCTCAAGTACTTTCAATCAAAGTCAACAAACATGAGCAGGATCAAAAATTGTAGTAAATCTAAATCTAGTAAAAATGTTGGTGGAGATAGTGAAAAAAGTATGTACCTTTCCATATCTTTGAGCATAGGATCCAGTTAGTAATGAATGGAAAATGATTATAGATTCATCAAGATCCCATACAAATACACGTTCTAAATCGGATTCCGGACTTGGTGAAGGGTTCTGCCGCCGACCTTGTCGGTTTTTACTGCCTTTTTGTCCTGAAACATTAAAAATAATTTCAAACATTTTATATAAAAAATGAATACCGGTACATATACAACATACGTTTCAACTTAATAACTGGTATCAATGACATGTGGAAGCCCACAATGGTGTGTTTGGAATGTATCTTGTTTGTGTATGGTGGAGAAATATGGGGTTTATAAGACTGCCTACATAAGTAGAGAAATTTGGGGGTTTTCTGCTTATAAGACTGCCTACATAAGTATATGCAGGTCCCTTACTATTGTTTTGAAATCAATAAATTGCTACGATCCAATAAATAGATGGACGATAAAAATATACAGTCTGCATCCGTCGGACCAAACAAAATAATTCGACATAACCGAAGTTTGACTGAACGAAATTCGATGTAAACAGATCCAGTTATATGTTAAATGATAGTGTCTGAAACAGGACTTTGATCCAGCTTCGAGATAACCGGATAATTCGACAACATAATCGACTTTGACATAATGGATGGAGACTGTATTTTGTTCAGTTATTTCTCCCGATAAAAGTGCAAATACTGGTAATAATCATTGATACACATTTGTAATTATATTCTTTCTGCATATGATGGGTAATTTTGGGTTGATAATCAATTTACCAGAAACTGGTAAACCGATAAAACTATCGGTAAGCCGTTAAACTATCAGAAACTGGTAAGCCGTTAAACTATTAGAAACTGGTAAACCGTTAAACTACTTACTAGCTCTGTCTAAAGGCGGTGATGGACTTGTAGGAATTGTGTATTGGCCACCACTTTCTCCTGAAAATAACAAATAATCTAGTGCTTTTCAATCTGTAACATTTGTCAGGAAAAGATCACATGACCTGTCACAGCAGCTCAATATTCTAAGTTCATAAGTACTCCATAATGATTAAACACAGCATCCCCATCTTCTCATATATTTTATGCCACATATCTTGTGTTTTACGTTTATTTATCGTGGCTACCGGTTGCCAATATGAGCAACGCCTCCTGAAGAGATTAGTCATTTTAGATTTTTGGAGGATAGTGCAATGATACAGACAGAGGCCCATTCCAGAGTCTCCTCTGGTTCTTTTACATGCACGATGTACAGCACCGACACGAGACCTCTGTTTAAAGTCCCATCTGAAATACTGTTAATTTTATTAAGGTCAGTCGGGGGATCGAACTTGCGATCCCTGGATTACCAATCCAGCGTGTTACCACTGGTCTACGAGATCCGTCTGTGATAACTTTATCACAATCATGTCTCCCTATATGTACAGTCAAACCTGTCTTAAGCAGCCAGCCAAGGGAATCACAGAAAGTGGCTGCTTAGCACAGGTGGCTGCTTAATAGAGGTCAAATATATAGTAGAACAACAAATTGGGAATCTAGAAAGTGGCTGCTTAATACAGGTTGGCTGCTTAATAGAGGTGACCACTAACACAGGTTTGACTGTAGTATGTTTTTCACTCAACAGACCATGACTTGTGTTTTAAAATTGATTATCAACACAAATAAGAGCTGGTCAACTGTAGTATGACCCAACATGTATGTTATCCACATTATTACCAGAGTCACAGCTGGACAGTGTTTTAACCTCAATAAATCAGACCACTGCTAAACAGTTCTTTATTATCTTGGTTATTGACTAGTTCCTTATAGCACATTAGCCTTCATGATTGTGCCTTGGCATTTAAATGCTACATTGCCTATTCTCTCTCACTCAAGATCAGGAATGAGGTCTGGAGAGTGATTAATCTAGTGTTATGAAAACTTCTTTCGTAATCCAGGTCAAAAACATTTGTATAAATCAAACTCATTGTTTGCTATGTTCTTGACATAAAGTGCAAGTGTTAATATAATATACTATATGTGAGTGGATTAATATGTTGGTGAACTTGGCTTCCATCTCACTAACACAGAAACATCATCTAGCTGGACTCTCAGATCCCAAACTCACTAACACAGAAACATCATCTAGCTGGACTCTCAGATCCCAAACTCACTAACACAGAAACATCATCTAGCTGGACTCTCAGATCCCAAACTCACTAACACAGAAACATCATCTAGCTGGACTCTCAGATCCCAAACTCACTAACACAGAACCATCATCTAGCTGGACTGTCAGCCCCCAAATGCCATGAAGTATATACCATGTAAGGAGGTAGAACTTGGCTTCCATCTCACTAACACAGAAACATAATCTAGCTGGACTCTCAGCCCCCAAATGCCATGAAGTATATACCATGTAAGGTGGTAGAACTTGGCTTCCAACAGGGTTATTATGGTAAATCCTTTCACTATGGAGATACTGCTTACAGTCACCATACAAATATCACTCTTGTGAATTTTAATTTTATAGGCATACACTAAGTTCAGAACAGGGCTGTCAATGGACAATTGTGAAAAAATACTGGCAAAATACTGAAAAAGTGTGGAAATAAATATCATTTCTGAACAGCTTAGACCAAATCTGACAATATATATCTTTCAAAGTTTTGACCAAAAACAAGGAAATCCTCTAAAAAGAGGAAGATTCACATTGCCAGTTCAGAAGACACTTCCCACAATTCTTGTTTTGATCTATTTATAGGACATGCCTAGCATATTATTTTTACAACATTTTTTACCCCGCCTTGAAATACTATATTGAATTTCATAATCACTTTGTGAATTAATAGGAACTGATTAAAGAATGTTAATTCTATTATTCATTTTAAATCTGTAATCAAATTCTGTTATCGGAGAAAACATCACAATCAACATGCTGATCTGCATAAATTTCTTGAATGAAGAGGTAGGAAATTACGAAATCTATCATGACATATACGTCGTTCATTTACTTTCTAAAATATCAGCCAAAAACACCGATTCTTCAGATAACATGCACGATTTGAAATCGAAGAGCCCGATCACTCAAGCGGAAAAACGTTCTCACGAGATATTAATTGCGATATGCAACCACTTCACAATGATATAAGTAACATGACTACTCTTTCAAACTCAGTCAGGAGAGCTAACAATAGGAGAGGTAACTCTAGTCATCTATTATTTTCTGGGTCCTTGGTCACAATGTGGCATAGCTCGACCCAAGATGGGTGGGTAGCGTGATGTGATTATGTTAATTGGATACTGTGGATTAATTGCAGGTGTTTAAAGGGTCAAAAATACACAAATACAGACAATATATGAAGACATCATTGCGTGACTTGTGGCTGCAGAAATGAATACAATATCTTTACCGTGCGTTTCAAATCATTATGAAAATTGTAAGAAACTTGGGAAATGTATCCTATCCAAATTAAACGTGGCTATAATAAACTCAGTATTTTGTCAACAGCAAAGATTGATTGCATATTAGTCTATCTAAAGTATTGGGCAGTTTTCAGTGAAGTTGAATGCTACACAAAAGGAAAGACGTTAAGCAATTTCTACTTAACAATCACTCTCTAAAAAGAACATTTCCCACATAAGTTCATGACAGTTAAAATATCTCGAGTTTTACAATTATTTGATAACGCAAGTGTGTTCCTTTTGTCAAGGCTTACTGCGACATGTAGGGAAAGAGACAGACACTTTTCTTACTACGAAAGCCCCTTACCGCTTGACACCCTTTTAATCATGAAAATGTATTTCAAAATTATTATAATCTTGTCCTGTTTTTACCATTTATCTATGTCACCCGTTGATCATGGGTTGTTTTTATTGTGCAATGCCACTTTCAGTAATAAAATTTATCGTTTTTAGATGTAATCCATTTTTATAACAATCCCGAATCGGAGGTTGTCAATTAGTAAATGCCAGCATAATCCTTTACAAAAATAATATCAGGATTAATTATCAGTCCAGGTTTTTGATAATTTACTTCGGTGAAAGAGATATTTTTCGAGCCATAGACTCTGGACATTGTTATTAATGATGGTTGTGCATCTTATTTCAAGTAATTCAACCAGTCACCTCGTCTATGGCGATTTACAGGAAGAATAAATTTATATCAGAGTTTAGTGAAAGGAATTTGACAAATTAAACTTTAACGATGTCTCATTAAAATTATGAGGGAACATAAAGATAGAAAGTTTATGACACTGCAGTTATGACATTTCTGTACAATATCCTGCATGCAACTAAAGAAGGATGCGCACAGATAAGGAGAAAATCTGAATAACATTTAAAACTAGTTTCTACATCTGGATATCAGATGAAAATTGATCAGTGTTTTAAATCACTAGTAAGTCATTCTATACATCTGTGCACAGAATTTCAAACTTTTACAATAAAATTGGAATAAATTATTAGTGAAAATAATTATATGCCATTCTCAAAAAGAATTTCAAATCATATACTCCTTTGTATGACTGTAGAGCATAACCTTAATTAACCCTTTCAACCCCAAGTAACTGGCATGGACTAGTCCATGATATTTTTAGACCAATAAATTAATAACAAAATTACATTTGGATCAGTTCATTTATCAAAATGGGTAATTTTATCTAAAAATAGTAATAATTATTACTGGCAAAAAAGTGCAGATCCTGATGAGACGGCTCATTACGAGCCGGCTCATCTGGATCTACACTTTTCATAAGCCTATTTAGAGGCCTGTGGGGTTGAAAGGGTTAACATACATATAACATACCCTGTTGCGTTGTCTTCAAATACCTCTTAAAAATACTGTAGTTGCATGTCTGCACGACATCATTAAAGAATGAAATAGTGAAAATTGTTAAAACAAAAATCATTGGTTTTGTTTCAATTTGAAAACCACTTGTACTTAAAGTTTAAACTTCATTTATTTTACAACGATTGCGAAGCAAGTTCTAACAACTTATATTAATCGGACAGCCACTTGTACTAAAACAGTAAAACAGTCTGTATAAGTATACAATTGAAACAACTGTACTAGTATACTACTAGACTTATGCAAGCTTCACTAAATTGAATTATACATTTGTGTTTCATATCCACACCATTAACCCTTTCAACACCACAGACCTCTAAATAGGCTTATAAAAAGTGTAGATCCAGATGAGCCGGCTCATAACGAGCCGTCTCATCAGGATCTGCACTTTTTGCCAGTGATATGACTATTTTTAGACATAATTACCCATTTTGATAAATGAACTTGTCCAAATGTGATTTTCTGATTCATTTATTGGTTTATGAATATCATGGACCAGTCCATGTGAGTTACTTGGTGTTGAATGGGTTAAACAGAAACATGTTATTGGTTAATTCATTAAAAAGTGAAAACGTGTCCTTTCTGGCATTTTTACAATCCTTGCAACTCGCAGTAGATGAAAATATAGAAGAAGTGCCTTGATACACTGCAGAACAACATTTCTACAAGACCCATAAAAGACAAGGATACTTTAGATCAAGCTTACAAAAACTTTTTAATGCTGACATTTTTATCGCCAAGGAAATAACCATTGCTATGGTGAAATCGTGAATGGACAGAATTTATTGTCATGGAAATTTAATTATTCCGGCATTAACAGGTCACTTAAAAACTGTAAGCCACTTTTTATAGACTGAAAGACATAAAAATTGTTGAATTTCACATAATAGTGACAGAAAATGAACTACTCCTGGATATATTTTGATAAGTTTTAACAATAATGTTAAATTTTATCCCTAATACCAGTATGTGCGAGTCAGACTGTTTTGTATATTGACAGAAAAAACATTGAAGTATGACAACATATTATTAACCCTTTGCACGCCAGCGACAGATAAAATCAGTTTTGCAAACAGCATAGAGCCAGATCAGATGGCACAGAACGTGCCACCTGATCAGGCTCTGTGCTGTTTGCTATTCGGAGAGTGGAGCTAGATCACTTGGCTGAATAGCAAACAACATAGATCCTGATCAGTCATGGCTGATCTGGATCTATGTTGTTTGCAAATGTGATTTTTATTTACTCAGCAGGCAAAGGGTTAAATGCTAAAATATATACCCATGAAATTAATGTTTATACGTATATGTTTCAGTAGAGTTAAAATGTTTTATTATTTTATTATTATTACAATTATTTCTTGCTCTATAATAACTCAAACCATGCCACATCATTAATCATGTTACAGGTATGTCTACCATAATCAGGATTCAAGTTTTTCTACATTTTTTTAATTATTTAAGTTTATTTAAAGTAGCTACCAGTTGCCCATTTGAGTTGCCACAGACAGTTTACCTAACAACACCTTTCCTGGACAGGCTGGCTCAGCCAACGATTAAAGCAGCCCATGGTGCACCAAGCTCCATAAGAAACTGTCGACTTTTTCATATAAAGAGGTACGGTCTGAGCGGGGCTCAAACCCATGACCATCGGTGATGATAGGTTACAGTGGTATACAAGTCAGCAACCGTAACCACTCGACCACAGAGGCAGACATTCATGTTTTTGTACCATATCTAGACCTTAATATAACTATTTGCATGCTGGGTAAAATAGATGTTGTAAATAGTTTAAATAATTGTGTATTTCTTAAGACTATTAAGAATATTTCCATTATTTCAAATTATTTTCACCGTTAGGCATGCAAAGAGTTAACAATCTAAAATTCCTACATATTCTGTATAATTAAAGAAAATTATTCTTCTCCACTAAACATTAATTTATACAAAACATGATAAAAATGAAATTCTTTCAAAAACTCCTTTCTCACATTTTTTTCGGAGCTGGGAGCAAAATGTTAAAATACATCACGTAGAATAATAACAGGGTACGGGACTGCTGGGGTACAAAACAATATGCGCTACAGGTGAATTTAAGTGTTTTATCCGAATAAATCACACAATTCCATTCACACGGTGACGTTTTTAACATTCCTGGTGGCTGGACGATGTTGAATTTTGGAGATTTATAACACCTGGGTTTAACAGCCTTAATTTGGGAGTGGTTTGCTTGCCACAACAATAAGCTATTGTCAATACTAAGTCATTATATTTGTCCGTTCCTAAACAGTGGCTTATAACGATCGTATGAAGACATTTTACCACACTGTCCTCAAGTATGCTTTATGCTACAGGATTTCATTTCAAGTCGGGTTCAACAAATCAAGTCAGCTGGTTCAATAGATGTAGTTCATACAAATTTATTTTAGCTCAATTGCGAAACAAGTTCTTACATCTTATATTAATCACTCTCGAGATGGAATCCATCGCCACGAGGGAGAGAGAAGAGGCAATGTGGAATTTAAATGCCTTGCTCAAGGGCTCAATCGTAACGGCTCCAGCGGGACTCAAACTCCAGGCCTTTCGAACCTGAAGCGAACGCGCTACCACTGCGCTATCACAACTTCAATAGATGGAATATTAGGTTAATGTTTCTTGCACAATTTTTTCTTTTCTTCTGTATTAGTGTTAGATATTAACATAAAACTAACCATAAGTAAACAGTAATGGACAAATTATATTTTTTTAAAAAAACATTTGCAGCCATTAACTCTTTCAACACCAAGTAACTGACATGGACTGGTCCATGATATTCTTAGACCAATAAATGAATAAGAAAATTACATTCGGACCAGTTCATTTATCAAGATGGGTAATTTTGTCTAAAATTAGTAATACTACTTGCAAAAAGAGCAGATCCTGATGAGATGGCTCGTCACGAGCCGGCTCATCTGGATCTACACTTTTTGTAAGCCAATTTAGAGGTCTGTGGTGTTGAAAGGGTTAAAGTCATCTAAATTTCTGTATCAATTTTAAGACAATGAATGAATGCAACATATGGTTCAAATAGATAGAAACTTGGGATTCCTCAGACAACCATATAATCAAAATACCCTTTTATGCCCATAATAAAATCATGGTTAATTATTTCCTAATTTTGTCTCCCATAGATTTGCACAAATCGTGCACACACAGGCTCAAATATCAAATTAAAACTGGCAAAGACTAGCATTAAATCAACAGGCTACTGAAAATCATGCTTTAAACAAGGGCACTATGGGAAATAGTGGAAGCTGACTCATTCTCACAATATAATTATTGTAGGTGTCCTTTTCCGTAATAATCTATTGAACTCCGGTATTTTTCTCTCAAAATATTTGTTTTTATAAATTACAGTAAAAAATGGCTGAAAAGCTGCACCGTTTGTAATGTTTATTTCATAAATAATTTTAATTTTCTTCTGTTATAGAATTGCATTAAAATATTTTACGATGACAATTTTTAATGCAACTGCGATTTTTCTTATTCATGGAAGGTATGAGCCCGTGTTTGAGAAGATGGGTAGGTCCAAATGAGAAGATTTCACAAATCAAGATTTTAATATATTCTACATGTCTTGGCTCTCCTGGTTACAAATAAAAATGTCAAGCATATCCATTTATGAGCCTTACAGGTTTTACAGAAGTCAGGAGATTGAAGCCCGCTGTGATCCAAATCTCCAAACCTCCAAAGCTCCAAATCTATACTTTGAACATCACTGTTACAATGTTAATTTTCGCGACGATAAATAAACGTAAAACACACCTGTTTCATAGGTAACTTTCTTTATACATGAAACAATTATTTTTACGATGTTCAATGGGCATGAGATAACATATACACATCAACTGTTTATGGGTATATATAATTTACTGGATTTTGTCTTATGTTTTTGCAAGCACTACCTGTGTGTTTTTACGTTTATGTATCGTCGCTACCGGTTGCCCATATGAACGACGCCTCCTGAAGAGATTAGTCATTTTAGATTTTTGGAGGATAGTGCAATGATACAGACAGAGACCCATTGCAGAGTCTCCTCTGGTTCTTTTACGTGCACAGTGTACAGCACCGACACGAAACCTCGGTTTAACGTCCCATCTGAAAGACTGTTAATTTTATTACAGTCAGACGGGGGATCGAACCTGCGATCCCTGGATTACCAGTCCAGCGTGTTACCACTGGACTACAGATCCGTCTGTAAGCACTACCTGTAGCATCCAAAACAATTAGTTTGCAATATTTCATCCATTTGATCACACACTGGATAATCAGGTGTTCTCTGAGTAAAAATTCTATCTCTATACAAATAAATAATTTTACAATGAACTTCTGATATATTGACATAGCAAGTACAGATATTCATATTTAATTTAACGGTGTACAGCAATTGTTTACCCAAATCAATAATTGTTTCATGTTGCAAAATTTAAATAAAACTACATAAAACCCACTGATAGGGTCTGACATGACAAGTTTCATAAAATATTGTATGGAATCACCATTCATGTAAGATTCTTTTTATCACATGATCACAGTAACAACCACCATAAATTGGAAAGTAATTCTGTTTGCCAGTATATTTTTGAGCCTTATTACATCTCAAGGTGCATGCATACGCCTTAGTAAATAGTCCCTGATAATCAAACAAATCCACGCAAATAATCGACACAATACTTTTAATCACTATATATCGCTAGTGCATATTTAGCATTTTAAATTGTTGATTTTCAACAAATAAATCATGAACACAAACTATATGTCAAATGTGTCAAAAGCAAGCTGTCATGCCACAACCAATCAGAATCCTTCTAGGTTGTTTTACACGTGTGTGCATACAAGAAAATATGTGATGGCTGTATTAAACTGAATAGAGGCATATATATTTGTGATAAACAATAATAGGGAATGATAAACGTTCTGTGTTTTATTTAATTTAAAATAACAATTTAAAAAAAACAGATTGGTTTAATGGTTAAATTTGTAACATGCATGAAGTAGAAGGAGAATATCATTTCTTATGAATTTGTCATTGTTATAATGATACAAGAAATATGTATTTACCTAGATATTAATGTAACCCGGTCAAACATTGACAAATTTAGAAATCTCATGAACTCAACCCAAAAAAGCAAACGTATCAATATAACTAGACATATCTTTAGCAACAAACAAATAAAAGAACCAACATGAATTAGGTAACGTAAAATGATTGCGTCTCGGTAACATTATAATCAATATCAGTGTAACACTGAATGACATTATATTGTTATCCTATGTATATCAAATTGATACTACTTTATTTACTCATAACTTATAGCTTGCCGTTTCCCCGACATTGCGCTTGGGATTGCCGACATTGACATTGGTCTGCCTGCCAGTTTACCGGCATTGGTGTCGAAACTCCGGCATTCACTGCCGGTTTACCGGCATTGGTGTCGAAACCTCCGGCATTCACTTTGTGTATAACCGGCAATTAATGTTTCTTGGTAATGGACATGTAGATGCTTATGCCAACAAAACTCGCTTGACTTTTCATTCTCCCATTTAAATCAAATAACAATTTTAAACATTAATATATGTATATATATGGGGGAAAATCGCTATCTTATTTTAAAAAAACTAGTCAGTCACCTCCATTAGCAGAATTAATCATCTAACTCTGTTCTCTCTATTAACATGGACACATATTCAATATCACATGCCATTATGTGCATGCAAACCATTCTTCCCCAGTCTCTGAACATTCTGAACAATAAATCACTAAAACATGGACAAATGATAAAAAATTCATTTCCCAAATACTGAACAATTTTTCAAATCTTATGACAGATTATTATGGAGGGTTTTCAAGTTTTAATGATGAATTATCTGTGAAGCCTTTGCCAAACCAATATTGGCTTCAATAGTTTGCAGAAGCTATTTGTGTGCAAACCTTTGTGTGGAATTCGTTTCAAATTGTCAGATTTTCCCTTTGTGTTTTTATACTTTATCAGCAGATAAAAGCAATTTTACATAACATATGCAACATTTTATCACATATTTGAGAAGATCAAAGGAAAATGCACCATTAGGTTTTATCTACAATTGGAAATGTAGCATTAACTCCACAGAAAACCGATGTCTCCTGAATAGGTGATGTTTTGCAATGACCTAAATTTACAGTCAAATGGATGGATGATAAGTCCCATTGCCTTAATAATGAAAAATACAATGAAGGTGATCAATGATCAGGTGAAATACAACATCAAGAAGAACATTAAGATATTTAGAAATTAACCCATTCAACACCAAGTAACTGACATGGACTGGTGCATGATATTGTTAGACCAATAAATGAATAAGAAAATTACATTTGGACCAGTTCATTTATCAAAATGGGTAATTTTGTCAAAAAATAGTAATATTTCTGGCAAAAAGTGCAGATCCTGATGAGATGGCTCATCTGGATCTACACTTGTTGTAAGCCTATTTACAGGTTTGTGGTGTTGAAAGGGCTAAGGGAAAACAACTACATTAATTCAGACTTTGTCATCAATACAGAAGAATGCACACCAACTAACAGTCTACACTAACATGTCAACAACATAATGAAGATTCTAATTATGAATTGGAGAGAAAACAGAATCTAGATTACAAGGCTGGTTTACAAGAGAATACAGATTACAGACTGGTATACAAAATAATCCAGATTACACAGACTGGTGTACAAGAGAATAAATAGTACAGACTGGCATACAAAATAATCCAGATTACAGACTGGTGTACAAGAGAATACATATCACAGACTGGTATACAAAATAATCCAGATTACACAGACTGGTGTACAAGAGAATACATATTACAGACTGGTATACAAAATAATCCAGATTACACAGAATGGTGTACAAGAGAATACAGATTACAGACTGGTATACAAAATAATCCAGATTACACAGAATGGTGTACAAGAGAATAAATATTACAGACTGGTATACAAAATAATCCAGATTTTACAAAGAATGGTGTACAAGAGAATAAATATCACAGACTGGTATACAAAATAATCCAGACTACACAGAATGGTGTACAAGAGAATAAATATTACAGACTGGTATACAAAATAATCCAGACTACACAGAATGGTGTACAAGAGAATAAATATTACAGACTAGTATACAAAATAATCCAGATTTTACACATAATGGTGTACAAGAGAATAAATATCACAGACTGGTATACAAAATAATCCAGATTTTACAAAGAATGGTGTACAAGAGAATAAATATCACAGACTGGTATACAAAATAATCCAGACTACACAGAATGGTGTACAAGAGAATAAATATTACAGACTGGTATACAAAATAATCCAGACTACACAGAATGGTGTACAAGAGAATAAATATTACAGACTAGTATACAAAATAATCCAGATTTTACACATAATGGTGTACAAGAGAATAAATATCACAGACTGGTATACAAAATAATCCAGATTTTACAAAGAATGGTGTACAAGAGAATAAATATCACAGACTGGTATACAAAATAATCCAGACTACACAGAATGGTGTACAAGAGAATAAATATTACAGACTGGTATACAAAATAATCCAGATTTTACACAGAATGGTGTACAAAAGAATAAATATCACAGACTGGTATACAAAATAATCCAGATTATACAGACTGGTGTGCAAGAGTATAACGATTTCAGACTGGGGACACAAGAAATCCAGATTACACAGACTGGTGTACATTAGAATAACAGTTACAGACTGGTATGCAAGAAAATCAAGATGACACAATTGATAACACGACTGGTGACTGGTATACACGAGAATCCAGAAGCAAATTACAGGACAGGATGAATCTAGAACCATGATGTTGTGAAGAAAATAAAGGAACCAGTCTGAGCCTACAGCAGACTGCTTTCAAGTAACACCAAGACATAGATAGTAGTCATAAAACCACTAATAAAGCCATCTTCTCTCACAAGAAAGCTGATGGCAATGGAAATGAATCATTCCACATTCAGCCTTTATGTGTTCACTTCACCATAACAATAAACAAAACCTAGAAAGACAGCCATTTCAATTTGTGAATGTCAATCAATAAGATTATTGGGAAGATACTGGATGCAGGGGATTGTGGGATATTCTCATTTACAGACACTTTGACAGCCTATCTGGTTATAATGGCAGATTTATACATACAAACATTTTCCACAAGTCAATAGCAACAAGTCCATGCCATGTGGAAATCCATTACCAAGTGCCAATAGAAAATGGGAAAAGCGCTAAAATGTGCAGATACAAAAGGAAATGGAATTAAGACATCCAATTTTAGAGGTTTTCAAATTCATCATCGAAAACACCTCCAAGCACTTCTAAGAAGTCTACAATAGAAACATGAACAAGCCTGAAACAGTTTGTGTTAACAGAAAATGGGGCGAGAAACTGGAAAATGGAGTACGGCATTGTAAATATTGATTTACAAGGAGAATCTGTGAACATCCTAGGAATGGATGGACATGTTTCCCTTTTACAGCTGCCTAGTAATAATATTTCATTACATTAGCCCATTCAACCCCAAGCAACTGACATGGACTTGTGCATGACATTTTCAGACCAATAAATTAATAAGGAAATTACATTTGGACCAGTTCATTTATCAAAATGGGTAATTTTTGTCTAAAAATAGTCATATTACTGGCAAAAAGTGCAGATCCTGATGAGCTGGCTCGTGACCTGCATTTTTTGTAAGCCTATTGAGAGGCCTGTGGAGTTGAAAGGGTTAATACAACTTTAAGTCATATTCGATGAGAAGCTATGTAATATTGTCATAATGAGGCAGGTTTGTATCCTGGCTTAACCTTTTGTAAATGGTATAAATGATGCAGGTTTGTATACTGGCTTAACCTTTTGTAAATGGTATAAATGAAGCAGATTTGTATCCTGGCTTATACCTTTTGTAAATGGTATAAATGAAGCAGATTTGTGTCCTGGCTTAACCTTTTGTAAATGGTATAAATGATACAGGTTTGTATCCTGGCTTAACATTTTGTAAATGATATAAATGAAGCAGATTTGTATCCTGGCTTAACCTTTTGTAAAAGGTATAAAAGATGCAGGTTTGTATCCGGGCTTAACCTTTTGTAAATGGTATAAATGAAGCAGGTTTGTTTCCTGGCTTAATCTTTTGTAAATGGTATAAATGAAGCAGATTTGTATCCTGGCTTAATCTTTTGTAAAAGGTATAAATGATGCAGGTTTGATTCCTGGCTTAACCTTTTGTAAATGGTATAAATGAAGCAGATTTATATCCTGGCTTAACCTTTTGTAAATGGTATAAATGAAGCAGATTTGTATCCTGGCTTAACCTTTTGTAAATGGTATAAATGATGCAGGTTTGTATCCTGGCTTAACCTTTTGTAAATGGTATAAATGATACAGGTTTGTATCCTGGCTAAACTTTTGTAAATGGTATAAATGATACAGGTTTGTATCCTGGCTTAACCTTTTGTAAATGGTATAAATGAAGCAGATTTGTATCCTGGCTTAACCTTTTGTAAATGGTATAAATGATGCAGGTTTGTATCCGGGCTTAACCTTTTGTAAATGGTATAAATGAAGCAGGTTTGTATCCTGGCTTAACCTTTTGTAAAAGGTATAAATGATGCAGGTTTGATTCCTGGCTTAACCTTTTGTAAATGGTATAAATGAAGCAGATTTGTATCCTGGCTTAATCTTTTGTAAATGGTATAGATGATACAGGTTTGTATCCTGGCTTAATCTTTTGTAAATGGTATAAATGATGCAGGTTTGTTTCCTGGCTTAATCTTTTGTAAATGGTATAAATGATGCAGGTTTGTTTCCTGGCTTAATCTTTTGTAAATGGTATAAATGAAGCAGGTTTGTTTCCTGGCTTATACCATTGTAATTGTCATGAATGATACTAGTAGAACATTGGTTACACAAATTTCAAAACCCAGATCCACCAGGTAAGGGATTAGGCCACAATCTCCTGACTGGCCATACAACCCTTAAACCCAGATCCACCAGGTAAGGGATTAGGCCACAACCTCCTGACTGGCCATAAAACCCTTAAACCCAGATCCACCAGGTAAGGGATTAGGCCACAATCTCCTGACTGGCCATAAAACCCGTAAACCCAGATCCACCAGGTAAAGGATTAGGCCACAATCTCCTGACTGGCCATAAACCCTTAAACCCAGACCCACCAGGTAAGGGATTAGGCCACAATCTCCTGACTGGCCATAAAACCCTTAAACCCAGACCCACCAGGTAAGGGATTAGGCCACAATCTCCTGACTGGCCATAAAACCCTTAAACCCAGATCCACCAGGTAAAGGATTAGGCCACAATCTCCTGACTGGCCATAAAACCCTTAAACCCAGATCCACCAGGTAAGGGATTAGGCCACAATCTCCTGACTGGCCATAAAACCCGTAAACCCAGATCCACCAGGTAAGGGATTAGGCCATAATCTCCTGACTGGCCATAAAACCCTTAAACCCAGATCCACTAGGTAAGGGATTAGGCCACAATCTCTTGACTGGCCATAAAACCCTTAAAACTGCAACCTTCCAACATTAGATTGGAGAATAAATCTATATAATTAGAGAAAATATTCTGAAAAACCAGAAACAACGTACTCGCCATCTGCAAAATGACAACCTTCACAATACAAAAGCTAAATGGGTTTGGTCTAAATTAATATTGGAGGTCAGCATTGATAAATGTTTGTGCTGCCCATCTGAAGATCATCATTGTTCAGGTAGGGGACAATCATGTAGAGAACAATCAGGTAGAGGACAATCTTGTCATAGAATTGATAATCTGTGTAGCGTCCATCATTATATTTAATCATCATAAACCAGGTTTCTGGCTCCAACCTGTGCAAATGAAAAATTGTCACCATATAATCAAAGGTGATTATTTCTGACAATGGGCATAAATAACGCACCTTCATAAAGGACTAGTTGAGCTTAACGGCACATTACGCACATTACGGCGAAATTAACTATCAGGATGTGGGAACCACAAGACAAATTTCCCCTAAATCCTTGAAGTAAGTAGGTTTATGCTTATTAAAATTATCGCCAAATTATATTTATTTCACAAAGTTCTAACTGCACCTTTTTTCGCAGACAATAGAAACATATGGTAATTATTATGTACGGGTACAAAAAATATTGATATATTCGAAAAGAATAACCAGCGAAATTGGTATTAATAGGCGCTACCTAAGGTTATTCACAATATGTAGCTTCGAAAGATCACGCCATGAATGAAAATGAATGTGCTTTAACGTTGTTTATGGGATACATTAAAGAAATTTTGACAATTTAGTCTCAAAATGTTTCCTGATCATGCAATGGCCACCTATCTGAAGGTGCAAAAGTCATCAATTATATTTGTCATAGAGGCCCAATTAAGACTGTAATTGTAAATGCGAGTCAAGGGGAAAGCTGTTAAACCTGCAAATTAAAAACTGAAAGCATTTCAGTCATTAGCTAGTTCACAATCAACATTTTATGTAGTCAGTTGATAAGTGTAAAACTAGTATTTTCAATTGAGTATCATAAATTATAGATCCGAATTTAACTTTAATGGAATATAATTAACGCGACAAGATAACAGTACACCACATGAACTTTCAAAACTATTATCTAACACTCGACCACTTATAATTTACACAATCAATGTTAGAATGTTGACCCAATTATGATGTTCAATTTATGTGATACAGTTTTCATAATCTTCAACTAAACAAACAGTTGATTGGCTGAGACAATAGGTCAAATTTTAAAAATGTTTCCGAAACACCAAACAAAAAGATGCCCTATAAATACCCAAAACAAAGGAATTAATGGAGACAGTCATATTTTGGGTCATTCTGTTTCTTTGGCTTCAACTTTCTCACCTGACCCAACCTGACCCAGAAGTAATAAACCAGCATGGAGTAACTAGTACAAATCATCTTCCCTACACACTTTTATGACCAGATTTAATTTGTGTGTAAATTTCCCCTCAATTTCCTATGACATTAACTTGTCCAAAAAGTGCACACGAGGACACTGGTCAAAGGATATGGCCATCATAAACATGCCTGGTCATTGGTGGATCACACTTGACCTCAGCGGTCAGTCTTAACCTTAGCGACCTTTCAATGAAAGAACTGGTCAGTTCCCAGGGTCACATGTTTGTGATTTCATTTGCACATGCCTTTGTAAACTAGATATTTGATTTATATAAAAGGTCAAAATACACAATATGATACAGATTTGCCGATTCAAAGAGATAGAAATCATTAGAAAAATGGAAAAGCCTGAAAAAGAAATTGTCTGTGTGCATTTTCAAAGCTTCCCTGCATCTGAGGTTAAAACATTTCAGAATACAAGGTATCAGAGTGATTACACAAACACAGAAGTAAAACACATTCACAGAAGACATAACAAACAAATACATTCGTACAGAAAACAGTTAAACCTATAACATGTCAATCATGACTAAAGTCGCTTTTGCAAACAGCATAGAGCCAGATCAGATGGCACAGAACGTGCCATCTGATCAGGATCTATGCTGTTTGCTATTCGGATAGTGGAGCTAAAACACTTGTCTGAATAGTAAACAACATAGATCCTGATGAGACACAACTGATCTGGATCTATGTTGTTCGCACATTCCGTCCAATTAATTCGGCAAGTTAAGAGTTAATGATGCAACAGAACAACAGAAGGAAAGCATACACATAACAAATCCAGCAAAGTTTGAAACTCCTGAAACATGAAATAAACTCATCTACAACTAGTGAGCAGCCGGGAGAGGGGGGACTCCAGCACAAGAACAACACAGAGAGCAGACAGAGAAAGGGTTTGCAGCACAAGCAAAACATCTCTCAAACCTGTTGGACATTACAACCGAATCCATGGTAGGAACTAGACATGCAACTGTTGATGTGAATGTTAATGGAAACAAACACGTGGACAATGACAAATATAGAACTGAAGTTTGTTTTATTGCAACACACATACATGAGCGCAGACAACAGGCTTTCAATGTATGGATAGGGTTTAAACGTGTGCACAGGTGTTACTTGATGAGTAGAGGTTCAGCACAGACACATGGGGATCGGGTCATCCAGGGTTTGTTTATGGGGGTAGAGACACAACACAGGGTTTTATACACATGACAATGTTCACCCTACCTGTGGAATTGGAGGGTGACTGTAGATCCATGTGAGAGCCCTGTACAGTACTAGTGGCTGAAGAGATACAAAATGCCTAGTGTTACTACTTATACCTAGTGCTACAACTAAACCTAATGTAAAAGTCTAGTGCTACAACTAAACCTAATGTAAAAGTCTAGTGCTACAACTAAACCTAATGTATGATCCTAGTGCTACAACTAAACCTAATGTAAAAGTCTAGTGCTACAACTAAACCTAATGTAAAAGTCTAGTGCTACAACTAAACCTAATGTAAAAGTCTAGTGCTACAACTAAACCTAATGTATGATCATAGTGGTACAACTAAACCTAATGTATGATCCTAGTGGTACAACTAAACCTAATGTAAAAGTCTAGTATTACACTTAAACCTAATGTACAAGCCTAGTGTTACACTTAAACCTAATGTACAAGCCTAGTGTTACACTTAAACCTAATGTACAAGCCTAGTGTTACAATTAAACCTAATGTAAAGCCTAGTGTTACAATTAAACCTAATGTACAAGCCTAGTGTTACAACTAAACCTAATATACACGCCTAGTGTTACAACTAAACCTAATGTACAAGCTTAGTGCTACAATTAAACCTAATGTAAAGCCTAGTGTTACAACTAAACCTAATATACCAGCCTAGTGTTACAACTAAACCTAATGTACAAGCCTAGTGTTACAACTAAACCTAATGTATGAGCCTAGTGTTACAAATAAACCTAATATACAAACCTAGTGTTACAATTAAACCTAATGTACAAGCCTAGTGTTACAACTAAACCTAATGTACAAGCCTATTGTTACAACTAAACCTAATATACAAGCCTAGTGTTACACTTAAACCTAATGTATGAGCCTAGTGTTACACTTAAACCTAATGTACAAGCCTAGTGTTACAACTAAACCTAATGTAAAGCCTAGTGTTACAACTAAACCTAATGTATGAGCCTAATGTTACAAATAAAACCTAATGTTAAACCTAATGTGAGATCCCTGTATAGTACTAGTGGCTGAAGAGACACAAAATACCTAGCGTTACTAATACCTAATGTAGGAGATAACAAAAATACTTAGTGCTACAACTAATGCATAACATAAGCCCTATACGGTGACAGAAAATACATCTGAGCCTTTTGATATGATGAGGTACCCAAAGACACTTTCCTCCATCAATTAGTAAATTAACTAAGGTCGTGTCCCAAAGCTAATGTGTGCTCGTCGCTAAGAAAGTAGCTCGACTCCTTTTGTTGGCCCCTTAACACAGGTTACAGTCAACAGTTACAGTAAATCTTCGCCATTTCAGAACCAATTTACAGCTTGCCATACAAACGTGGGCATGGTAATTAAGCCAGTTCCTGACAATGAGTGAGATGGTTATTATTTTGCGTAAGTGACAAACTGTTGTTAACCCATTCAACACCAAGTAACTGACATGGACTGGTGCATGATATTTTTAGACCGTTAAATTAATAGGAAAATTACATTTGGACCAGTTCATTTATCAAAATGGGTAATGTTTGTCTAAAAATAGTAATATTACCGGCAAAAAGTGCAGATCCTGATGAGACGGCTCGTGACGAGCGTCTCATCTGGATCTACACCTTTTGTAAGCCTATTTAGAGGTCTGTGGTGTTGAAAGGGTTAACAGGAGTTAGCATTAGAAAGGCATAGTATAGATTATAATGTTATACTAGTGTTTGGCAATACAGTTAAACCTGTGTTAAGCAGCCAGCAAAGGGAATCACAGAAAGTGGCTGCTTAGCACAGGTGGCTGCTTAGTAGAGGTCAAATATATAATAAAACAACATATTAGGAATCTGGAAACTGGCTGCTTAATACAGACTGGCTGCTTAATAGAGGTGACCACTAACACAGGTTTGACTGCATAGTCATACATCATGTCACTTCAATCTACCTGTATGATTCACAGTTTGTCGGTCAATAAATTTATCACAAAGGATTGTGCATGATTGCTGGTTGTATACCACAATATATATTCATTTTCCATGAACACAGACAAAAACCATATCCTATGTTGAAGCCCTCTACAACATTTTGGAGTATTTAAATTGAATCCCTCAATACCATTTGGTGGTATTTTAGTTGAAGCCCACTACACCATTTGGTGGTATTTTAGTTGAAGCCCACTACACCATTTGGTGGTATTTTAGTTGAAGCCCTCAATACCATTTGGTAGTATTTTAGTTGAAGCCCTCTACACCATTTGGTAGTATTTTAGTTGAAGCCCTCTACAGTATATTTGGTAATATTTTAGTTGAAGCCCACTACACCATTTGGTAGTATTTTAGTTGAAGCCCTCTACACCATTTGGTGGTATTTTAGTCAAAGCCGGATATGAAACAGGAGCATATAGGAACTGTAAAACACACTCACCAGTGGCAATATTTGCTGGCGGTAGATCTAGAACGTAGGTTTGTGAGCTATTTGAAGGCACGGATGTCGTGTTGGTTCCTGAGAGTGTTGTCGGAACATACGGGTATTGGTAATATGGATTCACTGCCGCATTTGTATATTGGTAATAATTGTCCATAGCCTGGCGAAAAGATAAAATGGTGATATACTCTTATATATGTTATATTTTATATTTCGGGTTTTACGCCTGCATCAGCACCATTTTGGGCTATATCGCCGGCGTGCAGTTTACCTAACAACACCTTTCCTGGGCAGGCTCCAACGGTTAACCAGTACTTGGGTGCACCAACCTCCGTAAGAAACTGCCAATTTTTTCATATAAATGAGACACGGTCTGAGCGGGGCTCGAACCCGTGACCATCAGTGATGAATAGGTTACAGTGGTATACAAGTCAGCGACCTTAACCACTCGACCACGGAGGCGGACTATATATACTCTATGTGTGGACTTTTCTGCTTAAACTTAATACTAATGACTCCTTGGTAACAGTTCTTATACTTAATATCTCAACATTCTCTCATTAATATGTTCAATTTCCAATGAAACTGCAAATATCTTTTATAATGATGAATAGTATATATTTTTAAAAAATTGATGTTCCTGTAAAAGATGTTTGTTTAATCCATATATACTTATATTAGTTTTACCAATTAAGTCATCGATTTATTAGGTTACTATTCTGTATGGCTAACAAGCACATGTGTCTTACTTACATAACTGAGTTATGTTTTAACATTTGTCTTACTTATATAACCTAGTTATGTTTTAACATTTTTCAGCATTTATCTTAGAAACAAATGAATAATAAAGATGCATACTATTATCAGGTATTCTAATTTTATAGCCGTTACCATTATTCTATGTTATATATAGTCGCTTCAAAAGCTCACTCAGAGCTTGTGTTGTATTGTTGCTATCTTGCCGACTCAAAAATAAAATATATCTCATCTTATTCTTCCAACCATTCGTCGTTAGGTGTCTTACATTTCTTATAAACAAAATCTCAAACTTGAAAAAAAAATTCTTTCAATTAAATGAAATGTTAAAGTCTCTTTGAGATAAGGAAAGGAAACTGTCCATATTAACCCTTTCAACACCACAGGCCTCTAAATAGGCTTACACAAAGTGTACATCCAGATGAGCCGGCTCATAACGAGCCGTCTCATCAGGATCTGCACTTTTTGCAAGTAATATTACTATTTTTAGAAAAATAATTACCCATTTTGATAAATGAACTGATCCAAATGTAATTTTCTTATTAATTTATTGATTTATTAATATCAGTCCATGTCAGTTGCTTGGTGTTGAATGGGTTAAAACTACAAGAATGCTAACCTAAATTTGACCAGCTTTCTTCACACACACCCCCATCTTCACAAATATGTGTATCAGAGACTACAGATATATCTAACATCCATACATTTCTTCTATGATGATAAACATCGAAACCTATTAACAACTTGTCAAGAAATGAGTTTCTGGAGAAAATTGAAAGTCTTCATATAGAATCTGACAACGTAATTCTCATTTCATCTCTCTCTCGTTCACAGTGGGTCGCTTTAACTGATGGTGAGGCAGCCCCCTTGAGTGAAATCTTCCGTCGAAAAACAAACTTAGACTCCCTGGCAAGCGGTAATTTAATTGAATGGGGGATTATTTCGTCTTACACATGATCAAATTTAAATAATTGATTTCGGTGATTTTCTTCTCTCTGAAGAATTGGGCTACGAACCATTTTATGGTCCGCGCAGCGTGTTAAATTGCCCGAAGCAGTTATGGGCCATGATCGCTGATTTTTATTGGGATTAGCTAAAAATGTCCTATTGTAAAAAATCATGATAAACACATAGCGTAAAATAGCACTCAAATTTTTATTAATGATAATACAGATTTATCACTAGCCTCCGGCAAGTGGTGTGAAATTAAAGAAAATAGTTTTTAACAAGCGATTCACGGTAATAAATTTTGATCTGAATATTAAAATCAATTTTCGTTCCCCGATTAAGATGATGGTGATATTGATATGCTCGATACTGTCAGCTTACATGAATGTCCACATACCACCGTTCTAATCATGCAAAAATTACAAAACGTTGCTTTAGCCCTTTACATGCTAGCAGCAGATAGAATCATTATTGCGAACAGCATAGAGCCAGATCACAGCACAGAACATACCGTCTAATCAGACTCTATGTTGTTAGTGGAGCTAAAATTTTGGCTGAATAGCAAACAACATAGATCCTGATCAGATGTGGTGATACGCCATAGCTGATCTGGATCTATGTTGTTTGCAAATGTGATTTTATTTACTCAGCAGGCAAAGGGTTAGTATACATATTTTATTCATCAATATTTACATCATGTTGTAACATAAATATACAAGAATTATAGATTAAATCGAAATCTAAAAGCTTTCCGTACATAAGAAAGAACAGATAAACTAAATGAGAATTTACTGAGATTTAGCAACACGCATCAACTACCTTGCCATGGCTCGACACTATATTTTTTAGTTCCCTTCCCCTATTTCTCAGTTTAAAAAAAACTATTTCCAGGCATAGTTTTCAATACAAAATATGGAACAAGTAAAATACAAATTTAAGATTTATAGAGATCAATTAACCCTTTCAACACCACAGACCTCTAAATTGGCTTACAAAAAAGTGTAGATCCAGATGAGCCGGCTCGTGACGGCTCGTCTCATCAGGAGGATCTGCACTTTTTTCAAGTAATATAACTATTTTTAGAAAAAAAATTACCCATTTTGATAAATGTACTGATCCAAATGTAATTTTGTTATTAATTTATTGGTCTAAAAATATCATGGACCAGTCCATGTCAGTTACTTGGTGTTGAATGGGTTAAATGCATAGCATTAATTTGAATACATAATGTTATAATAGTAACCCCCCATCAAGAAACACACAGGTACTTTCCCTTCTCTATACCCCCCTCCTAATAATACATTTACAATTTGAATGCGGTTAAATAGAGATTTATTTTTTCTTTCCATTCTTGCTGTGTCAAAATAAAACAATTGCTGTGTTTATTGTTTCATCGAGGACAGCCAATGGCTGGGTGTACAATGACATTACATTTCTCACCCTTAAAACAGCACGACGTTTGTCATTTGTCACGGTAACATATAGGCTACAAACCACCAAAACCATAAATACATAGCTGGGGTAAGTAAGTGATCACACAAATCACACATGCCAAATTAACTGAACACGTCACATTTTATTTCTTTTTCCCTGTAAATATCAATATTCTGGACGATGTATCAGAACATTACGATATAGGAAGGTAAAAATAACCAACAGATTATATTTAGTTTCTTTGATAAACAAATCGCTCATACGATAGCGCTAAACAAAATTCCGTTTCTATGCGAATATTTGAATTTGTTTAGTAATTTTAATTATCTGGTATTCTTTTCCAAGCAGTATTCTTTATTCCGATATAGTTGCGCTTTAAGTACGTGGCCATAAACATGCTAATTTACCTGTTGCTGTGGTGTATATGTCGACGATGATGTGCTGTTTGTTGTTCCGCCAAACGTTCCCGGACCTGTAAACAAGAGAATATCAACATGTGTAACTGGCAGTAAGCAGAAAAATATCATACATAATGCAACTACGCTATTCTAAACAATTCTGAGATTGTGATACCTGGTATATGAAAAACCTTTGTGATGCTTGGTATATCAAACCTTTGTGATACTTGGTATATCAAAAACCTTTGTGGCACTTGGTATATCAAACCTTTGTGATGTCAAAAACCTTTGTGATACCTGGTATATCAAAAACCTTTGCGATGCTTGGTATATCAAAAACCTTGTGATACCTGGTATATCAAACCTTTGCGATGCTTGGTATATCAAAAACCTTGTGATACCTGGTATATCAAACCTTTGCGATGCTTGGTATATCAAACCTTTGCGATGCTTGGTATATCAAAAACCTTGTGATACCTGGTATATCAAACCTTTGCGATGATTGGTATATCAAAAACCTTTGCGATGCTTGGTATATCAAAAACCTTGTGATACCTGGTATATCAAACCTTTGCGATGATTGGTATATCAAAACCCTTGTGATACCTGGTATATCAAACCTTTGCGATGCTTGGTATATCAAACCTTTGCGATGATTTGTATATCAAAAACCTTGTGATACCTGGTATATCAAAAACCTTTGTGATACCTGGTATATCAAAAACCTTTGTGATGCTTGGTATATCAAACCTTTGTGATGCTTGGTATATCAAAAACCTTTGTGGCACTTGGTATATCAAACCTTTGTGATGTCAAAAACCTTTGTGATGCTTGGTATATCAAACCTTTGTGATGTCAAAAACCTTTGTGATGCTTGGTATATCAAAAACCTTTGTGATGCTTGGTATATCAAAAACCTTTGCGATGCTTGGTATATCAAACCTTTGTGATGCTTGGTATATCAAAAACCTTTGCGATGCTTGGTATATCAAAAACCTTGTGATACCTGGTATATTAAACCTTTGCGATGATTGGTATATCAAAAACCTTGTGATACCTGGTATATCAAACCTTTGCGATGATTGGTATATCAAAACCCTTGTGATACCTGGTATATCAAACCTTTGCGATGCTTGGTATATCAAACCTTTGCGATGATTGGTATATCAAAAACCTTTGTGATGCTTGGTATATCAAAAACCTTTGCGATGCTTGGTATATCAAAAACCTTGTGATACCTGGTATATCAAACCTTTGCAATGCTTGGTATATCAAAAACCTTTGTGGCACTTGGTATATCAAAAACCTTTGTGGCACTTGGTATATCAAAAATCTTTGTGGCACTTTGTATATCAAAAACCTTTGTGACACTTGGTATATCAAAAACTTTTGTGGCACTTGGTATATCAACATCCTTGTGATACCTGCCTGGTATATCAAAAACCTTTGTGATGATTGGTATATCAAAAGCCTTTGCGAAGCTTGGTATATCAAAAACCTTTGTGATGCTTTTGGTATATCAAACCTTTGTGATGCTCTTGGTATATCAAAAACCTTGTGATACCTGGTATATCAAAAAACCTTTACATATGCAGTAACATCAACCTCATGTTTTTGTATGAACATTTTTGTTGCCCGTACGTAACTCTTCGCTAACAGCGAAATATGTCATGGAATTTCATTAGAATTGTGATCATAGTCGTAATGAAACACTTCTAATAAAATTCTGTGACATATTTCCTGGGTTTTCGGCTACAAATAAGAAAAACACATTAAAGAATTGTCATCTGCTACAATTATTTGAACTATTTATAGCCGATATTTTACCCAGCATGCAAAGAGTTAAATATAAATAAATTTAAGTAATGATTTTTATCAGCTAACATGGCATATCCATTAACCCATTGGACGGAATGTACAAACAACATAGATCCAGATCAGCCGTGGCGTAATGCCGCATCTGATCAGGATCTATGTTGTTTGCTATTCAGACAAGCTTTTCAGCTCAACTATCCAAATTTATCCGGCGCTATGTTGATCACAAAAGCGACTTTAGCCGTGATTGGCCGGTTATGGGTTAACCCTTTCAACACCACAGACCTCTAAATAGGCTTACAAAAAGTGTAGATCCAGATGAGCTGGCTCGTGACGAACCGTCTCATCAGGATCTGCACTTTTTGCCAGTGATATGACTATTTTTAGACATAATTACCCATTTTGATAAATGAACTTGTCCAAATGTGATTTTCTGATTCATTTATTGGTTTATGAATATCATGGACCAGTCCATGTGAGTTACTTGGTGTTGAATGGGTTAATAGACACCTCATGTAGGGTAAACACAGATGTTAGACTGTCCAATTATCAACCACTGTGAGGAAGGAGCACATGTACACTTACTATATGGGAATCCAGTCTGACCGGCCGTGAAGTTAGCGCTGTATCCTGGGTATTGTGGGTTCATTTTTATCGATTTTACTGAAATAAATAGAGATAGAGTAATTAATTAATTGCCATTATCTTCCATTTCTATCTTGATGGAATGACTCGGCAGGTGAATGGTTAGGCAATTAGTAACTGCAATGTTATATTTGTTATATTTCGGGTTTTACGCCTGCATCAGCACTATTTCGGTCTATATCGCCGGCGGGCAGTTTACCTAACAACACCTTTCCTGGGCAGGCTCCAGTGGTTAACCAGTACTTGGGTGCACCAACCTCCGTAAGAAACTGCCAACTTTTTCATATAAATGAGACACGGTCTGAGCGGGGCTCGAACCCGTGACCATCAGTGATGATATAACTGCAATGAAATACACGTGGTTGCTTAGTACACGTGACCAGTTTAACATAGTCAGTTTTACATAATATAAGTGAAACCAAAAGCTTCCTACGTGATCCTGTATTATGTATGTGTTTTATGTTTATTTATCGTCGCTACCGGTTGCCCATATGAGCGACGCCTCCTGAAGAGATTAGTCATTTTAGATTTTTGGAGGATAGTGCAATGATACAGACAGAGATCAATTCCAGAATCTCCTCTGGTTCTTTTACGTTCATGGTGTATAGCACCGACACGATACCTCGGTTTAATGTCCCATCTGAAATACTGTTAAGTGTATTATGTATGTAGTTGTATGTTGCAATAAATACTGTTTAACCCTTTCAACCCCAAGTAACTGACATGGACTGGTGCATGCTATTTTTAGACCAATAAATTAATAAGAAAATTACATTTGGACCAGTTCATTTATCAAAATGGGTAATTTTATCTAAAAATAGTAATAATTATTACTGGCAAAAAAGTGCAGATCCTGATGAGACGGCTCATTACGAGCCGGCTCATCTGGATCTACACTTTTCATAAGCCTATTTAGAGGCCTGTGGGGTTGAAAGGGTTAACATACATATAACATACCCTGTTGCGTTGTCTTCAAATACCTCTATACCTTTATCAAAATGGGTAATTATGTCTAAAAATAGTCATATCACTGGCAAAAAGTGCAGATCCTGATGAGACGGCTCGTCATGAGCCGTCTCATCTGGATCTACACTTTTCATAAGCCTATTTAGAGGCCTGTGGGGTTGAAAGGGTTAAACCAAAACAAAATGAAAACCAATATGACGCACAAGAAACCGCATAACTTATGAAACTGGTAATGATAGAATTCTGTGCTATCAAATTAAAAGGTATATTCTAATAAATGTTTGATTGTAAATCATGTTAGTTTTCATAAAGCGCGACTCAAATGTTTATTCTATATATTATCTATATACATAAATTAATAAGCTAATAAATTATTGGCTACAAACTGACAGCCATATTAATAGACCAACATGTCATTCTTTGATCACAATCCCCCATGTCAAATATAGATGAAGACAGAAAATGGTAGGGACAGATACCTTTTCTTCAATAACTGAGGGGCTATACTCATAAAGAAAACATTGTCATTAACAATCAAAACATTGTCCTTTATCCAGCCTAAATCCTGCTATCAACTACAAGATAGGGAAGACATTAATCATATTTTGCTGGTCCATCTATCGTGCTGTTTCACATTGCAAGATGGTACAGTACATGTACCGGTTTCCAATCATAATAAAACTGAAATTTGCATAAAAACCAGAAGTTGCAATCTATTTACAAATTAATACGGCTTACCACCGTACTTGTATTATCTTTTCAACAATTTGTGACATCCAAAGCCATGTTCATTTCAAGCTTCACGTAATGTCTATTTACTCTATTCATGGGGCATTCATCCGCGATTTTCAATAACCTAACTGTGCTAGGCACCCTTATTAAAACCAACAATTCTCCCCTCCATGTGCCGATGACAAAATCTATTCATTCTTTGTAGGACCAATGCCAATGTCGGTGATTGATCATACTATCGCAGCTTCAATGATTTTATCTCTTCGCTCATTTCATCGCGCAACAATGCCTGTCAGCGATTTTAATTGACGATCGCTTAAACTTGGAAAGAAAAATTTAATTTTATCCTACAAGTGTACAAAGAAATTGATTTTTATTTGACAAAGAATTGCAATTTATTTGATAATCGCAGTAAATATCTACGTCCTTCTCTCTCCCAGCATGAAAACATGGTAGCGCCCCACGGCTGATCTATTCGCATTCAGTCAAGCTGTGCATGCATCCCATACATTTTTCAATACGGCTATTGTTACGCCATACGGATCAGTGTTATTATTACTATTGTGTTCTTCCAGTATATCTCTGTCAATAAGACACACAGACTCATGTTTTCGATAACTGCAATATGTTGCCACAAATATTATTGACCTGCATTCCTTTTTGTATTAAAATGATGGAAGTGCACGCAAACTTGCACATATCAAAATACATACGATATCTATCGTCTATGATAACAAACTGGTTGTATCGAGACACGACAAATCAAATCGAATGTATTTGATGAACCCCTAAAATGCTGAATAAATTGGAAAGAATTTGCTAACAATATAGATTCATGCAGCGTCACGCCGCGGCTGAATAGGATCTATGTTTTTTGCTATTATGTTTCCGAATAGCAAACAGCATAGAGCCTGATGAGATGGCGTGTTATGCAAAATCGAATGTACTCGTTTCCAGCACAATGAGGGGTTAATAAACATATGCACCCTCACGCATAATTAAATTCACATAAATAGGCAATTCACCATCTGACCAGGAAATTAAGTTTATACTTTATTTGTTTTACAACGATTGCGAAGCAAGTATTAAAAACTTATATTAATCACTCTCGTTGGCGCGGATGAAAGCGTAAATGTGGTCATTCGTGTGGGAGGACACCGGAGTACCCGGAGAGAAAACCCACTTGTCCGATCTGGCGACCACTGTACCATCTCACATATTTCCAGGTCCAAGGAACAAACCTGGGTTACATTGGTGAGAAGCGAGCGTGCTAACCGCTGCGCTAATCGGACAGACCAGGAAATTACTATATTGTACGGCTGCAAGCCTGTATTAGTTAGATCAACGAGAAACTCACTGTCTGCTGAGGATTGATATGGAGGTATGTAGCTCTGGGCAGTCGGGCTGTTGTAAAAAGCCCCAAACTGCGCAGCAGCATTCTGGCTGTACGCCTGCATTGTCGTAGGCGTGTTTGTCTCAGCAGTCTCTGTTTCACTTGTAGCAGATGCTGATGGGGTGGCGTTCGCCTCTGAGGTACCTTCGTTCGCTGTTTCTGATGATGGCGCGGTGTCACTTGTGGGGACTTGAACAATATGTGGATAAGCTACAGCTCTAGAGCTGAAAATATATAACAAATACAGGTAAGAATAAATAACCACAGGCAAGAATATACAACAAGTGGAAAGGGATTGTGTGAATTCACAGCAAGCAAGTAGTGGCAGGGGATTGTGTGAAATCACAGCAAGCAAGTAGTGGCAGGGAATTGTGTGAATTCACAGCAAGCAAGTAGTGGCAGGGAATTGTGTGAATTCACAGCAAGCAAGTAGTGGCAGGAGATTGTGTGAATTCACAGCAAGCAAGTAGTAGCAGGGGATTGTGTGAATTCACAGCAAGCAAGTAGTAGCAGGGGATTATGTGAATTCACAGCAAGTAGTGGCAGGGGATTGTGTGAATTCACAGCAAGCAAGTAGTGGCAGGGGATTGTGTGAAATCACAGCAAGCAAGTAGTGGCAGGGAATTGTGTGAATTCACAGCAAGCAAGTAGTGGCAGGGAATTGTGTGAATTCACAGCAAGCAAGTAGTGGCAGGAGATTGTGTGAATTCACAGCAAGCAAGTAGTAGCAGGGGATTGTGTGAATTCACAGCAAGCAAGTAGTAGCAGGGGATTATGTGAATTCACAGCAAGTAGTGGCAGGGGATTGTGTGAATTCACAGCAAGCAAGTAGTGGCAGGGGATTGTGTGAAATCACAGCAAGCAAGTAGTGGCAGGGAATTGTGTGAATTCACAGCAAGCAAGTAGTGGCAGGGAATTGTGTGAATTCACAGCAAGTAGTAGCAGGGGATTGTGTGAATTCACAGCAAGTAGTGGCAGGGGATTGTGTGAATTCACAGCAAGTAGTGGCAGGGGATTGTGTGAATTCACAGCAAGTAGTGGAAGGGGATTGTGTGAATTCACAGCAAGTAGTGGCAGGGGATTGTGTGAATTCACAGCAAGTAGTGGCAGGGGATTGTGTGAATTCACAGCAAGTAGTGGCAGGGGAGTGTGTGAATTCACAGCAAGTAGTGGCAGGGGATTGTGTGAATTCACAGCAAGTAGTGGCAGGAGATTGTGTGAATTCACAGCAAGCAAGTAGTGGCAGGAGATTGTGTGAATTCACAGCAAGCAAGTAGTGGCAGGGAATTGTGTGAATTCACAGCAAGCAAGTAGTGGCAGGAGATTGTGTGAAATCACAGCAAGCAAGTAGTGGCAGGAGATTGTGTGAAATCACAGCAAGTAGTAGCAGGAGATTGTGTGAATTCACAGCAAGCAAGTAGTGGCAGGGAATTGTGTGAATTCACAGCAAGCAAGTAGTGGCAGGAGATTGTGTGAATTCACAGCAAGCAAGTAGTAGCAGGGGATTGTGTGAATTCACAGCAAGCAAGTAGTAGCAGGGGATTGTGTGAATTCACAGTAAGTAGTAGCAGGGGATTGTGTGAATTCACAGCAAGCAAGTAGTGGCAGGGGATTGTGTGAAATCACAGCAAGCAAGTAGTAGCAGGGGATTGTGTGAATTCACAGCAAGTAGTGGCAGGGAATTTTGTGTTACGGAGTGGCAGGGAATTTTGTGTTACGGAGTGGCAGGGGATTGTGTGTTACGGAGTGGCAGGGAATTTTGTGTTATGGAGTGGCAGGGGATTGTGTGTTACGGAGTGGCAGGGGATTGTGTGTTACGGAGTGGCAGGGGATTGTGTGTTACGGAGTGGCAGGGGATTGTGTGTTACGGAGTGGCAGGTGATTGTGTGTTACGGAGTGGCAGGGGATTGTGTGTTACGGAGTGGCAGGGGATTGTGTGTTACGGAGTGGCAGGGGATTTTGTGTTACGGAGTGGCAGGGGATTGTGTGTTACGGAGTGGCAGGGGATTGTGTGTTACGGAGTGGCAGGGGATTGTGTGTTACAGAGTGGCAGGGGATTGTGTGTTACGGAGTGGCAGGGGATTGTGTGTTACGGAGTGGCAGGGGATTGTGTGTTACGGAGTGGCAGGGGATTGTGTGTTACGGAGTGGCAGGGGATTGTGTTACGGAGTGGCAGGGGATTGTGTGTTACGGAGTGGCAGGGGATTGTGTGTTACGGAGGCCCATCCGCTAAGATAGAGAACAAATAAACACATTGTGCTTGTCATCTTAGAGATTTTCAACGTAACAATGTGTAGAAATCTAATGAAAGTTTGTTGATTTGTTCTGACAAATGTCGTTCCCTTGGTATCATCTAGTCATAAACCAGATTTCAGAAAGAATTTGAAATTCATTACAAATGACAAAATTAACAGGTTTTTAATCAAAATGGGACAAAAACTTGCAAATTATTCCTATCCTATTTCCTCACTTTTCATGGAAAAATCCATCTATGAATTTATTGCCAGCACTGTGCACTTTGTACCCAAGTTAATATGGCTAACTGCATAATTATGTAACGGCAGATTTGAAAAACAATGATATGATAGGTGACCGTATTGGCAAACCATCGGGAATAAAATACAACCAAAATTATGTTTTTGCATATTTTGAAAGTCTTGTAAAATACAGGACATTCATTCATGGCCTCATTTGTTGATAAGATATAATAAAGCAGACAGACCTGTAGTCCAGTGGTTAACAAGTTGGACTGGTAATCTAGGGATCGCAGGTTCGATCCCCCATCTGACCCTAATAATATTAACAAACAGTCTTTCAGATGGGACTTTAAACCGTGCATGTAAAAGAACCAGAGGAGACTCTGGAATGGGTCTCCTGTCTGTATCATTGCACTATCCTCCAAAAATCTAAAATGACTTAATCTCTTCGGGAGGCGCCGCTCATATGGGCAACACACAATATAATAATTTTGCACTTGTGTTGTATCTATTCACGAACATATCGAGACTTACCTATTTAAAAAATTGGCAATAAAATTTGGGTTATGGAGATCAGCTAATGTTTTGTTGGGATCACCTGAAATAAAGAAAAATAGGATTTAGTTAAAGCAAAGAATGTTTTTATATAACACTGTTTCCTGATAACAGGGTGTGGTCCTGTTTGTTTGATACTGGGGTGGGGGTTGTTATGTTATATTTTTTATATGTTATATTTTCGGGTTTTACGCCTGCATCAGCACCATTTTGGGTTATATCGCCGGCGGGCAGTATACCTAACAACACCTTTCCTGGGCATGGGTGGGGGTTGTACGTTACAATCTGCCTTTCCTAAATTAATTAACCACTGTTTGAATTCGTGCATAATAATGTGACTATAACATTTCCCCATTGGCTGATGCTTAGCAGACTATTTTGATGTAAATTACACATGTCTTAACAAAATACAACTGGATCATTATTTTTATGCAATTTCTTCATACAAGCATTAATTGCACATATATATGATATACTTAACCCTTAAAATGCTACATAGATCAGCTGTGGCGTGTCTGATCAGGATCTGTTCTTTGCTAGTTAGCCAAGTGGTTTAGCTCCACTATCTGACTAGCAAACAGCATAGAGCCTAGCTGATCAGATGGCACGTTCTAGCTCCACTATTTGACTAGCAAACAGCATAGAGCCTAGCTGATCAGATGGCATGTTCTAGCTCCACTATCTGACTAGCAAACAGCATAGAGCCTAGCACTGAACGTGCCATCTGATCAGCTAGCCTCTATGCTGTTTGCTAGTCAGATAGTGGAGCTAAACCACATGGCTCTAAAAAAAGCAACTTTCTTTGCTATTAGCAGGTTATGGGTCAAAAGCAATTTTCAATTTTTTTATTTCATTGTAGAATTCACACCAGTGTAAATCAAGCAACTCGATAACCCATTTCATTCTGGATACGCTGCGGCTGATTGGGATCTATGTTGTTTGCTACATAGCCAAGTGTCTTAGCAAGATCATCTGAATAGCAAACTGCATAGAGCCTGATCAGACCGCATGTTCCGTGGCGGCTGATCTGGCTCTATGTTCTTTGCAAATACTGTTTGAACAGTTTGAAATGGGTTAACGGTGATAATATTGTGTTGAAATAAATGAGATAATCTTTAATACATTCACTTCCATGCTCATTAAATAGCATACTTAAACAATGGAATAATTCCTTATTGTAATATTAATCTAAGCTGCGTACGATTTATTAGAGTAATTTATATAGATTTCACTACGACAATACATTTCCATAAAATTCATGCTAATAAATCTATGAAACATTCACTACTATGTAATTACAGTGCTGTAGCCAGAATCTGAAAATATCCGAGGCGACACCCCCATCCCCCTGGAATTTTATGGATGCTTGTCTGCATTCTGAAGGCAGTTTTATCAGAGTTTTCTTAAACCTGTGGTTACTTGCCAAATTCTAACCAAGGCGAGTGCCTCATTTGCCTCAGAGTGGTGGCTATGGGCCTGAATTAAAGTAGAACAACCTAATCATATTTCATGTAATTTTATGCAATTCAAATAATTCAATGAGACAAAATTATGCAATAATGCCAAGCGTAAGGTGATCTGACCGATACCTCGTGTTTCCTCACATGTTCGTGCTAAACGGTACAGTATCGGTACAGTATCGCTGATTGTATATCCAACGTACAAGTGTTACATTTAAAGAAATGAAACAAACCAGAAGTAAACTAATCTACAATATGTAATATACACCTACCAAACATTGGTAGACTGATCCTAATGTTTGGTTATTGATACCTGGATGAACAAAACCAAGCTTCTGTGTAACAACGATTTTCCCAGAGTTGCGATGAAGATATAAACATTGTTGAACGAGAGTTTTAGAAAATCACTGCCAACGACACCTCCCACATGTCAATTTATATTTTACGGCAATGCACTTCTATATATCGCCATATCATATACTGTACTCTACAATATTATTATATGGCATACAATACAGAATTACTGTGAAAGAGGAGGCTCGACGAGTGCATTGCATTGTATACATTGTGCTGTATATTACAATGTTAAATGCACCATCTATGTAGTTTATACAAATTTATTTTAGCTCGATTGCGAAACAAGTTCTTTCAATTTATATTAATCACTCTCGAGACCTCATTCTTGATGGAATCCATCGCCACGAGGGAGAGAGAAGAGGCATTTAGTGGAATTTAAATGCTTTGCCTAAGGGCACAATCGTAACGGCACTCCAAATCCGGGCCTTTCGAACGTGAAGCGAACGTGCTTCCATTGCGCTATCACGACTTCCACCATCTATATGGGGGGGGGGTAATTTTGCACATTTATAATTTGCGGAATTTCATAAGAGTAAGACTGACTACTGCTCATGACATCCCTATAATATTTATTTCGATACACTTTACGGTAGGGTAGACATGCTATTTTCGAAAACGGTCGTATGCCAAAAATATACCCCCCCCTGACAAAAGTGGTGCATTTTTAAAGTAATTCAGTGTATGTGTGCTTATATGCTGTCATACAGAGATTCTTTTCCTTTCCTTTCACAATTCCTAGAAATATATTAACTTTGCTTCTTTGTGAGTTCTCCAGAATCAATATCGTGTTTTACACTGAATCACAGAATAATGTCTGTAGACACAGGTGTAAATTGACACCCTTAATGACACTTCAGAGGGAAAGTTCCACTTCTGAAGCTGCTATATTCTCCCTATTAATTCTCGCCAAGTACCCTTATTTGCAGTGATTTTCTGGAATACTTCATAACGACATGCAGTTAATTGGCTATTATATGACTTTGTCCACCTATGTACCCTTTAATAAGCATGCATGAAACACAAGACACAACTGAAGGAACCACTCTGGTGAAGAAATTCTGACAAATTATGTAATCATTTGTTTTTCAACACTAATATGCATCTGAAGCATGCAAATAACAGAAAATAAATGCGACTCCCTTGATTAGAATTATTGTTACTAACATGCCATAATATGTAGCCAGACAGTTGTAGTTATCATGGAACCAGACTGTTGTAGTTATCATGGAACCAGACTGTTGTAGTTATCATGGAACCAGACTGTTGTAGTTATCATGGAACCAGACAGTTGTAGTTATCATGGAACCAGACTGTTGTAGTTATCATGGAACCAGACTGTTGTAGTTATCATGGAACCAGACTGTTGCAGTTATCATGGAACCAGACTGTTGTAGTTATCATGGAACCAGACTGTTGTAGTTATCATGGAACCAGACTGTTGTAGTTATCATGGAACCAGACTGTTGCAGTTATCATGGAACCAGACTGTTGCAGTTATCATGGAACCAGACTGTTGTAGTTATCATGGAATCAGACTGTTGCATTAATCCAAGAACCAGACTGTTGTAGAAATCATGGAACCAGACTGTTGTAGTTATCATGGAATCAGACTGTTGCATTAATCCAAGAACCAGACTGTTGTAGAAATCATGGAACCAGACTGTTGTAGTTATCATGAAACCAGACTGTTGTAAAAATCATGGAACCAGACTATTGAAGAAATCATGGAACCAGACTGTTGCAGTTATCATGGAACCAGACTGTTGTAAAAATCATGGAACCAGACTATTGAAGAAATCATGGAACCAGACTGTAGCAGTTATCATGGAACCAGACTGTTGTAAAAATCATGGAACCAGACTATTGAAGAAATCATGGAACCAGACTGTTGCAGTTATCATGGAACCAGACTGTTGTAAAAATCATGGAACCAGACTATTGAAGAAATCATGGTACCAGACTGTAGCAGTTATCATGGAACCAGACTGTTGTAAAAATCATGGAACCAGACTGTTGAAGAAATCATGGAACTAGACTGTTGCAGTATCATGGAACCAGACTGTTGTAAAAATCATGGAACCAGACTATTGAAGAAATCATGGTACCAGACTGTAGCAGTTATCATGGAACCAGACTGTTGTAAAAATCATGGAACCAGACTATTGAAGAAATCATGGAACCAGACTGTTGTAGTTATCATGAAACCAGACTGTTGTAAAAATCATGGAACCAGACTATTGAAGAAATCATGGTACCAGACTGTAGCAGTTAACCCTTTCAACCCCACAGGCCTCTAAATAGGCCGTCTCATCAGGATCTGCACTTTTTTGCCAGTAATAATTATTACTATTTTTAGATAAAATTACCCATTTTGATAAATGAACTGGTCCAAATGTAATTTTCTTATTAATTTATTGGTCTGAATATATCAAGCACCAGTCCATGTCAGTTACTTGGGGTTGAATGGGTTAAACATGAATCCACCTGCTATGAATCACACTGCTTCAAGATTGTTTGAATTATCATGGAATCTGGTAGCCATTGCGACAACCAGGAACTAGTCTCATTCAAATGCTACCATCCCACAGGCCATCTTACATGCCATCACTCTTTGGTAAATCATGCAAATAATCACACACTGAAAAATCTCCCGAGGCCAGAACTTCTGGATGCTGGGAACCAAAAATTCAACATGCTGTGTTTACCTCTACCTGTAAACCAGTCAATAGGAATGGTAATGACCTCTCCTGGTGAGAGAGGAGAACCGGTCATAGACGTGTCACCAATACTTGGTTTTATTGTTATTACTGAAAATATACAACAAGAATTGTTGACAAGCATTCCTTTGCCGTTCATGGAATCACGGTATATCGGTGAGTTTGTTTTTCTACAGAGAACTTAGCTCAATCAGTTTTTCTATCAAATGCATTGTGATTTATTTCTTTTTGAATAAACTAGTATCACCTCTTCTCTATAGTACTCACAGACGGATCTGTAGCCTAGTGGTAACACGCTGGACTGGTAATCCAGGGATCGCAGGTTCGATAACCCGTCTGACCCTAATAAAATTAACAGTCTTTCAGAGGAGACTTTAAGCCGAGGTCTTGTGTCGGTGCTGTACACTGTGCACGTAAAAGAACCAGAGCAGACTCTGGAATGGGTCTCTGTCTGTATCATTGCATTATCCTCCAAAAATCTTAAATGACTAATCTCTTCAGGAGGCATTGTTCATATGGGCAACCGGTAGCGACGATAAATAATCGTAAACACACTCTATAGTACTTGCTGAATCATACCTTCACCTAGACCTCCCGACTACTTCTGTAACCAAAGTGTGAGAACAGAGACATAATACACAAATAGTTCATAGGAAATTTTCAAACACAAGTGTCGCCCAAACATTTTCTAGTATTCATTTTTTAGCCTTTTATTTTCTGTAAGTGCCCCTTCAGACCGGGTGACTCAATTGTACTTCATACAATGAGAGTATTCCGGCTAAATAAACCTCCAAGTGAAGAGCATGACTTTCATTGGGCACTTGTTGGCACATGAAAGGCTTCATATCCAATAGAATTGTAGGGGTTCATATCTTCTGAACAACTTATAAACGCCTCGTTAATGTGAGCATAGTTATTGATAGGGATCTTTATGCCGTGCCCCGATACAAGTATTGTCAAAAAAAGGTTATCAATGTTATAAAAGCTTTGTCACAATCAATGCAAGTATTATGAATAAAGAATTTCGATGATCCGTCATAAATAGATATCAAAACTGGCAATTTAATCAAAGTCGCATTATGAATCCATCGCCTGATTTCTTATTCAATTAAGCAAAATTAAATAACTTTATAAACATTTTATGAAAAGTCGTAATCTTTATAAATTATTATGAAATGTCGTAATCTTTATAAATTAAATTATTTTATTAAACAAAAATTATAAAATTTATCTATCAAAATACCCAGTCTTTGATATTTTTAACTAAAAAATTAATTAACATGTAATTAAACGATTTGAAATAGTGATAATGATAAATACATCCTGAATACACAAAATCTTTCCATTTGATTTCTCACTGATACAGCCTGTACAAATGATAATCTTGAAAGATGGCTGAAAGAAACTATTTTTTTCAATCAGGAGCGGCATTACTTCCCTAGGTAGATTTTAATGAAACTGTCACATAAATGTAAACAGCCTTTCTCCCCAAAACAGCAATTATAAATCATAGTCCATTCATTGTATGGAACATCAGAAAACAACAGAGGGAATATTGCTATAATCATAAAACTTTTGTACAAAATTGCAAAACACTTATTATTCAATGATTAATTTGCTAATAGATCATTACAAATGTAACAATATCAGTGTATTGTATCAATCAACAATTTAAAATCAAATACCTTTTTCTAAATGTAAATCTAATCCCTTTTCTTTCATCGTTGCTTTTCTCAAATTAAATTTGTCTTTAAAAAATGTTCGTGCTACCATAGAGGAAACATAAATGAATAATTGATCCCTTTTTCCTAGGATCTATATATATATTCTATTCTATTCTATTCTCACATTTTAATAATATTCATTTTATCTGTTATACATAATGGTATGACTGGTTGCTGTATGACTGGTTGCGGAAAAAAAACAACAGAAAGACAAAATATGCCTTATTTTTGAGAAGCAATCTGCAGCAGGTGGTAAATCACTGATTAAACCTTCATTTCTGAAGAGTTCATACTTCATTTTTGAAGAGTACTCAGGGGCAGGTCATCAGACAAGAAATCAAGTAGAGATGCTGGAATGAAAATAGGGTGGAAGATAAAATTGTTTTGTTTCTGGAGAAATGATAAGTGCCATGATAAAGCTCATTTCTGTGATAATTATTGATAAATATCCAAGATCTAAGAAGCTAATTTGTCTTTAACGTATCTGGTCATGCAGGGAAACATTATTTACAAGGCTTGTTACTATTCATGTCAGCAAGTGAGTAAATCCCTAATGTTTTTATTGCCAGCCAGGGAAAGAGGAAGAAACAGACTTGCCAACAAAAAAATTCATTTTCATATTCTAAATTTGTGCGACTTACTGCAAACCAACAAAACATTTGTTTCAATTTCTACATTAAATAATTTACTGTCAACCAACACATTGACATATAGATTTACAAATTAATAATTTACTGCCAACAAACACATTTCCATATAATTGTACAAATTAATAATTTACTGCCAACCAACACATTTCCATATAATTGTACAAATTAATAATTTACTGCCAACAAACACATTTCCATATAATTGTACAAATTAATAATTTACTGCCAACCAACACATTTACATATAGTAAATTTATAAATTAATAATTTACTGCCAACCAACACATTTACATATAGTAAATTTACAAATTAATAATTTACTGCCAACCAACACATTTACATATAATTGTACAAATTAATAATTTACTGCCAACCAACACATTACATATAATTGTACAAATTAATAATTTACTGCCAACCAACACATTTACATATAGTAAATTTACAAATTAATATTTCACTGCCAACCAACACATTTACATATAGTAAATTTACAAATTAATATTTCACTGCCAACCAACATATTTACATCTCAATTTCTTGTTTTCACTACACGTACTTCTACTGCCCTACAAAGTACTATACATACACCACAAACCTCTCTTACAATATCAATATTAAACACTATCTAAGTAAATAATAGAATAAGTTATATACAAAAATACAGATATCTATGACCTAAACACGATTCCTAAAAGAAAATTGCAATTTGTAGTTTATTAAAACCCCGGACAGCATGGACACAGTACTTCTCAGTAGGTGAGCAGTAGGCTTAAGCAAACCAGTAAAGTGCTAATCCGCATCACCATTCAATATGAAACACATAAAACAGACTTAAAATAACGCCCCATTAATTTTGTGTGAATTTCGAAATTAACTTCACATAAAATTCAGACATTAAACCTTCAGGGTCTGGTGATAATGTTTTGATAGAATTTAACAGCATAAATAACAATGGGTTTTTCTGGCTATAAAAATTTCATTTTATATCATTCTGTATTAATAGTTTGAATAATAAACTACAAAATAATAGTTTAAAAAGATTCTGCGATACTGAATGTGAATTGACCTGTTACACATTTTTCATATTAAAGTTTAGCACGCAAAGTTAATAAACAATTCAAAGTAAACTTATAAATTTAATGTAAATTTGTAAATTCAAATTCAAATATAAAGAAGGCTAGTGATGATCAACAATGGTATGACGTAGATATGTTGGATGATAAAAACAATCGTATGACGTAGACATGTTGGATGATCAACAATGGTATGACGTAGACATGTTTGATGATTGACTAGGTTTGTATGTGATGTATGGTAGGTGATGATTGACTAGGTTTGTATGTGCTGTACGGTAGGTGATGATTGACTAGGTTTGTATGTGCTGTACGGTAGGTGATGATTGACTAGGTTTGTATGTGCTGTACGGTAGGTGATGATTGACTAGGTTTGTATGTGCTGTACGGCATGTTAATGATTGACTAGGTTTGTATGTGCTGTACGGTACGTAATGATTGACTAGGTTTGTATGTGCTGTACGGTAGGTGATGATTGACTAGGTTTGTATGTGCTGTACGGTACGTAATGATCGACTAGGTTTGTATGTGCTGTACGGTAGGTGATGATTGACTAGGTTTGTATGTGCTGTACGGTACGTAATGATTGACTAGGGTTGTATGTGCTGTACAGTAGGTGATGATTGACTAGGGTTGTATGTGCTGTACGGTAGGTGATGATTGACTAGGTTTGTATGTGCTGTACGGCATGTTAATGATTGACTAGGTTTGTATGTGCTGTACGGTACGTAATGATTGACTAGGTTTGTATGTGCTGTACGGCATGTTAATGATTGACTAGGTTTGTATGTGCTGTACGGTACGTAATGATTGACAATGATAACTCATTTACGAGTTCGAAATATGTAAAAAAAAATTAAACATTTTTTCTAATTTTCTCTAATTACCATTCTTAAAAGAAGTTTTAAAACTGCTTGATGAATAACAATAAAATGAGTGATTTCTGTCCTTGTTTGCACCCTTTTAATTGACAGTTTCTACTCCCCAGATAGACTCCCTGAATCACAATTAATACATGTTCACCCTTTCAGTATAATTGCTGTCCTTACCAATATTCTCCCAACTTGAATCTTTGATTGCCTCGTGAAACTGACTTGTCATATTTATTTGTGTTTCACAAGTCCCCATAGAAACAAAGCAATTTATGTATTTTACTTTGTCTTCTTAAAATGAATGAGTAAAATTATTATTAAGGTAATTAGTTTGGCATGTTGCAATTCAAACGTTTTTTCCCCCGTTATTCGTCAATGTATGGGCACAGTCCTCAACAGCATTCTAGAAAAATAAGAAAATTGGAAGCCACTTTGAGGCCCTAATCTGGTAGTAAAAACATTTGTCTTATAGGCGAGTGAGTATATATGATATTTACATTTTTTATTGTATGATCCAGATTACTTTCTGATTTTAACATTTAACTCAATCAGTTGCCATAGCAACCAACAATTTGGGTCCTATCGACATTGAACAAAGTGACATACATACTCTTTTCATTGAAATGTACTTGCATACTAAGTTTGAGGCTCCAGATTTATGGATGAAAAAATATATTTCCATTACCGTAGCAACCACATTTTTAGACTTTTCGACAAAACAAAATGAAGTGGATATTCTCTTCATTGCTATCTACCTACCTACCAAGTTTCATGAAGTTATCTGCAGCATTGTTCTAATGATCACACAACGAAGATTTTCTGGACTATTTTGGTGGGTGGGGTATTTAGATACTGCATATTTTGGTGGGTGGGGTATTTAGATACTGCATATTTCTAATGAAGGCAATACTGCTTTGTTATTATTTTCTAATAAATCCTGCAATGTTTTAATGGTTTTACCCATTTATTCATATTCGAAACATAGTATATATATATATATACAATTTGCACAATTCCAATGCGCTTAAACACTGGATGTTGTATGTATGTATGTATGTTCCATTAATGTCAAACCCCTTGCGGGGACGTAGACATGTTTTCCTGGGCAAGCTTAGCCGACCTAAGTGGTTAACCAGTACTAAGCAATGTGTGTGAGGTGCCTTGCTCAATGACACTACATACGTGGCCTGACCGAGTATCGAACCCGGGACGATATATTCCAGATCCGACGCTGGGATTTTATTACAAATAATGTTTGGGAGTTTTAAGAAATTCCCTGCATATTTGGAAATTCTATAATATTATGGTGAATATTTTATTAACCCCAAGCACTACCTTAAATGCTAAGAAGATATGTGTTTTCCATGACAAAATGTTAGACAAACAACCAATGGTTCCATTACACACAATAAATATACAAAATGTCTTAATATACTAACTAGCAAAACCAGGAAATCTCTATGACATTCGTTTGTTTAATTTTGCGATGAAAATACAATAAAAACCTACTTTCGTGGGCAATAAAAAAAACAGAATATAGTATTTAATTCCAGATGCAGGAGTAACCTGGCATATCAAGGGCAAGCAAATTGACACATCCAAGATAATTTAACATTGTTTCTGCTCCCCCCCCCCCCTCAATAGGTTCCTCTGATATTTTATGGCAGAGTTGGCTAAGTACCATCTGGATATGGAGATTACAATGGACATAAAACGGTGATAATGAAGCACTGCACACAGATCCAGCCTTGCTAGACCAATGTTTTTATTTTGGCCCATGAATGCTGTGGCCCCACCTGCTATCTGACTTTGCTTGGCAATCGATGTTTGTGATGGACTTTATTACAAATTGCCCACACCCCCTGCCAATAGAATGCTTCTAGAGTTGTTTTAATACATCATACTGCCAACGAAGGCCAAAAGGGAAAGAGGCATAATCATTCACCAACATTATTATACAGACATAAAACTTGTGTTAGTTCAATGTAAAGGTTTGAATATGGATTCAAATAAGTTCACTTTAGGCACAGAGTATTGTTGAAGCTTGAAAATGGAAAAGGCTTACAAGGCTACATCTCAACGGAACGGACTTAAAAAACCAATCATCTAGCTGGAAATGGGTCATAAATATACACCTTGATAGAACAGATATAGAACCAAACAAATCCATACAACAGGATTAGAACAAAACAAGATGGAATATACTTCAATCAAATAATCAAACACCACAATGTAATAGAGATAGAAGCAACTCGATGTAATGGGCTTAGAATCAAACACCACAATGTATAGAGATAGAAGCAACTCGATGTAATGGGCTTAGAATCAAACACCACAATGTAATAGAGATAGAAGCAACTCGATGTAATGGGCTTAGAATCAAACACCACAATGTATAGAGATAGAATCAACTCGATGTAATGGACTTAGAATCAAACACCACAATGTATAGAGATAGAATCAACTCGATGTAATGGACTTAGAATCAAACACCACAATGTAATAGAGATAGAACCAACTCGATGCAATGGACTTAGAATCAAACACCACAATGTATAGAGATAGAAGCAACTCGATGTAATGGGCTTAGAATCAAACACCACAATGTATAGAGATAGAACCAACTCGATGCAATGGACTTAGAATCAAACACCACAATGTATAGAGATAGAACCAACTCGATGCAATGGACTTGGAACCAACTCGATGCAATGGGCTTAGAATCAACTTGATGCAATGGACTTAGAACCAACTCGATGCAATGGACTTAAAACCAACTTGATGCAATGGACTTAGAACCAAATACCTTGATGCCACAGGCAAAGTAGACCCAAAACCTCAATTGAATAGGTATTGGACCTGCAGACATCTTCAAATCATGTATATTTTCATCATGTTTGGCTACACATGTAGTTTCAAATCGATAAGTTGCCTGGTTATATATGATTTGTGTTTGCTATGTCACATGGAAACATACCTGTGAGTGGACCAGCTACACCGGACATCACCCAAGGCTCACCAGCTTGAAGAACAGATTCCCCTGTGGTGACAAGCGACGGAATATCACCTGCAATATACAGAATAATAGAAGATGAAACAAAATCATCGAAAATAGAACAGCATAATGTCAAAGACAATTGTGATGGTTTGGAGCCCAGGTGACAAGTTCATACACACTGTTAGAGTACATATCTGTAAATTGCAAGGAGCCATACTACAGCTATCCATGAGAACAGATTATGGTTGGCATAAAGAGGTGGATGTTGAGGAGAGGTTGTATATATGGAATTGTACTACTGTTCAAGATTGGAAATATGTCTGCTACAGAAATGTGGGTGTTGATGAGAGGTGGCTGATGATGAGGTGGCTGATGATGAGTGGTGGCTGTTGATGAGTGGTGGGTGTTGATGAGAGGTGGTTGTTGATGAGTGGTGGGTGTTGATGAGAGGTGGTTGTTGATGAGTGGTGGGTGTTGATGAGTGGTGGGTGTTGATGAGAGGTGGTTGTTGATGAGTGGTGGGTGTTGATGAGTGGTGGGTGTTGATAAGTGGTGGGTATTGATGAGTGGTGGGTGTTGATGAGTGGTGGGTGGTTGATGAGTGGTGGGTGTTGATGAGTGGTGGGTGTTGATGAGTGGTGGTTGTTGATGAGTGGTGGGTGTTGATGAGTGGTGGGTGTTGATGAGTGGTGGTTGTTGATGAGTGGTGGGTGTTGATGAGTGGTGGGTGTTGATGAGTGGTGGTTGTTGATGAGTGGTGGGTGTTGATGAGTGGTGGGTGTTGATGAGTGGTGGTTGTTGATGAGTGGTGGGTGTTGATGAGTGGTGGGTGTTGATGAGTGGTGGTTGTTGATGAGTGGTGGGTGTTGATGAGTGGTGGGTGTTGATGAGTGGTGGTTGTTGATGAGTGGTGGGTGTTGATGAGTGGTGGGTGTTGATGAGTGGTGGTTGTTGATGAGTGGTGGGTGTTGATGAGTGGTGGGTGTTGATGAGTGGTGGTTGTTGATGAGTGGTGGGTGTTGATGAGTGGTGGGTGTTGATGAGTGGTGGTTGTTGATGAGTGGTGGGTGTTGATGAGTGGTGGGTGTTGATGAGTGGTGGTTGTTGATGAGTGGTGGCTGTTGATGAGTGGTGGCTGTTGATAAGAGGTCGATACTTCTAAGATACAACTGTATAAATCAGACAAACAAAAACACTATACTGAAAGCATGATGTTCACCAAATCATAATTTTCATGCGAAGATATATATATATTTTTGAGGGCTTGCCTCTGTAGAAAACCTCTTAAACATATAGTTTATGGCCCCCAGTTTCTAATGAAACACACTGAATTCTGTACTGTACTCATGAATACAGTATATGCTGTATATTTCTGACATTATGTGAGCATTAAGTCAGCTTTTATATGATAGTATCTTTATTAATATTCAAATTTGCCTTGGCATTAATATATTAGCCATAAAATCCAGCAGTATAATAACAATGACACATATAACACGAATCAACTGTTGCCCAAATTTCCATTTCTAGTACAATATGCACAGAATAGAACAACAAACAGTCTTTCTGGATTGTCGGTACAATTACACTTCTTGGAGCAATCTTCCTGGTGGGTTTTCGCCGGGCACTTCGGTTTCCTCCCACACTAATGACCACATTTACACTTTCATCCGTGCTAACAAGATTGATTAATATAAGTTGTTAAAACTTGCTTTGCAATCGTTGTAAAATGAATAAAGTTTTTAAAAAAAACAACCCAAAACACCCCAATCTTCCTGGATAATTATTTAGCAGTGATATAAACCACAGACCTCTAAATAGGCTTACAAAAAGTGTAGATCCAGATGAGCCGGCTCATCACGAGCCAGTAATATTACTATTTTTAGACAAAATTATCCATTTTGATAAATGAATTAGTTCAAATGTAATTTTCTTATTAATTTATCGGTCTAAATATATCATGGACCAGTCCATGTTGGTTACCTGGTGTTGAATGGGTTAGGGAAAAAATGATTGGAAAAAATCAATCCCAATTAAAAAAAAAAAGTTTTTTTCTAAGTTGCATAAACGAGTCCTTGTCTAATTGGGCAAAGTAACTGATGGAAGGGTCGTGTAGGGTCAGACCCTATTTCTCACATGCCATGGTTCACTGTGTGAGATTGATCATTGCACTAGATGGCGGTTCCCGTCACAAAGACTGAACAACCGTGAACAATTGAGCTGAGGACAGCATTCACCAATTATATTGTCATCTGTATTATTCTCTTCCTGGGTGAAAGATGGTTCAACTTGGCCTAGTATTAAAAAGAAAAATTCCCATGTCGGCAGAAATATGATGGATGCTCGACTGTTTGGTAAAAGGGTGGTGGTATTGCCGTCATTAATTCATTAAATGTTTTAATAGCAAACACAGTGCATTTTTAATCCCTAAAAAAAGACATTGAAAAGTTTGCTGATCGGAAGTCGCGATAAAAAGGACACATTTATCGCAAAATCTCCAAAATAGAGTCAATAACGCTCCTAGATAATTATCGCATGTATTTTACACACTGTGTGAGAAATGGATTTCCTTTTCAGACACAAGAATTTACAAGATAATGTAGTCCCGATGCCTAAACGGCAGTGATTTGCAAAACAAGGGTTTTGATTCAAACCATTGTAAATTCACCGTATACATATACATGAACACATAATATAAAGAAGTAGATACAAAGATTTGTGTAGAGTTTTAACAGTGCATTGAATGTGTCATTGATTTCTATATAATAGTTTTATTTCTAAGTTCTACTGAACATTCTTAGTTCTGCTAAACATTCTTAATTCTGCTAAACATTCTTAGTTCTGCTAAACATTCTTAGTTCTGCTAAACATTCTTAGTTCTACTAAACATTCTTAGTTCCACTAAACATTCTTAGTTCTACTAAACATTCTTAGTTCTGCTAAACATTCTTAGTTCTACTAAACATTCTTAGTTCCACTAAACATTCTTAGTTCCACTAAACATTCTTAGTTCTGCTAAACATTCTTAGTTCTACTAAACATTCTTAGTTCTGCTAAACATTCTTAGTTCTGCTAAACATTCTTAGTTCTACTAAACATTCTTAGTTCTACTGAACATTCTTAGTTCTGCTAAACATTCTTAGTTCCACTAAACATTCTTAGTTCTGCTAAACATTCTTAGTTCTACTAAACATTCTTAGTTCTACTGAACATTCTTAGTTCTACTGAACATTCTTGGTTCTACTGAACATTCTTAGTTCCACAGAACAGTCTTAGTTCTACTGAACATTCTTAGTTCTACTGAACATTCTTAGTTCCACAGAACATTCTTAGTTCCACAGAACATTCTTAGTTCTACTGAACATTCTTAGTTCTACTGAACATTCTTAGTTCTACTGAACATTCCTCTTAGTTCTACTAAACATTCTTAGTTCTACTGAACATTCCTAGTTCTACTAAACATTCTTAGTTCTACTAAACATTCCTAGTTCTACTAAACATTCTTAGTTCTACTAAACATTCTTAGTTCTACTAAACATTCTTAGTTCTACTAAACATTCTTCTTAGTTCTACTAAACATTCTTAGTTCTACTAAACATTCTTAGTTCTACTAAACATTCTTCTTAGTTCTACTAAACATTCTTCTTAGTTCTACTAAACATTCTTAGTTCTACTAAACATTCCTAGTTCTACTAAACATTCTTAGTTCTACTAAACATTCTTAGTTCTACTAAACATTCTTAGTTCTATAAGAGTATTCTTGGGTCTACTTTGGAAGTTTTTAAAAATATTCAGCAATCTACGATCTGAAACCATATATATATATATATATATTATAGAAATAGAGAAAACTGGAGAATAACTTTTAAGCTGTAGACAAACATTTATATATCTGATGTATATACATTTTAAATGGTTTCAAAGGGTTGTGTTCTCTACCTCAGACAGATGAAACAAACCACCATGACCATACATATAGATCTGACAACTTCATATTCTTCACCGAGTGTAGTACCACTAGATAATATCTCTCTTAGTCTAATTCAACGAGACACCCCACCCTTAAACATTGTCTCAAAAGGAATTTCTCACTTTGAACTTTTGCAAAGACCAACTGCGCAGACAACACTTCAAACTCCCAATATTCCTTGTAAAAACCTCTCCTGGCCTCAAGCAAGATTGATCTTTTGAATAAAATTCTTAATCACGAATTCAAAATTCTTTAATCGGACGGATGACAAATCTATGTTATTTATATATTCGTTTATTACAACTTCGATTTGGTTCAAATACAAAGAATAAAATCCAAGTGAGTCAACTTAGTCGCATTAAAATCTTAATGAAATGTTTAATTGTGATTGAGGCGGTACTTGAAGTGTCTTTATTCCTTAAAGTAAGGCGAACGCCGAGCAATGTCAAATACACTAATTTGAAATATACAAATTTCCACCCTACAACTGACTAGCCATAGCCATAGGGTTATCTAAAATGTTTGACATATTTTCAATAAGGTCTTTTTCTTTGATTGAAGTTCAATACAAGATAGAAACAAGTCATTTCCGACCCCTGCCTGACTCATATACACCTGTATTTAACAAAATATTTTTCTCAATGGCTGATCATTGTGACTGCCAAATACCTGTCCCAGCCTATTCTACAACTATTAACTTCGACTAACATTAGATCTATCTCTGGTTATATCAACTTGTCTTAAACCATAACAGATCATGCTATTTCCCAATAGTCCTTGTTTTACTCTGTTCTGTGATTCTAGATGATTGCGAATTTGCAAAATGAAAAAAACATTGGGACTGAAAATACCAAGGATCAATCAGCCAATGGAACTTGTGAAAATATACACAATATAGATCATGAAAACGTGACATCTAAAATAGGCACTTAAAGCATAGTTCTGTTATGAAGATGCTGCAAAGATATTTGTGCGCACTTAGGATATTTAACTCTAGTGCAAGACAAGACTATAATTGTTTTTATGCAAATTGTCTGTTTAATGGCATGTGATGCCAAGTTGCATTTGATGCACCTGTGTCCAATCGAAGAACGCCTCCCAATCAGCCTGCATGAACAGAACAACATTGTGAGGAATAATTCTCTCTATTTTTGCCTCCATACAGAATAAGAAATATATGATCTTATATTGAATGGTGATTTCATGCCATATAATATGAAACAAGTTTTTAATTTTTGGTATTGTGTGTTTTACGTTTATTTATCGTCGCTACCGGTTGCCCATATGAGCGACACCTCCTGAAGAGATTAGTCATTTTAGATTTTTGGAGGATAGTGCAATGATACAGACATATACCCATTCCAGAGTCTCCTCTGGTTCTTTTACGTGCACGGTGTAAAGCACCGACACGAGACCTCAGTTTAACATCCCATCTGAAAGACTGTTAATTTTATTAGGGTCAGACGGGGGATCGAACCTGCGATCCCTGGATTACCAGTCCAGCGTGTTACCACTGGACTACAGATCCGTCTTTAATAAGCAACACATTTTTTTAGTTCCAAGTTTGTTTTTTTATGCAATCAGGAGTAAATTTATTTTATCATCGTATTTCTGCACAAAATAATTTGTCATTTCGCCAAAAGTCAGAGAAAAAATTGTCATGGAGTTACTTTGCATTTTTGGCTTCCATACTGCTTTTTAATCGTCGTCTGTCTTATCATTAATGCTATTACCCATTTTGATAAATGAACTGGTCCAAATGTAATTTTCTTATTAATTTATTGGTCTAAAAATATGATGCACCAATCCATGTCAGTTACTTGCTGTTGAAAGGGTTACCCCATTAATTTACAAATTATTAGGATTATTCTCTCAACCAATCAGAATCCTTCCGGTTGTATTACACATGTGTACATACAAAATAATATGTGATGACGTTGTGCAACTGTATTTAGAGAGATAATGTAAGAAAGAATGGGGGATGTAGAGAGCAGTCTAGACAAGAATTAAACGTGGTGAGCGAATAACTATATGTTCTTCCTACTGAGGTGCGTTCCTAAGCTGGAATTCAAACCATGGCCTTTATTCAAGACAACTTGAAAATTTGTGTTTAAGGTATTTAAAAAGTTAATGTCACTGATGGGTCAAGAATATTTATAGAAATTGTTGCAGACAGGTTACTCTGTAGGTTGTGGCACTACACTAAAGTTTAAACTTATTTTACAGATGGTACGGTGGTCGCCAGATCGGACAGGTGGGTTTTCTCCGGGTACTCCGGTTTCCTACCACACGAATGACCTCATTTACCCTTTCATCCGCGCCAACGAGAGTGATTAATATAAGTTGTTAAAACTTGCTTCGCAATCGTTGTAAAATAAATAAAGTTTAAGCAAGATTAAAGATGTTGAAAGTGCTGGTCCAAATTGATGGACAAATTGTTAATGTAGACAATATGTTCTATTATGTTATATTTCGGGTTTTACGCCTGCATCAGCACCATTTCGGGCTATATCGCCGGCAGGCAGTTTACTTAACAACACCTTTCCTGGGCAGGCTCCAGCGGTTAACCAGTACTTGGGTGCACCAACCTCCGTAAGAAACTGCCAACTTTTTCATATAAATGAGACACGGCCTGAGCGGGGCTCGAACCCGTGACCATCAGTGATGATAGGTTACAGTGGTATACAAGTCAGCGACCTTAACCACTCGACCTCGGAGGCGGACCTTAATGTAGACAAATATATACACAATGTACTGATAAATAGTAGCTGTGCAGTCTTTGCAAATTGAAATTACACCTCAGAGAGCAAAAACAGGTTAACCGACAAAGAATAACTTGACACAAACACAAAACATAAACGTAACATGTTATTGCACAGCTGTGACAAATAGCTGTTGCATGTATGATGTCATTAATTTGTTCATTGCATCCATGACCTATAGCCCTACCTGCAGCAGTGCCATTTGTGGTGAGTTCTGTGTATTCTTCTTTAGAATCTACTGATGGCTGACTAGAAGAGTTATCCTTGACTTGGTTCAGCAAGGGACTACGATGGTTACTGAGTGAGTGGATCTCTTGTAATACCCTGAAACAGAACATGTACAAGTAAATGATACTGCTGCAAACATTATGGAAATGACTGATGTTTATGATTACAATACAGACACAGAAATTCTGCTGGAAAAGATGCGAGACTTGGTGAGCTTTGAACATGAGATTCATTGTGTATGTTCCTTTAATTTCAAACCCCTCGCAGGGACTTAGACATGTTTTCCTGGGCAGGCTTAGCTAACCTAAGCGATTAACCAGTACTAAGCAATGTGTGTGAGGTGCCTTGCTCAATGACACTACATACGTGGCCTGGCCGAGTATCGAACCCGGGACCGTTCGATTCCAAATCCGACGCTCTACCACTGGACAACGGACGCCACATTGTGCTGTTTAACAACTCCACTGCATAGCATAGCCACACCAGGTTGTTTTATCAGGAGCCCTGGGATGTGCAACAATGGTGATAAAGTAGATAAATAAACTTTATAGAAGTTTATTTATCATCGCTACTGGTTGCCCATTTGATCGATGGGCAGTTTACCTAACAACACTATTCCTGGGCAGGCTACAAACAACTATTTGGTCCACACCAACCTCCGTAAGAAACTGCCAACTTTTTTCATATAAAGAGACATGGTTTGAGTGAGGTTCAAACCTGTGACCCTCAGTAATCATAGGTTACAGTGGTATACAAGTCAGTGACCGTAACCACTCGACCATACATCAAATATAGTTTAGTGATTTTTATAGCATAGATAAAACTGCACCACTATATTCTTGAAATACCCAGGAGCAAACACCATTCCTCAATGAACATAATTATACATGTAAAGAAATAAAACATATTTTAGCACTAGATAAATTGAGGAATTTTGTTTTCATCATAACCATTGACCTACGAAAGTGAATATTTACTTTCCCATAATATTCATGCATGTTATATACATCAAATTTATGAAATAGAAAGTGGAAAAATGAATGAAAGATATAAAATAGATGCTCGTTTAACAGCAATTTATGGTGTTCTTATAGCTATATCTTCATTTGCTGTAATTGACTACATCATATAAAAATTATAAAAATACATTACTTTCTTTGACAAACAAAATATGGAAATAAAAGTGAATGTTTATTGACAATAGCTACTAAAACTGCACATCATTTTGACAATAGGCATTTACATTGTAAAATCTTTAGGTAGGGAAACTGTTAGTTCATTGCTATATTTCTCATACAAACTGTGGTGGTGGGGGGTGGGGGGTAGGTGGGGTGGAGGTGGAGAAGGGGGTGCCGTTTTATTATCAATTGTATTACTTTGACAATAACAGTAATTTGTTGTTTTTATATCACTAATTTTGAGGGGCAGCACCCACACTAGGACGGGGAATGAAGATCCGTCACTTATATACTGCAGTGTTACTGCAACACGCCAATCTATTGTACCGGTAACGCAATTTCCCAGAGCAGTGAAAGGACCGAGCTTAAAAAATCCTGGGAGGAAGTGGTGACAGGTGTTTGTTGGACATGCACCAGTAGAATTAGTTACACTTTGGTGAAGAGGCCTATAGCAGATACATCAGTTGTATAATTGTGCACATTACTAAAAACAGATGGCAGTATGGGCATGATTTTCTATATAAAACAATATTAATACTTTGTGTTGTTTTATCCTAAATTCAGATAACGAAAATAAATGTTTAACTACAGTATACATATATAAATGTTGATAATAATTGAGTGTGTGTTTTACGTTTATTTATCGTCGCTACCGGTTGCCCATATGAGCGACGCCTCCTGAAGAGATTCGTCATTTTAGATTTGGAGGATAGTGCAATAATACAGACAGAGACCCATTCCAGAGTCTCCTCTGGTTCTTTTACGTGCACGGTGTAAAGCACCAACACGAGACCTCTGTTTAACGTCCCATCTGAAAGACTGTTAATTTCATTAGGGTCAGACGGGGGATCGAACCTGCGATCCCTGGATTACCAGTCCAGCGTGTTACAACTGGACTACAGATCCGTCTGTTTATAATAATTGAATACAAACATTAAATTTCTGTACACTTGATGATGCAACATAAATTTTCTCACATATTTAAATTCATATATTTACGAATAATTTCTCATTTTATGCAAACTTTATAAAGGGAATAAAATCTACAAACAATTTTAACACACAGAAATCCTTCCAAGCCATTAAAAAATGTACGGATTTTATGCTGGACTTAATTTCATCGCAACCTGTAATTTTCAAATTTTGTTTCCATAGTAACCAATGAAGCTCAATACAAACCTCGTCTGTCAAATGTCAGCTTTCGAAATTTATGTTAAGGCTAAATCCGTCAATAATGAACTACTACAAAATTTATATCCAAAATATGCTCATGTGATATTCCGAAATTTGTAACATCATCATAGTCTCTCAACACGAATGTAATTATAAACGTATACCCAAAATATTTTAAAGTAAAATGTCCAAAAGGTTTTTGACACCGTATTTTTGGTTTTTTGCTGTAAGCCCAGTGTAACGTGTTCGCTGACTTGGAACAATCTAACACGAACAGATAGACAATCCCCATTTACAATCCTGGCCGATAATATCCTACATTTCATGCATGTTTTCACTTCACTGTCTTTGACCCTTTATAGAAATATTTGTAGTTTATGAAACCAACCTAGCTGATACATCAACGATTACACCGTAATCTTTCATTCCAGTAAAAAAACCAACAGCATCGTAAAATTGTATCTGCATACTTTTATTAAAACTTTTATTATTTACGAAAGAAACATTAGAAATACAATACAATAACCCCCCTATATAAGCCTTTATCATAAATCTATACATGCGTTTTGTCTCTAATATATGACCTAGATTTTTTTCCATTCAAAAAGGGCACAAGGCGAACAATCAAAGATAGTGAGATAATCTTGCGCAGCATTGAAAATCAGTGAGATTTACAAGATTTTGTCTTCAGACGAGCAGTAAATGAGCCGTATACGTGCTCATGAACTCGTTAACAAATCTTATTAATTGTAAGAAACAATTAATTTGTATGCTTCATCGTATTTTTTCAAAGCGGAAAATAAGACAATGCAACGACAATAACCTGCTGATCTCGAACAGCAATTTGCAAACAAGAAACGCAAGTGACTTAACCCTTTCAACACCACAGACCTCTAAGTTGGCTTACAAAAAAGTGTAGATCCAGATGAGCCGGCTCGTGACGAGCCGTCTCATCAGGATCTGCACTTTTTTCAAGTAATATAACTTAGAAAAAAGATTACCCATTTTGATAAATGAACTGATCCAAATGTAATTTTGTTATTAATTTATTGGTCTAAAAATATCATGGAGCAGTCCATGTCAGTTACTTGGTGTTGAATGCACCAGTCCATGTCAGTTACTTGGTGTTGAATGGGTTAACAGTATTCCGTCATATTCTCGTAACTCACAATCTTTATAACTTCACCGATATAAATTATGACGTTCTTATTTCACAAATACAAAGTGTTGTTGTTTTGGATTACAGAGACACGTGTGGCAGAGAAGAAACAAAGGTGTTCCTACAGACGTTGTTTCACACACAGGCACACACACACTAAGTATACTACTATCCTTCCAGCTAAGCCAACTGGATAGCTTCCTCACTTGCAAGAATCTGAAGTTAGTATATCTCAATCTCGAGAGGCAAGTGGTAATGTTAATTTACTCAGACATATAGGGTTCGGCCAATCAGAGTGTCTGAGAAATTATGATTCGTCAAAATTTGAGGACCAGATTCGTATATAGGGTGCAGCCAATCAGGGAGCTTGATACCGATTTGAAATCGGAGAAAATATTGATAATATTGGGTACAGACGTTAATAAGTTTGGTGATCAATATTGCTTCAATTCACCTCAGCAAACTGACACAAGTTTGATCTTCGGACATGGAAGAATGTATAGGATGGTGCAGTTCTGTGGTCACAAGATTGAACCTATCCCTCATGAAAGCATGGCACAACAAAACAACAACAACAACAACAACAACAACAAGTTTCTCATATTTAGACAACATAATCTTAAATGGAAAGTATTTGTTTTTTACACATAATGTCAGTTTGGATTTTTAGGAGTCTGGTGTTCCTGTCAAAATTTTGTTTTGCATTTCAATACAATAAACAAATTTCATAACATAATTATAGGACTGCAATTTTGTGTTTTATGTTTATTTATCGTCGCTATCGGTTGCCCATTTGAGCGAGGCCTCCTGAAGAGATTAGTCATTTTAGATTTTTGGAGGATAGTGCAATGATACAGAGAGAGACCCATTCCATAGTCTCCTCTGGTTCTTTTACGTGCACGGTGTAAAGCACCGACACAAGACCTCGGTTTAACGTCCCATCTGAAAGACTGTTAATTTTATTAGGGTCAGATAGGGGATCGAACCTGCGATCCCTTGATTACCAGTCATTACCACTGGACTACAGATCCATCTGTAGGACTGCAATTAGATAACCACTATGCTATTATTGGTTTTTATCAACAGCTCATTAATTTTCATGAAAATCAATAAGATGCATTTGCTTTTAATTAATTTTTCTTTTTTTTCGCCTCGAGGCGAGACAAAAATACTAATAGAGCCCGGCCCAGTAATAGCTTGTTTAATCACAAACTATCAATGTTATATTATACATATATTCAAGGAAACATTGGTCAGAGGCTATCAAAATTTTCTCTGATTACAAAATCAGTTTCAAGCTTTCTGGTTGGTAAAGCTGAGTGCAAGTTGCCGTCTCATCCAATCAAATCGCATTATTTTATTTTTTCGAGATCTCAGCTGACTTCTCACCATTGTCTTTTTTTCTCTCTAAATAAACAAGAAAACGAAAACAGAATGCACGCAGGTTCTGTTTGCAGAAGTTGAATGCATGGTCCTGTCCACTGCAATAAAACACAGTAGCATGCCATATGACAGTTTCCAAATGGGTCTCTCTCTATTCACACACAAATATCTGTCAATAACTCTGGCCACCATTCTCCAGCTCTCCACTAATTATTATACGCCATAAAACCCCTCTTAACTTGAAGTGGAAGCTCGTTGCACTAAACAATAACAAATTACCCTAATGGAGTGCCGGCTTTGGGAAATATGGAGAATTATCCGTAATAACCTTCCATTTGTATTTATTGTTCTGCCCGACAGCATAAGGCAAGGAGGAATAATGTTTTCAATACATAAACCGGTAATATTTCATGAAAATACACAATAAGGACGACTACAACAAAAACGTATTAATCACGAAAAGTGCTCCATACGGCAATGCTACAGGAAGCACGGGTGTTACAGGAAGCACGGGGCTCCAAATGGTCAAATGTGGACTACCGGTAATATCTGGATTTAGCAGTGTGCTGTTGTAAACACAATAGAAACCGAGTAAACAGTGATTAGAATGTTTCCTGTATATGGCACCGATATCTTTTACTTTATTCCCACAACCATCAATTAATTTATCAAAATTCATCTTTTATGACATGACATGACATGACATGACATGACTGACTGACTGACTGACTGACTGACTGACTGACTGACTGACTGACTGACCTTCATAGAGATTTAGGTTAATATACTATTATATCTCCATACAAACGACAGCCATTTAACCATTTCCTTCATAGAGATTTAGGTTAATATACTATTATATCTCCATACAAACGACAGCCATTTAACCATTTCCTTCATAGAGATTTAGGTTAATATACTATTATATCTACATACAAACGACAGCCATTTAACCCTTTCCTTCATAGAGATTTAGGTTAATATACTATTATATCTCCATACAAACGACAGCCTTTTAACCCTTTCCTTCATAGAGATTTAGGTTAATATACTATTATATCTACATACAAACGACAGCCATTTAGCTATCATGCAGTGGATAAGTAGTCGCCATATCTATCCCACCTCCATAGATATTACTGGGACTACATGAGATTCCGGCCTTTATTATGAACATTGGTTTAGCTACTACATTGTCAAGGTATGTGGTATTGGTAATGGCGTCAAGAGGTGCTTCTATGAGGGAAAGGGTTAAGCAGCCAGCCAAGGGAATCACAGAAAATGGCTGTTTAGCACAGGTGGCTGCTTATAATAATACCAGTTTTACTGTATATAGGGTAATATTGAATAAGCATATTAAACATTCTTCTCCAGAATATCAGACAAGTTTCACAAAGTAACAGTGATATATCCCAGACTTATGTGTATCAGACAAGTTTCACAAAGTAACAGTGATATTTCCCAGACTTATGTGTATCCGACAAGCTTCACAAAGTAACAGTGATATATCCCAGACTTATGTGTATCAGACAAAGTAACAGTGATATATCCCAGACTTATGTGTATCAGACAAAGTAACAGTGATATATCCCAGACTTATGTGTATCAGACAAGCTTCACAAAGTAACAGTGATATATCCCAGACTTATGTGTATCCGACAAGTTTCACAAAGTAACAGTGATATATCCCAGACTTATGTGTATCAGACAAAGTAACAGTGATATATCCCATACTTATGTGTATCCGACAAGCTTCACAATGTAACAGTGATATATCCCAGACTTATGTGTATCAGACAAGTTTCACAAAGTAACAGTGATATATCCCAGACTTATGTGTATCCGACAAAGTAACAGTGATATATCCCAGACTTATGTGTATCAGACAAAGTAACAGTGATATATCCCAGACTTATGTGTATCCGACAAGTTTCACAAAGTAACAGTGATATATCCCAGACTTATGTGTATCAGACAAGCTTCACAAAGTAACAGTGATATATCCCAGACTTATGTGTATCCGACAAGCTTCACAAAGTAACAGTGATATATCCCAGACTTATGTGTATCCGACAAAGTAACAGTGATATATCCCAGACTTATGTGTATCAGACAAAGTAACAGTGATATATCCCAGACTTATGTGTATCAGACAAGCTTCACAAAGTAACAGTGATATATCCCAGACTTATGTGTATCCGACAAGCTTCACAAAGTAACAGTGATATATCCCAGACTTATGTGTATCAGACAAGCTTCACAAAGTAACAGTGATATATCCCAGACTTATGTGTATCCGACAAGCTTCACAAAGTAACAGTGATATATCCCAGACTTATGTGTATCCGACAAGCTTCACAAAGTAACAGTGATATATCCCAGACTTATGTGTATCCGACAAGTTTCACAAAGTAACAGTGATATATCCCAGACTTATGTGTATCAGACAAGCTTCACAAAGTAACAGTGATATATCCCAGACTTATGTGTATCCGACAAAGTAACAGTGATACCAGACTTATGTGTATCAGACAAAGTAACAGTGATATATCCCAGACTTATGTGTATCCGACAAGTTTCACAAAGTAACAGTGATATATCCCAGACTTATGTGTATCAGACAAAGTAACAGTGATATATCCTAGACTTATGTGTATCAGACAAAGTAACAGTGATATATCCCAGACTTATGTGTATCCGACAAAGTAACAGTGATATATCCCAGACTTATGTGTATCCGACAAGCTTCACAAAGTAACAGTGATATATCCCAGACTTATGTGTATCCGACAAGCTTCACAAAGTAACAGTGATTATATCCCAGACTTATGTGTATCCGACAAAGTAACAGTGATATATCCCAGACTTATGTGTATCAGACAAGCTTCACAAAGTAACAGTGATATATCCCAAACTTATGTGTATCCGACAAGCTTCACAAAGTAACAGTGATATATCCCAGACTTATGTGTATCCGACAAAGTAACAGTGATATATCCCAGACTTATGTGTATCCGACAAAGTAACAGTGATATATCCCAGACTTATGTGTATCAGACAAGCTTCACAAAGTAACAGTGATATATCCCAGACTTATGTGTATCCGACAAGCTTCACAAAGTAACAGTGATATATCCCAGACTTATGTGTATCCGACAAGTTTCACAAAGTAACAGTGATATATCCCAGACTTATGTGTATCCGACAAGCTTCACAAAGTAACAGTGATATATCCCAGACTTGTGTGTATCCGACAAGCTTCACAAAGTAACAGTGATATATCCCAGACTTATGTGTATCAGACAAAGTAACAGTGATATATCCCAGACTTATGTGTATCCGACAAGTTTCACAAAGTAACAGTGATATATCCCAGACTTATGTGTATCAGACAAGTTTCACAAAGTAACAGTGATATATCCCAGACTTATGTGTATCAGACAAAGTAACAGTGATATATCCCAGACTTATGTGTATCAGACAAAGTAACAGTGATATATCCCAGACTTATGTGTATCAGACAAAGTAACAGTGATATATCCCAGACTTATGTGTATCAGACAAAGTAACAGTGATATATCCCAGACTTATGTGTATCAGACAAAGTAACAGTGATATATCCCAGACTTATGTGTATCAGACAAAGTAACAGTGATATATCCCAGACTTATGTGTATCAGACAAAGTAACAGTGATATATCCCAGACTTATGTGTATCAGACAAAGTAACAGTGATATATCCCAGACTTATGTGTATCAGACAAAGTAACAGTGATATATCCCAGACTTATGTGTATCAGACAAAGTAACAGTGATATATCCCAGACTTATGTGTATCAGACAAAGTAACAGTGATATATCCCAGACTTATGTGTATCAGACAAAGTAACAGTGATATATCCCAGACTTATGTGTATCAGACAAAGTAACAGTGATATATCCCAGACTTATGTGTATCAGACAAGCTTCACAAAGTAACAGTGATATATCCCAGACAACAATTGTTTTCTTGCAAAGTTGTACAATGTTTTATTTTCGTCACAACATACATGCACATGTATATGCCAAGTATGTCATTAAAATGAATGATTTCCCATCAAGTGTGTTTACCTTTCGCATATCCTATACCATATAATTATGTATATACACCCAATCAAGGTTTGAGAGTTGGAAGGGGTGGGATGGGAGGTGGGGTGGAGGGCATTGTATATAGTATTATATCAAAATCTCTGGCAGCAGATACCTATTTCACATAACTATGTAGCATAGGTGGCTTACAAAAGTACAGGTCCAATAATTATAATGTGCTTGTCATCTGCACACTGAAATATTACAAAGTAAAGTTTAAGACAAGTGCAAAACTATTATGCAATAAATGAATGCAGCATCCGTTCTATCCGGAACATAGCACCTCTTTGCAATATTAACGATAAGCACATTTTAGTATTATTTCATGATCATAGCTACGTGTGCAACTTGCAATCTAGAGCATCAGAAATCAAACACACCAAAGCAGGCGCCATGTTCACAAATATCCGCATTGTTCACAAATATCCGCCATGTTCACAAATATCCGCCATGTTCACAAATATCTGCCTTGTTCACAAATATCCGCCAAGTTCACAAATACTCTGCATGTTCACAAATACTCTGCATGTTCACAAATACTCGGCATGTTCACAAATACTCGGCATGTTCACAAATAACAAATACTCGGCATGTTCACAAATACTCGGCATGTTCACAAATACTCGGCATGTTCACAAATATCCGCCAAGTTCACAAATATCCGCCATGGTCACAAATATCCGCCATGGTCACAAATATCCGCCATGTTCACAAATATCCGCCATGTTCACAAATATCCGCCTTGTTCACAAATATCTGCCAAGTTCACAAATACTCTGCATGTTCACAAATACTCGGCATGTTCACAAATACTCGACATGTTCACAAATACTCGACATGTTCACAAATACTCGGCATGTTCACAAATACTCGGCATGTTCACAAATACTCGACATGTTCACAAATACTCGGCATGTTCACAAATATCCGCCTTGTTCACAAATATCCGCCAAGTTCACAAATACTCTGCATGTTCACAAATACTCTGCATGTTCACAAATACTCGGCATGTTCACAAATACTCGGCATGTTCACAAATATCCGCCTTGTTCACAAATATCCGCCAAGTTCACAAATACTCTGCATGTTCACAAATACTCGGCATGTTCACACAAATACTCGGCAAGTTCACAAATACTCAGCATGTGCACAAATACTCGGCAAGTTCACAAATACTCAGCATGTTCACAAATACTCGACATGTTCTCAAATACTTGGCATGTTCACAAACGCTAGGCGTGTTCACAAACACTCGGCATGTTCACAAATACTCGGCAAGTTCACAAATACTCAGCATGTTCACAAATACTCTGCATGTTCACAAATACTCGGCATGTTCACACAAATACTCGGCAAGTTCACAAATACTCGGCAAGTTCACAAATACTCAGCATGTTCACAAATACTCGGCATGTTCTCAAATACTTGGCATGTTCACAAACGCTAGGCGTGTTCACAAACACTCGACATGTTCACAAATACACACCATGTTCACAAATACAAGCCATACAAAATACTTGGCATGTTCACAAATACACGCCATGTTCACAAATACAAGCCATACAAAATACACGCCATGTTCACAAATACACGCCATGTTCACAAATACACGCCATGTTCACAAATATCCGCATTGTTCACAAATATCCGCCATGTTCACAAATATCCGCCATGTTCACAAATATCTGCCTTGTTCACAAATATCCGCCATGTTCACAAATACTCGGCATGTTCACAAATACTCTGCATGTTCACAAATACTCGGCATGTTCACAAATACTCGGCATGTTCACAAATATCTGCCAAGTTCACAAATATCCGCCATGGTCACAAATATCCGCCATGTTCACAAATATCCGCCATGTTCACAAATATCCGCCTTGTTCACAAATATCTGCCAAGTTCACAAATACTCTGCATGTCCACAAATACTCTGCATGTTCACAAATACTCGACATGTTCACAAATACTCGGCATGTTCACAAATACTCGGCATGTTCACAAATACTCGACATGTTCACAAATATCCGCCTTGTTCACAAATATCCGCCAAGTTCACAAATACTCTGCATGTTCACAAATACTCTGCATGTTCACAAATACTCGGCATGTTCACAAATACTCGGCATGTTCACAAATATCCGCCTTGTTCACAAATATCCGCCAAGTTCACAAATACTCTGCATGTTCACAAATACTCGGCATGTTCACACAAATACTCGGCAAGTTCACAAATACTCAGCATGTTCACAAATACTCGGCAAGTTCACAAATACTCAGCATGTTCACAAATACTCGGCATGTTCTCAAATACTTGGCATGTTCACAAACGCTAGGCGTGTTCACAAACACTCGGCATGTTCACAAATACTCGGCAAGTTCACAAATACTCAGCATGTTCACAAATACTCTGCATGTTCACAAATACTCGGCATGTTCACACAAATACTCGGCAAGTTCACAAATACTCAGCATGTTCACAAATACTCGACAAGTTCACAAATACTCAGCATGTTCACAAATACTCGGCATGTTCTCAAATACTTGGTATGTTCACAAACGCTAGGCGTGTTCACAAACACTCGGCATGTTCACAAATACTCGACAAGTTCACAAATACTCAGCATGTTCACAAATACTCGGCATGTTCTCAAATACTTGGCATGTTCACAAACGCTAGGCGTGTTCACAAACACTCGGCATGTTCACAAATACACACCATGTTCACAAATACAAGCCATACAAAATACTTGGCATGTTCACAAATACAAGCCATACAAAATACACGCCATGTTCACAAATACACGCCATGTTCACAAATACACGCCATGTTCACAAATACACAACCGTTTTAATAAATACTAAGATTCATGAACACATGGCATTACAATCTATTACACGATTCCTAAATAATTAATATTTGTCTGATTTTGTCCAATTTGTTCCTTTTTATTGGCATAACATTATAACAACAATAACATTATAATCACTTAACATTAATTAATTATAATCGTCTCATGAAGCCAAACACAAAAATTAGACAGTGTAACCCTAAAACACCAAAATATATCTTGTTAATATTTACTTTTTTCATTTTCATGTTTACATTTAGATCAACAAAGTCTTATCAGAATTCTAAATTCCCATTAAGCTCCTTGGGGAGTCTAGTAATGTTAAAACACAAATTAAGTGCCAGTTACTTCATCATTATGGGCCAATTAAAAACCTCCAATCCAGCTGGCTTCAGGAGATAAGGAACAATTATTGTCATAGAAAGCATGAAGAGGTTCTGCCCAATTAGCTTTAGCTTAAAAGAGGGAATGGTTTTTATCTGCAAGTTTTTAAACAATTGTCTATAATGGATTCAGCTGGATTTAAACAAACATCCAATCACTTATAGATGGTTGTTGCAATGATGATGGTGATGATATTGTTGCTGATTCCGACAGTCATAGAGGTGGTGGTGTTGGTGGTGCTGATGATGGGGATGATGATGATGCTGATAAAAGACAGATGATGTCGATAAAGACAGCTATGAAGTTGTTGACGATGATATTAATGATGGTGATGAACCATGGTGGTGATGATATTGATGATGGTGGTGATGATGTTGATAAAGACAGCATTGAAGTTGTAGAGGATGATATTGATGATGATTGTGGTGGTGGTGATGATGATGATGATGATGATGATGATGATGATGATGATGATGATGTTAATGATAAAGACAGCTTTGAAGTGGTAGAATAGGAGGAGGAGGAGGAGGAGGAGGAGGAGGAGGAGGAGGAGGGGAGGAGGAGAGGAGGAGGAGGAGGAGGAGGAGGAGGAGGAGGAGGAGGAGGAGGAAACTAAAAACAGCAATAAACTACATGGAAATCTATATAATATTATGGTGGTACATGTATTATGAGTCACGTAATTAGTAATGTCGTCTTAGCCCTTTCCTTCATAGAGATTTATGTAAATATACTATTATATCTCCATACAAACGACAGCCATTTAACCCTTTCCTTCATAGAGATTTAGGTGAATATACTATTATATCTCCATACAAACGACAGCCATTTAGCTATCATGCAGTGGATAAGTAGTCGCCATATCTATCCCACCCCCATAGATATTACTGGGACTACATGAGATTCCGGCCTTTATTATGAACATTGGTTTGGCTACTTACATTGTCAAGGTATTTCGTATTGGTAATGGCATCAAGAGGTGCTTCTATGAGGGAAAGGGTTAAAACTTATGATTTGACAGTAGTCACTGTATCATTAAACTTCTTATTTGAATTTATTATAGGACAAGAAATTTGTTGAATTGATGTTTCCTGTCACAGACAAGTCATTAGGAATTAAAAATAACAAAATCATAAAATCATAATCTTTAACTGTCAGCTTACCATATTTAGAATCGCAATTAACCAATTTAAAAAGAACTCCTCGCTGACAATACTGTCTTTAAAAATCAGTTTTAACTAAACAATCGCGAATTGTTTATGTAACCCTTTTTTATTATTAAACAAAATGATAAAAATCTATAGGACATGAATACATTGTGCTTGAATAAATTAATAAACCCCATTATATTCTGGAAATAAAGTGACTCAGATCGCATCTACCCATAAATGTTCATAAAAGCAGCATGACTGCCTACCAACCCATAAACATTTTCAGGTTTCGGAATGCACCCCTTTGTTCGTTTCAGTTTAAGATCATTAATAATGCTACATTTAATTGACTCAAGCCCTATTATTTGATTCTATTAAAATTCAACGGCCTTTTTAATATTCTGTTGCGAATAGACTGTAACAATTCCTATAGATTCGTTTTGTAGATTTTTACGAGCGCGGTGATTACCGCCTCATAATCGCTACCAACAAGCGTCTCATTTAAAATTCAAATTTGTAAATAAAACATGTCATTTTCGATTAAAAACTTTTCAATTTCACACACTACTTAAACTGAATGGAATTGTGGGATATAAGTGTAGGTATCTTCCACAGCATCTCATCTTAAAAATCCATAGTCGGATAACACTTTATCTACGGTAACATCTTCTGTACAAGGCATTATGGGAACTATGAACCAACACGTCCGCTAAATAAATAATACTTACATTGTTATTAAGCTCGCTAAGTTAACCCTTTACCTTACGAAAGTCGCTTTTGCAAACAGCATAGAGCCAGATCAGACGGCACAGAACGTTCTGCACAGAATGTGTCGTCTGATCAGGCTCAATGCTGTTTGGTATTCGGATAGTGGAGCTAAAACACTTGTCTGAATAGCAAACAACATAGATCCCGATTAGACATGGGTCACATGGCGCTATGGCGTGGCTGCTCTGGATCTATGTTGTTTGTACATTCTGTCCAATTTATTCAGCAGGTTACGGGTTAAGCCTCTTCCAGTCTACTACGCTTACATTCCGGTAAATGTAGTACAGGATGTTGCTGATTGGTTAAAGTTGTTGTATGACGCAACAGAATTAATCACACACATTTCATTCATAATGTTGTAAATAATCCTGCACGGTGCATTAGTAACTTCACTGTCCCATTAATTGAAATGAAACAACGGCTTAATATAAGTTTTGTACCATTTATGATCATTTATGGTCTTGAAAATATTAATGTTCAGAAAAAGCAATGTAAAAATATATATTTTATATTTCGGGTTTTACGCCTGCATCAGCACCATTTCGGGCTATATCGCCGGCGGGCAGTTTACCTAACAACACCTTTCCTGGGCAGATGTAAAAATATAAGGAATAAAATGAAGTGGTGTTTGGTTTATTGGGGGTATACAATACATTAGTGCTGTTTAACCCATTCAACCCCAAGTAACTGACATGGACTGGTGCATGATATTAGTAGACCAATAAATTAATAAGTAAATTACTTTGGACCGGTTCATTTATCAAAATGGGTTATTTTATCTAAAAATAGTAATAATTATTACTAGCAAAATATGCAGATCCTGATGAGACAGACGGCTCGTCATGAGCCGGCTCATCAGGATCTACACTTTTTGTAAGTCTATTTAGAGGCCTGTAGTGTTGAAAGGGTTAAAGTGTATTTGGAGGCGGAATTAAATAAAGAATGAATTGAATAAAGATAATAATATCAAACTCCCTAAGGATGACTCTAAAATATAAATAAAGACTTTCTCATATCTGATAAAATATCCCTTGTTATATTGCAACACAATTCATCTATTCCAATATATATATATATATCAGAAATAAACGTATATCAGCCATTTACTAAACTCCTGGGATCTATTTAGAATCAATACTTTAAATTCAATGACATTCATTGAACACTGATATATTAACTAAAATATCAGAATTATAGTACTGATATATCAACTAAAATATCAGAATTATATCACTGATATATCAAATAAAATATCAGAATTATATCACTGATATATCAAATAAAATATCAGAATTATATCACTGATATATCAAATAAAATATCAGAATTATATCACTGATATATCAACTAAAATATCAGAATTATATCACTGATATATCAACTAAAATATCAGAATTATATCACTGATATATCAACTAAAATATCAGAATTATATCACTGATATATCAACTAAAATATCAGAATTATATCACTGATATATCAGAACTAATTCACCATCCATAAAATATCAGAAATATTTTCCTGAATATCATTAGTAATTCACTGACAGCTATGAGTTTTAATATCAGAACTAAGTCACTGATATCTACATTTACTTATATATTCAGCAATGATAGTCCATGTAGAAGCTTGAGCCATAATTTACTAATGCACTCCTGTCTTCCTCCTATGACAACAGAACATTTGTTTGTCTTGTATAATAAATTTGTCATGGTTCCAGTAACTATATATTGCAAGCACACACATTCTGTACAGACTGCAATCACATTTAGCATGATATTCTAAGCCACATACATGCATGCACACATTCTGCATTTAGCATGATATTCTAACCCACATACATGCATGCACACATTCTGTACAGACTGCAATCGCATTTAGCATGATATTCTAACCCACAGACATGCATGCACACACATTCTGCACAGACTGCAATCGCATTTAGCATGATATTCTAACCCACAGACATGCATGCACACACATTCTGTACAGACTGTAATCGCATTTAGCATGATATTCTAACCCACAGACATGCACGCACACACATTCTGTACAAACTGTAATCGCATTTAGCATGATATTCTAACCCACAGACATGCATGCACACACATTCTGCACAGACTGCAATCACATTTAGCATGATATTCTAACCCACAGACAGACATGCACACATTCTGTAAAGACTGCAATTGACTTCCACTACAAATAATGAAATCTGTCATGAAATTACAGGCTCGAAAAGACACACAGATGCCTACCTCTCCAAGCATTATTCTGTATTGACTGACATAGAGAACATATCAGTGATATTTGAATCTCCTCAAATGCACAATGTTAAGTTCCAAGACAAAATGCATTAAGGCCAAAAAATGTACCTGTGTTTGGGGTTTCATTCCGAAAAAAAATATTGTAGGTCGGATATCCCTTTTTTTCCTTTTGTTATTGGTATCATTTAAACATTTTCGCAAACAGTTACTAAGTATCAATACTGCCCAATGTGTGGGATTTTCATGTGCTGCAGTGTGGTGGCTGTTAAAAGTCTCCCCGTGTTTTCTATCAATCATATTATTATGTTTCGATCCTTGTAGATCATTGAGCATTTATACTGTCATTCTGATAGCTCTGTTTGTGTCTGTGTTTACATCCTTTGGTGTATTTCATGCACCACATCTGTATGCAGAGTTATGCTCTCAAGTGTTGCATATGACTGTGTCATTTACTGTAAGTTGGCCAGAAAACCCAAAGCACAGGTACTTTTCTGGTCTAATCAATAATTAACCAAATGGTTGGAACTTCAATATCAAATCCCACTACTACATCAGTATTATGAATGGACAAGATCATCCTTAGTTAATTCCCATCCATAGTCATACCCAGTGTGTTTAATTGCAGATTATTTTATGTCTGGAACATCAATGTCAACTTTCAACTTACCTAGTATGATTGCTAATCAAGCATTCTTCTCTCCCTGAACTTCCATCATCAACTTTCAACTTATCTAATATGATTTCTAACTGTGTTCTTCCCTTCATGGAAGGTCACTGTCAACTTTCAACTTACCCACAATGATGTTAAATGTTCGTTCTTCTCTATCTTGACTTTCAATATCAACATTCAACATACCCAGTATGATTGCTAGCTGTGCATTTCTTCTCTCTGAACTTTCAATATCAACGTTCAACTGACCCAGTTTGATTGCAAACTGTACGTTCTTCTCTCTGGACTTTCAATATCAACTTTCAACTGACCCAGTATGATTGCAAACTGTACGTTCTTCTCTCTGGACTTTCAATGTCAACTTACCAACATAGATTACTAACTGCATTTCTTCTCTCTAGATTTTCAATATCAACATTCAACATACCCAGTATGATTGCTAACTGTACAATTCTTCTCTCATCAACATTCAACTTACCAAGTATGATTGTTAGCTGTACAATTCTTCTCTCTGGATTTACAATGTTAACCTTCAACTTACCCAGTATGATTATTAACTGTGTGTTCTCTCTCTGGACTTTCACTGTCAACTTTCAATCTTTTCACCTGAAATTACAGTGAAAACAATTCCTTATCTATACTGTCATCAATAATCTCTTGATATGTTCCATTTGTTAGTATGCTTCCATCTGGTGTACTGCCTGTATTGTACACAATTATACACATTATACAACAGATGAAGTATTGCTTCCATCTGGTGTACATACCCGTATTGTACACAATTATATACATTTTACAACAGATGAAGTATTGCTTCCATCTGGTGTACTGCCTGTATTGTACACAATTATATACATTTTACAACAGATGAAGTATTGCTTCCATCTGGTGTACTGCCTGTATTGTACACAATTATATACATTTTACAACAGATGAAGTATTGCTTCCATCTGGTGTACTGCCTGTATTGTACACAATTATATACATTTTACAACAGATGAAGTATTGCTTCCATCTGGTGTACTGCCTGTATTGTACACAATTATATACATTTTACAACAGATGAAGTATTGCTTCCATCTGGTGTACTGCCTGTATTGTACACAATTATATACATTTTACAACAGATGAAGTATTGCTTCCATCTGGTGTACTGCCTGTATTGTACACAATTATATACATTTTACAACAGATGAAGTATTGCTTCCATCTGGTGTACTGCCTGTATTGTACACAATTATATACATTTTACAACAGATGAAGTATTGCTTCCATCTGGTGTACTGCCTGTATTGTACACAATTATATACATTTTACAACAGATGAAGTATTGCTTCCATCTGGTGTACTGTCCGTATTGTACACAATTATATACATTTTACAACAGATGAAGTATTGCTTCCATCTTGTGTACTGCCCATATTGTACACAATTATATACATTTTACAACAGATGAAGTATTGCTTCCATCTGGTGTACTGCCCATATTGTACACAATTATATACATTTTACAACAGATGAAGTATTGCTTCCATCTGGTGTACTACCCGTATTGTACACAATTATATACATTTTACAACAGATGAAGTATTTGTTGCCCAAAATGGAGAGGCTCTTTTTACACTCAATCTGGTTTATATCTAATATTCACATTCCAGTAAGATACACTATAACAGTGGTCTAACTATCGTTACTGTGTGCAACAATACTGTATGTTATATGTTATATTTCGGGTTTTACGCCTGCATCAGCACCATTTTGGACTATATCGTCGGCGGGCAGTCTACCTAACAACACCTTTCCTGGGCAGGCTCCAGCGGTTAACCAGTACTTGGGTACACCAACCTCGTAAGAAACTGCCAACTTTTTCATATAAATGAGGCACGGCCTGAGCGGGGCTCGAACCCGTGACCATCAGTGATTATAGGTTACAGTGGTATACAAGTCAGCGACAATAACCACTCGACCACGGACGCAGACAACACAACAATACTGTAAGTTTATATGATAGTTATAACTTTGATTCTGTGTATCCTTTCTTGGAAGACAAAAACTGTTTACAAAATAATTTTACAAATACAATATGGAAATTGGCCCGGGCTCTAGTAGTCCAAGAAATAGAACATTTAGGGCATAGACATGGTCATAACTTACAGGTGGTTCCCAGTCGTCCAGTGAGGAAGGAGTTGCCGGTGGTGACAGAGACAATTCATCACCAAGGTTACAGTTACCATAGCAACTCATCATGGGGTCAGAACAAAGTATCATTGTCATTCTACATGTACATATATGAACATATCACAATCTATATGCGAAACTTGAGAGAAATGAAATCTTCCCAATCTGATATTCAGTAACAGTGCATATTCATCTAGGCAACAGCTAGCTTCTTGTAATAACCATCAACATGCAAGGGCTTTTAGTTGAATCCAACACTTCTTTCACTTATATGACTCCGCAGAATAATCGATATTTAAATATAAATTCCAAAAATCACATCCGATTCTAAACACATATCCGATTTCATAAACACATCTGATTCCAACATCACACACACACACACACACACACACACACACACACATCTGATTTTCACACCAGTAAAAGTATATTTGCAATGGTGTCAAAAGCCACAATGGATTATCTCCAAATCACATAGAAAGCACGTGGCAATAATCTCCAGCTGTGCACAGATTACTCAAAGCCAGATATTTATTTTTCTTTAAAAAAGAACCATGATAAAATCCTTGATATTTCCACTGAAATGTTCGCAATCAGCATAAGTCCCCATGCATAGTTTATCGGCAGCAATCTGGATTTTTTGGAACACTCAGATCACAAACCTCTAAAGCAATCTTCTACATAATAATTCAGCTATATCTTTCTTGTTAAATTATGTACAGCACATTCTCTTTCTACCAGTCCTTGCTGTAAAAACAACACATACCAGTCAAGAACTAATTCAATAAGAGCCTAACTTTGCCAGGAACAATCACAAGTTGTGCTATTTTGAAGTTGAATTACTTGTTAAGAAAAAATATCTGTATCTGGAAGCCACTAACTTCAGTTGGAAAACTTGATGATTTAATGTACCGAGTTTCATGGTCCAGTGAAAACAGGGACATTTCTTGACTACCAAGGAATCCAGAAAATCCACTTGTAATAATCTGCTAATGTTGTGTGTTTTTCTGCCTTCACAGAGAAATGTTCAAGCCTAATACCTTTGCAATTATTCAGTTCCTGATCACATTTTGCATCTTACTTGCTGTACTATAGTGTTGTTTGGTTTAAACATATTTATTTTCTATCATGTACATGTGGCGTCCGTGGTCCAGTGGTAGAGCGTCGGATTTGGAATCGAACGGTCCCGGGTTCGATACTCGGTCAGGCCACGTATGTAGTGTCATTGAGCAAGGCACCTCACATACATTGCTTAGTACTGGTTAATCGCTTAGGTCGGCTAAGCCTGCCCAGGAAAACATGTCTAAGTCCCCGCGAGGGATTTGACATTAAAGGAACATACATACATACATTATTTACAACAATTGAAATAAGGAATTGGACAGAAAGCTATACATATGTTATATTTTTATATGTTATATTTCGGGTTTTACGCCTTCATCAGCACCATTTCGGGCTATATCGCCGGTGGACAGTTTACTTAACAACACCTTTCCTGGACAGGCTCCAGCAGTTAACCAGTACTTGGGTGCACCAACCTCCATAAGAAACTGCCAACAAGAAAGCTATACAGCTTACGGTTGTCCTCTCCTAGTGCTGTTTATAGAAGCATGTTTCTTGCAGTGCTATTTAACATGCTTATAGTTTCCAAAAAATGTATCAATGAGAGACATCGGTCAGTTACTGCCCCTGAATACTCTCTAAAAGAAGATATTAAGTGTTTTCCTCTGTTTTTATCGTTGTTTCCTTTGCACAACATGCTAGCAATTTTATTCCACTATCGCTTCTTAGGAGTGTTAAATTACTATATCTCGACAGATGTTTTCAGTTAATTAACACGATTTGGATATAATCATTCATCATACCACAACATCTGGTTAGGTAAACAGTAAACAGTAAAAACAAAGGATTCTAACTAACCGGACATATTCACATTTTGGAACAAATCAAGACTATCTGCCAAGGGAGGTAATAGAAAATTAGAGATGTCTCTCATTACACTGAAATTAGATCACAGTGGCTTTTCCTTTCTTGATAATCCAAACCATCCAATCCAAAATTCTATCCAATCAATGGAAACTCACATGTCCTGATCTCAAAATTGCAATTAAATTAAATTTCTACTACATTTTAAATTATTCCATCAGATATATTTCGACATCACGTCTCTCCTATGGACTCGCAGTTCAAGGAATATTACCAGAAAAGAATGGATAACTTCCCCTTTCTTGAATAACCATGTGAACCTATATTTGAACATAATTAAGTGCATGTCCTACCAACACAACCAGGATTACATCTTACAGACGGATCTGTAGTCCAGTGGTAACATGCCAGACTGGTAATCCTGGGATCACAGGTTCGATCCCCTGTCTGACCCTAATAAAATTAACAGTCTTTCAGATGGGACGCTAAACCGAGGTCTCGTGTCAGTGCTTTACACCGTGCACGTAAAAGAACCAGAGGAGATTCTAGAATTGGTCTCTGTCTGTATCATGCACTATCCTCCAAAATCTAAAATAACTAATCTCTTCAGGAGGCGTCGCTCATATGGGCAACCGGTAGCGACGATAAATAAACGTAAAACACACACTTGTCTGACCGTACAAGCTAATAATATTTTTGCTGAAGATTGTAATGCTATTGTAAACTGTAGTGAAATTAATCTTGATTATCAATCAACATTAAAGTCACGTGTGGTATGAATTAACATGTCCACATTGGGCATATTAAACCCCCTAAGAACACAGCAGGGTGCTATCCTTCCAATCACATGTCTCACAGTCATTATAATTACACATTATGGCCATTTTTCAGAAAGAGTGTCTCCTTGTCTGGTTCCGAGTCTTCTCGGCCTGTTCCAGTCGAATTGGGCCATGGTCTCCTCAACCGACGAAACTCTCGTACAAGGAAAGTCTCCTGGTTTTACCGATTAATTTTATTTAGGCTTGTGTTCTAGGATTGAACTGGACGAGTAGACTGTCCTTGTATGATAATTTACAACCTGAGCCCAATATGCTACAACATGGACCAAATACGGTACAACCTGGGCCCAATACGGTACAACATAGATCCAATATGGTACAACCTGGGCCCAATACGGTACAACACAGACCAAATACAGTACAACCTGGGACCAATACGGTACAACACAGACCAAATACAGTACAACCTGGGACCAATACGGTACAACACAGACCAAATACAGTACAACCTGGGACCAATACGGTACAACACAGACCAAATACAGTACAACCTGGGACCACTATGCTACAACATTGACCCAATATGGTATAATTAACCAAGGCCTAATATGCTACACAACATTGGTCTAATAGTATAGCAAGGGCCAAATACGCTACAACATGGGCCTACTTTTTAAAGTCAGCATTTTATGCAGATTATAGTCAGCACCTAAATTTAGAGCATTCAATATAGCCAAGTAGACATTTTCTCTACATAATGCCATACTTTCTAATGGTATATCTTCTGACTGACCAGAGATTCCAGCGAAGACAAGATGATAATGCTGCACACAAATGGCCTTATCATCCCTCCCTAATCTCACACAATCTCCCTCACTATTCATGAAACAGCCCCCTTATCACCGGCAATTAGTATGTTAATGCAAGATACAACACACTTACAAACATGCCAAATACTTCAGCTCTCTTCCATTGGGTAGTACTAATATTTATCACTTGGCATGTATTTAGCAATCCTTGATTGGGCTTTATTTGCATATATATTGAGACACACTGGTGGTTCACATACAGTTGCTATGCAACAGCTGTCGGTACATATAAGTTTTAAAACTTCAAAACAAACAATGAACTAGGTATAGTTTGATGTGATTAGGGGTGTCGCGGTATACCGGCATATTGCAATAAGATCCCCGATAAAATATCGTGATATTAAAATTAAATACCGGTATTGAGTGGTATTTATCTACTGTGTTGAGTTCTTAATTAAAGATATCGAAATAAATTCCGCAAGTTACATTCGCTTTAATTTCACACTTTCTGATTTAAGTTGAACATAGCTCAATATTTTCATTTTTACTCTGTGCGTCTAGGCGTTTTAATGGGGTTGATGTTTAAAAGCCGGGTCATGAGAGATGGCATCCGTTTTTCATGACTTCACTATAAAAACAAGTTTTTGCCCTGACAATTTTACAACAAACCTATCGTCAAGCAAACAGTTACATGCATGTTTATAATGAATATCAGGTAAAATAGTATATGACTGTCAACAACCTTATTTTTTAAACTACCAACAGACTTATACTGCACATACATGTGTAGGTCCTTGATTATGCCAGGACAGGATCTGGCTTTTAAACATGAATCAATCACTTCAACCAGTGCTGATGTAAATATTCACCGTTCTCTGAAACATTTTCTAGTTGATATAAGTTGTTATTTTATTCAGTGATTTGTTTTTCTAGTTCATAAACACTGTTGACTGAGATAGTGTCTTAAAATGTGTGTAAAATAATCCATGTCATTTTATTAAATACTCTTAATAGAAAAAATAGACAAATGCATGAAGATATATAAGGCAATAATATATCGTGATAAGTATCGCGATTATTTTATAAAATATCACAATATATCACGATTATATTTATAAAATATCACAATATATCGCGATTATATTTATAAAATATCACAATATATCGCGATTATATTTATAAAATATCACAATATATCACAATATATCGCGATTATATTTATAAAATATCACAATATATCGCGATTATATTTATAAAATATCACAATATATCGCGATTATATTTATAAAATATCACAATATATCGCGATTATATTTATAACATATCACAATATATCGCGATTATATTTATAAAATATCACAATATATCGCGATTATATTTATAAAATATCACAATATATCGCGATTATATTTATAAAATATCACAATATATCGCGATTATATTTATAAAATATCACAATATATCGCGATTATATTTATAAATATCACAATATATCGCGATTATATTTATAAAATATCACAATATATCGCGATTATATTTATAAAATATCACAATATATCGCGATTATATTTATAAAAATATCACAATATATCGCGATTATATTTATAAAATATCACAATATATCGCGATTATATTTATAAAATATCACAATATATCGCGATTATATTTATAAAATATCACAATATATCGCGATTATATTTATAAAATATCACAATATATCGCGATTATATTTATAAAATATCACAATATATCGCGATTATATTTATAAAATATCACAATATATCGCGATTATATTTATAAAATATCACAATATATCGCGATTATATTTATAAAATATCACAATATATCGCGATTATATTTATAAAATATCACAATATATCGCGATTATATTTATAACATATCACAATATATCGCGATTATATTTATAAAATATCACAATATATCGCGATTATATTTATAAAATATCACAATATATCGCGATATGTGTTGCTGATATCGTGGCACCCCTAGATGCGATTATTAAACATTTACACATGTTTGTTAGTGTGTCCAGGAATGCATATCTAACTTTACATTCTTGCCCTCGGGATCGATAGCGAACGAGAAGTTCGGAAATCCAAAGAAATCGTAAAATAATTTAGTTTCTTTTTCAAAGAATTTCTGTTACTTTTTGCAAAGAATTATTTACGTCTTTGAAAATGCTAATAGTTCCAATATAAAATGAATATTTAATATATAATTAAGAAAATGCAAACCCAACCAAGTAAGGCATATCGCATATAATTTTATTTATTTATTAAAATCTTGGTTTATACAAATTTATTTTTAGCTCGATTGCGAAACAAGTTCTTATAACTTATATTAATCACTCTCTATTAAAAACTCCAAGATGTATAATTGTACAGCATTTGTACTGTAAGTATTTACAGGATAGTTTTGGTTTTTTCAATACAAATCGCATGTGTGAAAAGGGCAAAAGTAAAATTACATTTGTTTCCCATATCCAGATCAAATCCTGAGATTGTGCAATGCTCTTGAACTTTTTACGGCCAGAAGATGCAGATAAATATGAAAATATTTCCAGCAAAACAACACTGAAATGTAGTAATAGTTTATAGGTACATTCATCATATCTTTGTATTTTGTTGTATTAACCCATTTCATTCTGGATACATTTAAAGGCTTTTGCAAACAACATAGATCCAGATCAGCCACAGCATGATGCTGTGTGCTGATCAGGATCTATGTTGTTTGCTACATAACCAAGTGTCTTAGCAAGATCATCTGAATAGCAAACAGCATAGAGCCTGATCAGATGGTACGTTCCGTGGCAGCTGATCTGGCTCTATGTTCTTTGCAAATACTGTTTGAATGGTATCCAGAATGAAATGGGTTAAAGTAATGTCACCATGGTTACAAAACACAATAAATAGTGATTATGACACAAAACGACTTACAATTTCCCAGACAGTTTAAGCTACTCAAAATTATACAAGTGTGTTCATTTGTTTTGTTCTGTACATTGTATATATATATATATATATATATATATATATATATATATATATATATAGCAATAAAATATGATTAAACTAAGCTACTCAAAATTCAACAAACAAATAATTATTTTATTTTTTAAAAATGTGACACATGTGACGAATATAATAAACTTAGATCATTTATAATAAAACAACGTTTATTTAACTTGTCAAAACTGTGCAAAAATAACTACAGTAAATCATTCAACATCTACATGTATTTAGTTTCTTACAGAGACAACTAAAAATCGGTAAACAACAATCACAAGAAAAAATAATTATTTGCCTACCTATAAGTATGGCCTAAGCAAGACATAAAGCAGAACTCTGACAATAGTACAGAGATGCAATCTGGTGTCACCAGCCAATATTTATATAAACACAGATAAACATTTACCTCACTAGATTTCCAAGATAAACACTGGCATAAGATGGTGGTTTTTTTGTTTAAAACTATTTAGCCAAACAGTTACAGGTAAATAAAGTGACAATAGCATATAAAATTATGTTGAAGAACAAAACACTAGCGTTTAGTACGCAGTAGAATGTATGTAGTTTGTTTGTCTTGCATTATCTCTACTCTTGCTCCAGGATACTCATATTGATCCAGGGGTACTCATGTTGCTCCAGAGGTACTCATGTTGCTCCAGGGGTACTCATGTTGCTCCAGGGGTACTCATGTTGCTCCAGGGGTACCCATGTTGCACCCGTACCCCTATGTTGCACCAGGGGTACTCGTGTTGTTCCAGGGGTACTCATGTTGTTCCAGGGGTACTCATGTTGCTCCAGGGGTACTCATGTTGCTCCAGGGGTACTCACGGTGCATCAGGGTACTCATGTTTTTCCAGGGGTACTCATGTTGTTCCAGGGGTACTCATGTTGTTCCAGGGGTACTCATGTTGATCCAGGGATACTCATGTTGCTCCAGGGATACTCATGTTGCTCCAGGGGTACTCATGTTGCTCCAGGGATACTCATGTTGCTCCAGGGGTACTCATGTTGCTCCAGGTATACTCATGTTGCTCCAGGGGTACTCATGTTGCTCCAGGTATACTCATGTTGTTCCAGGGGTACTCATGTTGCTCCAGGTATACTCATGTTGCTCCAGGGATACTCATGTTGCTCCAGGGGTACTCATGTTGCCCCAGGGGTATTCATGTTGCTCCAGGGATACTCATGTTGCTCCAGGGGTACTCATGTTGCTCCGGGTATACTCATGTTGCTCCAGGGGTACTCATGTTGCTCCAGGGATACTCATGTTGCTCCAGGGGTACTCATGTTGCTCCAGGGGTACTCATGTTGCTCCAGGGATACTCATGTTGCTCCAGGTATACTCATGTTGCTCCAGGGATACTCATGTTGCTCCAGAGGTATGTCTTTACAGTTTGTAGTAGTGTTTGATACAACATGTTTTTGCTGAATTGGGTTTTATGGCATAACAACACATTATATCTCAACAACAGCACTGAAACTTCTGGTCTCCATACTCAAAATCACACATGTTGCAATCAGGTACATATCCACAACATTCACACCTGTTGCAATGAGGTACATATCCACAACATTCACACCTGTTGCAATCAGGTACATATCCACAACATTCACACCTGTTGCAATCAGGTACATATCCACAACATTCACACCTGTTGCAATCAGGTACATATCCACAACAATCACACCTGTTGCAATCAGGTACATATCCACAACATTCACACCTGTTGCAATCAGGTACATATCCACAACAATCACACCTGTTGCAATCAGGTACATATCCACAACAATCACACCTGTTGCAATCAGGTACACATCCACAACATTCACACCTGTTGCAATCGGGAGCACATCCACAACATTCACACCTGTTGCAATCGGGAGCACATCCACAACATTCACACCTGTTGCAATTGGGTACATATCCACAAAAAATCACACAATATGCACAGGGAATAGATATACCGGAGATGCAGCAGAACTCAAAAATGTCCAGGCCTACTTAAAGGAATTGTATGTAATCAATGTCTATGATTCAGTTTAGAGAGTTTGCCTCAGGCTAGAATGTGATTGGTTTATTCCACAGGAGCTTGATGATTTTCCATAAAAGACACCTTTAAAATCATACCAATATTATAAACAGTCTAAACAGGAATTATGAGGCAAACACATCCATTTGAAGCAGAATCGTAACTACATGTAGTCTGCAACTCAAATCGAGTCGCAGTACGTCTGACGAGTTCAATTGTCAACGAAAGAAAGTAGTTAAAAGTTTTCGTTCAGTCGGCCCATTGATCGATTTATATATATTGCTAGTATTATTTACACTGGTCAATATTATAAACATCTTACTTTTTGATGAATAAATCTATAATTTCATTTAATGTGAATATTTCACACAATCAGTTACCGATGTTGTTGACAAGCAACAAGCAACCCCATAGCCCAACAATTCCCGATTTCACATGAAGAAAGTTATAAACTAAAGGTTCAACTGAATATCATGATAAAATTATACCACACGGTTTGATTGAAAATCGTGAAAATTATTAATAATGTTTGATTGAAAAATCGTGAAATTTCTAAAATAAATGTTTGATTGAAAATCGTGAAAATAATACATACAAGTTATATTCAAAATCGTGAAAATTATTAAGTCTGATTGAAAATCGTGAAAATTACATATAAAGGTTGGTCGGAAATTATAAATAAGGGTTTGACTGAAAATTGTGAAATTGTGAATTGCGAAGAACAAAACTGCATGACTATATTTATGATAATGTGTAGTAATGAAGTCAACACTACTGAGTTTGTCTATTACAATAACCCATTTAGTTGTTAATTGTTGGTTGTTTGTTCGGGATTTACCATTTTACAACATAGCACCATTTTGGGCTATATCAACGGCGGGAAGTTTACCTAACAACACCTTTCATGAGCAGGCTCCAGTGGTTAACCAGTACTTGGTGCACCAACCTTCGTAAGAAATTGCCAACTTTTTCATATAAATAGACACAGTCTGAGTGGGGCTCGAACCTGTAACCATCAGTGATGATAGCTTAAAGTGGTATACAAGTCAGCGACCATAACCACTCGACCACGGAGGCGGACTATTTAGTAATAACTTGTAACCTGGTAATAACATGTGGAAAGTCAGCTAACAAGTAATCATCTCCCAACAATAAGCAGACTTGCTACATTGAGATGATAAGTTTTTTTGTTGCAGAGAACTTCTATCAAAATTGGTAAATACACCATTACAATTGATCAGTACATTATACCTGCAGCAAATAACTTCATGCATCCTAATATTAGTGCTTTACATTGCATGAACCTGCAGCAAACTGCAATGATTTCAATGTGTGCACCAACTTTGAGCACATATCTGAAGATATATATTGCACGGACATCAAAACAATTTGGTTTCAAGTCTCACATACTATATATATCAGCATAAACGTATGTGATATGATTTCAAAACTATTGCTGCAATCACAGAAGACACAACATTAACCCAATCAACAGCAAGTAACTGACATGGACTTGGCATACAATATTTTTAGACAAATAAATTAATAAAAAAAAATAATAAAAATTACATTTGGACCAGTTCATTTATCAAATTGGGTAATTTTGTCTAAAAATAGTAATATTACTGGCAAAAAGTGCAGATCCTGATGAGATGCGGCTCATCTGGATCTACACTTTTTGTAAGCCCATTTAGAGGTATGTGGTGTTGAAAGGGTTAACCAGTGATTTTTTCCCATTTGTCTCAAGAAAATGATATTGTGATATCACTATAGTGATGTCATTATCACCAATATCATGAACATCACTGACCTTTTTATCACATTCATTTATAAAATCTTCGCCTTTACATCCTTAGTACCGTGCAATAAGTTTTATGTGAGATATCACACCAACTATGAACCAATTTTACACATCTTTTCAAACAAAAGTTAATTTCAACATAAAATTTTCCACAAAATATTTTTATGTAGGGTGGCAGAAAAATGAAACTGTGTCAAATACGAAAATATCGCAAAAAAACAAAGACTACAATGCACACATTTCTGACATGAAAATGAGGCACACCTTTCTTTGGTATACATAATGGTACATGTTAGTTACCAAGTGTTCGCCTTAAATGCTGAATTACACATTTGATAATTAATGTTCAACACCATTGCTATTTACTGTCATTGTAAATGTGAGATATTTAATCAAAAAGCCTCATTCCCTAAATATGCTTGCTTCTGTTAATTAAGCATAAACGCCATACACTACAAATCATATTAAAATTCACACATAGATTCCAATAATTACTTGTGACCGATTGCTGAATAAATATAACAATGAGTGATACAGTTCCTTTGTCGTTGTGTAAATAGAAAATATCTTCAACTAAACTCATTGTAGCTATCATTGCGACAGTGCCATATCAAAACAAAATAAGAAATGTTATTCATCTACAATTTCAAATTGCTATCTTCAGTGCATGTACAGTTGTACAAAACCATTATATAACCTGTACAAAAAGGTTGTAGATAATATCAAAACAAATTAAGAAATGTTATTTGTCTACAATTTCAAATTGTTATCTTCAGTGCATGTACAGTTGTACAAAACCATTATGCACAAAAAGGTTGTAGATAATATCAAAACAAAATAAGAAATGTTATTCGTCACAATGAGTGATACAGTTCCTTTGTCGTTGTGTAAATAGAAAATATCTTCAACTAAACTCATTGTAGCTATCATTGCGACAGTGCCATATCAAAACAAAATAAGAAATGTTATTCATCTACAATTTCAAATTGCTATCTTCAGTGCATGTACAGTTGTACAAAACCATTATATAACCTGCACAAAAAGGTCGTAGATAATAACTGGAATTGTAATGTAAAAACAGTACATGCAATAGTGAAATAACTCTGTAGTATGCTTAATACCTTGCTATAATATGAAACCGAATCAAAAGGATGTAACATTACAAAGAGTTATCGCCACGTCTCATATTAAAGTATTTGATCTGTTCAAACGATGGCTATTAGACATGTATTTCTATTCTAAAGAAAAGATTTATATCTCATTTTCTAATCAAACGCTATTACTCAATGTATACAAACAACATAAGATGCCAATTTGAATTCCACTTTATTATTATCTTTATAGCGGTTTTCAATGTAATACAATGTAGTTCAATCTTCCATTCCGAGATTATATTTGTATACTTGCAATTTTCAGAGCTGTGAGACATGTTGCTTTTCTTCATTATATAAAAAATATTGAAAAGTATACACCAGTATTTATTTGTGTGTGTGTGCACGATATAATGAACATTTTGTCAAATTCCAAAGAGGCATGCATGGTCTTTGCCTAAGAAAGGCTCACTTGTTGAGTGCCATATCTGCCGAGATAAAGCCAGAATGTTTCTGACAGACTTCCCTCTTCAAGATGGAGGTAGATAAACTTGTCCTAACATGTCATACTTATATCATGCACCCTGATCATACATGTTATTAAGCAGGCACCTGCCAAACAATTAATTATCATAATTCATTATCAAAACACACATTTAATTATGGTGGTTATGTCTGATGGCTCGTTACTTACTGTAGTGATATCTAATATTAAATTTTATGCTAATTACAATACGTGTGTAAAATGTTGTCATCTTCTTTCAAAGTTAATTAAAAACATTCACCCTTACTTATTCATTAAATTTTGCATGGCCTACTTTTGCCAAAAAATTGTATATAATGTCAACAACCATTCAAAAAAGATTACATAATCTTGCCCAAATATATCAAAGAAGCAATTGCAATATGTGAACATACCCTTACCATGCTAACTGTTCCATAAATTATAATATGTTTTGTAATTGTTTTGTTGTTTTGTCAGTATAAATTCGAAGTTAATATGTTCGCATGTTTATATTTATTTCTTTGCATATTACAACTATTATTTGTTAACGGCCAAAAACATGTGGATGCGTGTTCGCTTCAGGTGCGAAAGGTCCAGAGTTCGAGCCCTGCTGGAGCCATTACGATTGTGCCCTTAGGCAAGGCATTTAAATTCCACATTGCCTCTTCTCTCTCCTTCATGGTGATGGATTCCATCAGGAACGAGGTCTCGAGAGTGATTAATATAAGTTGAAAGAACTTGTTTCGCAATCGAGCGTAAATAAATTTGTATAAACTAACTTTGAAACTCTTAATTATCATGAAAAAGCTTAGATTAAAAATATACCCTCTTATGTTAAAGCATGTTGGTACATGTACATTCAACACAAGCTCTCTGTCCTTTGCAGTAGAAGTTGTGCAAACTTCACACCTCAGATCTTGGTCATAAAATATGGGAAGCAAAACCAGATTACCGCATTAGCGGGGATTGAGTACCACTAGTTGCACAGCAGAGTCGCTGACTGGCCTCACACTGGCCTCTTATGATGTTGGTTGCCGCGCCGCCTAATCAATAACAATACAAGCATCTCCAATTCTTTGTAACCATTACTCCTTTTCAACAACACAGGCCTCTCAATAGGCTTACAAAATGCGTAGATCCAGATGAGCCGGCTCGTGATGAGTCGTCTAGTCAGGATCTGCACTTTTTGCCAGTAATATTACTATTTTTAGACGAAAATTATCCATTTTGATAAATGAACTGGTCCAAATGTAATTTTCTTATTCATTTATTGGTCTGAAAATATCATGCACCAGTCCATGTCAGTTACTTGGTGTTGAATGGGTTAATATCATGCACCAGTCCATGTCAGTTACTTGGTGTTGAATGGGTTAACATCATGCACCAGTCCATGTCAGTTACTTGGTGTTGAATGGGTTAATATCATGCACCAGGCCATGTCAGTTACTTGGGGTTGAATGGGTTAATATCATGCACCAGGCCATGTCAGTTACTTGGGGTTGAATGGGTTAATATCATGCACCAGTCCATGTCAGTTATTTGGGGTTGAATGGGTTAATATCATGCACCAGTCCATGTCAGTTACTTGGGGTTGAATGGGTTAACATCATGCACCAGTCCATGTCAGTTACTTGGTGTTGAATGGGTTAATATCATGCACCAGTCCATGTCAGTTACTTGGGGTTGAATGGGTTAACATCATGCACCAGTCCATGTCAGTTACTTGGTGTTGAATGGGTTAACATCATGCACCAGTCCATGTCAGTTACTTGGGGTTGAATGGGTTAACCCTAATCTAATCTAAGTCCTGCCCACTCCATGAGTGCACCGGCCCTAGTCATTCCTTTGAGCCTTGCAGCTCCTCCTACCTGCTAATAAATCTGGAAATATTGCTTTGGGTTCTTAGAGTTTACACTTTATTTATTTTAAACTTTATTTATTTTAAACTTTATTTATTTTATAACGATTACGAAGCAAGTTTTAACAACTTATATTAATCACTCTCGTTGGCTCGGGTGAAAACGTAAATGTGGTCATTCGCGAGGGAGGTACCATCTCACATACTTCCTGGTCCGAGGATCGAACCCGGGTTGCATTGATGAGAAGCGAGCGAGCTAACCACTGCGCTAATCGGACAGCCCAAGTTAATAAAGCTGGAAAATAAGGCTATGGGTTTTTAAGGTGAAATTAAGTGGCAAATATCATATTTTAAATTACTCTACCCCAAAACATTTTAGCAATCAATATAAAGTTGTGTACATGTATAATATTACTTAATTAAGCTGGAGCTCCGCCTGCGTGGTCGAGTGGTTACGGTCATTGACTTGTATACCACTGTAACCAATGATCACAGATAGTCACTGATTCGAGCCCCGCTCAGGTTTGTGTCTCATTTATATGAAAAAGTTGGCAGTTTCTTACGGAGGTTGGTGCACCCAAGTACTGGTTAACCGCTGGAGCCTGCCCAGGAAAGGTGTTGTTAGGTAAACTTCCCGCCGGCGATATAGCCCAAAATAGTACTGATGCAAGCGTAAAACCCGAACAAAGAAATGACTGAGCTGGTACTTGTGCACTATGAGAATATAATTATGAACTGGACAATTTTATAGAAGTTATATTTTTAAGTGCATTAAATTGTGTCATTCAGAAGATAGATGAGTCTTAATCATTTATCATCCTGTCATTCTTCAATGTAACATGGAATTTTCACAAGAATCTGAGGGTGGGGAACTGGGTATTCACTTATATGATTAACCCATTTGATTCTGGATACCGTTCAAACAGTATTTGCAAAGAAGAAAGAAAGCCAGATCAGCCGCCACGGAACGTGCCGTCTGATCAGGCTAAATGCTGTTTGCTATTCAGATGATCTTGCTAAGACACTTGGCTATGTAGCAAACAACATAGATCCTGATCAGCACGCAGCGTCACGCTGCGGCTGATCTGGATCTATGTTGTTTGCAAAAACCTTTAAATGTACCCAGAATGCAATGGGTTAAACAATACACTATAAGACAAATATTTTACCGATACTATGAAATTAATTGAATCTGCTATAACTATAAATACTAAACACATTATGGGCAGCCATTAAACAATGTCTCTCACATTTCTACAGGGGGGGGGGGGGGCAATGATTTATTATGTACAACCAATTTCCATGAGAATAATTGCTTTTTATAATTTTTCGACATAACCATTATATTATCTACATACTGGTTGCAGATTTTGTAATTAAAATTACTGAATTTCAGTTACAAATACTGTAAGAATTAAAGGGACACATGGAGATAGATGTGGTATCATTTGAAATAAATTAAATACTGTAAGAATTAAAGGGACACATGGAGATAGATGTGGTATCATTTGAAATAAATTAAATACTGTAAGAATTAAAGGGACACATGGAGATAGATGTGGTATCATTTGAAATAAATTAAATACTGTAAGAATTAAAGGGACACATGGAGATAGATGTGGTATCATTTGAAATAAATTAAATACTGTAAGAATTAAAGGGACACATGGAGATAGATGTGGTATCATTTGAAATAAATTAAATACTGTAAGAATTAAAGGGACACATGGAGATAGATGTGGTATCATTTGAAATAAATTAAATACTGTAAGAATTAAAGGGACACATGGAGATAGATGTGGTATCATTTGAAATAAATTAAATACTGTAAGAATTAAAGGGACACATGGAGATAGATGTGGTATCATTTGAAATAAATTAAATACTGTAAGATTTAAAGGGATATATGGATAGATGTGGTATCATTTGAAATAAATTGTTATTTTTTTATTCTTCGTCGGTTTTTCTTCTCATTGAATTTAAGCCTATTATTTTCTGTGGGTGTCCTGTTATTTTTCGTTGCTGGTAATTGATCCTAGTAGCCTAATAATTTTTATTGGATGACCTACTTATTATATTTTTATCTCCGTCATTTGAGTTAGTTTTAAATTTATAAAAATTACGTATCTTAAAATATGATTATCTGCATTTAGTTTTTTCTCTCTCTCTGTTTGCCAGAAGATTTTACATATACAGTTCTAAGCACACCTGGGCAATAAAATGTACAAATTACACAAAGCAAGTTCAGAGGTTATCCTCAGAAATATGGTATACGCCTTCAAAACATCACTTTCACAAAACATGGCTGCAATTTTTGTGGTAAACTAGATAACAAAAAAGATTATAAAAGATATTAGGGAATGAAATAAATAGTTTCATGAAATCTGCTACAAATAAACTTAACAACACAAATGGACACAATACTAATTATTCTAATCATTTTATCCCAATTCTAAACAGGCAATATTATTTTAATTTTATAATAAATAGTATGAGGTGTGTACACAAAATATACATGAAAAAGAACATAAAACTTACAAATCAATTATCCAGATGTACAATACAAGGATACTTTGTTTTTTTGGGCTCATCAATAGTTGATGTCAATTACATGATATCACTGGTGGCATTTCATTATATACACATAATTTCTGCAATTAATTTTTTAACATCTACAAGAGAGGAATTAATATAAGTTTTCTGAAAACTTGTTTTCCAATCCAAACCATTCACAATTTATGTAATTTGTAACATTGTTTGTGTTATACATGTAAATTTATTGGAATAAATACTGTTTAAACCAACATCTACAAGAAAAGCATAATCGTTGTCATCATTCTATCTATTAAATTTTTATTTTAGGTTTTGCAATGAAACATAGAAATTTATCAGATCAGTGGAATACCACATTTTATTTCTAATAGCTTTGCATGTGTAGTTATACTTAGCCACTGTATGTTGAAATGTTGTCAACGCGAACATTTTCCGACTCAAGCCATCAACGACATTTGTGATGTCAATATTGGTCGCCTAAAGACGTTCTCTCACAATATTGGTCACCTAAAGACGTTAGCGCACGGTTGCATCGTTGTCTATCATAAAAATTGTCATTCAGCCTTGTTTGCTAGCACCACTCGTGATATAAAGCTTTCAACGTTCATTCGGTGAATTATAATTTGATCATACACTGAAACAAATGTTAAACCCATCGCGGTTACCTCGAGGCGGTTAGCTCGAGGCAGTGGTTATCTTGAGGCGGTTATCTCGAGGCAGTGGTTATCTTGAGGCGGTTACCTCAAGGCGGTTATCTCGAGGCAGTAGTTACCTCGAGGCGGTTATCTCGAGGCAGTGGTTATCTTGAGGCGGTTATCATATTCCTTCTATAATGTCTATTTCAGTAATTCCTTTTGACTTCAACCCTTTCTTGGAATTCCCCTGTGACTGGTAGTGCCAATTTCATATTATACTTATAATATAAATATTTACAGTGAAATGAGTTAATGAGTAAATCTTTAAGGATTTTATAACAAACACAAATATCAACAAAATGAACAGTCTGGAAATTATATTTTCAAAAGCTGTTTTTTTTATATAATAGAAAATATTTTGTACAAAAGAACAGACATCTCTTTGATTTAAAAATAGCATTGAAAAGTCCAAAATGCATATAAATATTAAACAAGAGAAATTGTAGGTTAAGTCATTTATCATTGACAAATGACTGCTTGCAGTCACACTAAAAACATAGGATTAAATTAAATTTTTAATTTTAAAAAAAATCAATAATGTCAGATATAAATGTTAAGATTATATCATGTACAAGATGTACTAGAAACTATATCCATGTTCACCACTCATACTTATATCATGTACAAGATGTACTAGAAACTATATCCATGTTCACCACTCATACTTATATCATGTACAAGATGTACTAGAAACTATATCCATGTTCACCACTCATACTTATATCATGTACAAGATGTACCAGAAACTATATCCATGTTCACCATTCATACTTATATCATGTACAAGATGTACCAGAAACTATATCCATGTTCACCATTCATACTTATATCATGTACAAGATGTACTAGAAACTATATCCATGTTCACCACTCATACTTATATCATGTACAAGATGTACTAGAAACTATATTCATACCTAAATACCATTTATTTATATACAATTAAATAATATAATTATGTAATAGTAATATTTTAATAGTAATATAAATATTTCTATTGTTTATTGCTCGGCAATACGCTTTTGTTAAAGAACAACCCCTTCAACACCCGCTCACCCTTGTCATGGTAAACCCATATCGCTAGAATTATTTGCTTAGTAAAAATAGCGACTACATTATACGGTATTTGCATTCAATGGAGGGCCATTCTGTAATGTATATTATAATTACAAATGTGTTTCATGGACAATTTAATTATTGATCAATATGTGTCTCATTCAGTTAAAATGTACACAAACCTGGTAAAAAATATTCATTTCATACTACTAAACAAAATGTTTGCAAAATGGAGATAATCTCAACAAGCTATAAGCTTTCGATATAATCCATTTTCGTTTTGTATACAATATATATGTTATGTTATGTTATATTTCGGGTTTTACGCCTGCATCAGCACCATTTCGGGCTATATCGCCGACGGGCAGTTTACCTAACAACACCTTTCCTGGGCAGGCTCCAACGGTTAACCAGTACTTGGGTGCACCAACCTCCGTAAGAAACTGCCAACTTTTTCATATAACAATATATATGTACTTTACATGAACGAATAAATATGTTTAAACCAAAATGTTTGCATAAAATGTTTCAATTTGCAAACAATTCACAAATTATATTTTTCTATAAAACGCAACAATTATATAATATCAATTAACCACTTCAATATATAAATATGACATTTTAATAAGAGGATTTTCACAAACCTGTAAATAAAGAGAAATAGAAACACATATTATGTTTCCGGAGATATGTAATGTTGTCGGTAAATTTGGAACACAATAAGACTACGAGAGTTAAATACGATACCCCGTTTGTTCTCAATGTTTGATTTGAAATACAATCGTCCTTCCAGTTTTACATGGACATAAACAATACAGTCGGCACGTTCACAATTTAAGAATTTTGAAACAATTTCCTTTAACTCAGAAAATGAATGACACTTCTAAATGATAAATCAACATTAATCCAAAACTTTATTTCTAGTATTCTAAACATTCAGGTAGACTCACAAAATGTTGTGCCGTTAAATGTGTACCTTCGGAACTTTACAACAACTTAAAGCAACGACAGACACATCAATTCTTGCCCAATAATATAATACATGCGCTATATAGTCCAAACGAGCCTGGAATATTTGACACTCAAAAACACTACTGTATACAACGCAACAATTACAAAAACTTACATCTATATATCTGCATCTGCTTCAGTTATCTCCAAACTTATTTATTCCAGAGATGTGTTTTTTTTAGTTTCCACAAAGCTACACTTGTATGCCACTAGATACTTATAACAAGTATGCATATACTAAAAACAAATCCACAAATATTTCTCAGAAAAACATGCAAGATGAAGCCATAAAACTGTGATATTGAGAATTGAGAGTGGAGTGTAATATCCCACCTATTAATATTAATAGATATTCAATAAAGTATGAGTACTGGCTGACCAAGACCTACAATACACTATTCACAGGCGGAGTTAACTCATACAGGCTCCACCTACACCAATAACAACTCCTCCCACCAAACAACAAAGCTCCGCCTCCTGCGAAACATGATATAAAAGCCCTATGTAATTCAACTGTCAATCACATTATCCTAATGGGAATTCTAACTAATTACCGGCCTATCATATTGGAGCGTCTTCTCATTACAACAGAAGGTTATTACTGTTGTGTCCTATGTGTATTCCACAGGTTCATATGGAATGTTGGACTGTTATTATTTCAACATATGGTTGAGCTAAAGTAACATGGGGGCTACAGGTTCCCCTCACATTACTGGTTGCAGAATGATTTTGATCTAATCTTGGGAATCAAGGAGGGCGAATCTGTCACTCTTTCCTGTAAATACACAGCAAGACTCAAAGAATTCCCTCAAATTCAAAAGGTCTAAGACAGTTGGGTTTTTTAAAGATAAAAATCAATGGAAACTTATTGGAGTAGCGCAATCAAGTTTTAATCAAAGGCTTGTTCAAATTCTGGATTTATGTCCTAACACTGGAACATATTCTCTACAGAACAGGAAATACATTACATCAAGCAAATCATAAAAAACATGTGACAAAAAAATTATCCATTGTCTCAGTGATCAACGGGGTATTTAGAAAACATCTTTAATTAAAAAGATAATTATTATGTTCTTTTTTCATATCATTAATATTAATAGTGTGGCGTCCGTGGTCCAGTGGTAGAGCGTCGGATTTGGAATCAAACGGTCTCGGGTTCGATACTCGGTCAGGCCACGTATGTAGTGTCATTGGAAGGCATCACACACACAATGCTTAGTACTGGTTAGCCACTTAGGGCGGCTAAGCCTGCCCAGGAAAACATAGGTCCCCGCAAGGGGTTTGACATTAACCCATTGCATTCTGGATACATTTAAAGACTTTTGCAAACAACATAGATCCAGATCAGCCACAGCGTGACGCTGCATGCTGATCAGGATCTATGTTGTTTGCTACATAGCCAAGTGTCTTAGCAAGATCATCTGAATAGCAAACAGCATAGAGACTGATCAGACGGCACGTTATGTGGCGGCTGATCTGGCTCTATGTTCTTTGCAAATACTGTTTGAACGGTATCCAGAATGAAATGGGTTAATGGAACATACATACAATATTTAATTATTTTTCTGTATAATATATTCAGGCCAGGGATTTTATAAGCAAATATACCGTTTGAATGGTCTTGATACGGAGGTTGGTGCACCCAAATACTGATTAACCGCTGGAGCCTGCCCAGGAAAGGTGTTGTTAGGTAAACTGCCCGCAGGTGATATAGCCCAAAAATGGTGCTGATGCAGGCGTAAAACTCGAAATATAACATAACATTGAATGGTCTTGAATAAAACGATACATAAACAGTATAACCATGGAGCACAGTAAAAGTAAAGCAATTGTTTATTATTGTGACACTATAATATTATTTAAAGGGCCAGATATTTTATTTACTTAATACGAGACACCTCTTATGAATTGAATATCACTATTTCCTAAATTCTATCCATGCAGATCAGGCACCTGAGGGTGATCATAGCATTTAACTAGCTGGCAGCTCACAAACCAACCAGCCATATCAGAATGAACCACCGCCGAGGTTCAAACCTTTCACCTCCTGTACGCGCAATCCTTACATTATTTCTAGAACATTTAAAACTGCCAGAAAGATAAAAAATACAATACAATAAAATTAACTATTTTAGAGCAAAATTTAATGATTAACAGCCATATATTACACCTGCAACACTTTAACACGAATATCCGTCGGCATTATCATTGTCGGCGGCATCATTACTGCCGTCTGCATCATTATTGTCAGTGTACATCATTATTGCCGTCTGCATCATTATTGTCAGTGTACATCATTATTGCCAGGCTATTAAACCCTGTGGCCGACTTCACTTCTTTTCAACTTTTAATTTTTACTTAAGCTGCACACTTGACCACTGTCCATTTGTTGATCAAAAGTATAAACCAATTATTGGTAAAAAATACAAAGAAAGTACTTGACAAGTAAATGGGTCCTGGCTGTAACCTGACTGACCACTAAATTATTGACAGCTGGCAGTTATGTCAAGTTTGTTGTCATCATCTTGTTTGTATATGATGAAGTCACTGACCTCAAATGTTTACCCAGTTCCTTTTCTTCTATTAAATCCGAATAAAGGCGGATTATAAAATGCAATTCCTACCAAAATGAGCAAACTCCACTAAATAAACCATACTGAAATACAAAGTTGAAATGGGGTATAATAAACTAAATATAATCATGGTCTCAAAGTAAAACTCTCATTTATCTTGTATGTATGTTCCATTAACCCATTCAACACCAAGTAACTGACATGGACTGGTCCATGATATTTTCAGACCAATAAATGAATAAGAATTTGGACCAGTTCATTTATCAAAATGGGTAATTTTTCTCTAAAAATAGTAATATTACTGGCAAAAAGTGCAGATCCTGATGAGACGGCTCGTCACGAGCCGGCTCATCTGGATATACACTTTTTGTACGCCTATTTAGAGGTCTGTGGTGTTGAAAGGGTTAATGTCAAACCCCTTGCGGGGACGTAGACATGTTTTCCTGGGCAAGCTTAGCCGACCTAAGTGGTTAACCAGTACTAAGCAATGTGTGTGAGGTGCCTTGCTCAATGACACTACATTCGTGGCCTGACCGAGTATCGAACCCGGGACGATATTTTCCAGATCCGACGCTCTACCACTGGACAACGGATATCTTGGAGAGGTATTAATATAAGTTTTCTGAAAACTTGTTTTCCAATCCAAACCATTCACAATTTATGTAATTTGTAACATTTTTTGTGTTATACATGTAAATTTATTGGAATAAATACTGTTTAAACCAAAAATCATTTCAATATTTGCTGTTATTGCTCAATTTAATTAATAAAGGTTTGTCTGCCCAAAAGCATATTTGGAGATTGAGCCTGGCCATATACTTTATGAATTGGGCATTGCTAGGGTACCGGTGTATCCAAATGTGAAGCGCATTTTGTTCAATAATTTTTAACTTGCATAAAAAATTATAAAAGTCTGAACATTTTATTTTTAGAAGTTCAAGGGCAAATAACTCTGGACAATTTGAAGGGATACACTTGACACAAGCATTTGGTTACATATTTTAATCATATATGGCTAAATGAACAAACCATCCCAAGAAATAATATAGCTGTTGAATTAGATATTAATTGTAAACCCATTACATCTGTCTATACTTGTGAAAGACCTACAGTCAACTCTGTGTTAGTGGTCACCTCTATTAAGCAGCCAACCCGTATTAAGCAGCCTAAATCTCAGTGAAGGAAAGGGTTAATAAATTAAAGTGTTTACCCATGGGTAAATGACATCATAAACTTCAAAATGGCCAACTTCTTGATCAGGTAGCTATCTTTGAGGTTTAGAGAGATATCCCATACAATGGTTACATATGAGGTTTAGAGATATCTCTGATACAATGGTTACATATGAGGTTTAGAGAGATCTCTGATACAATGGTTACACATGAGGTTTAGAGAGATCTCTGATACAATGGTTACATATGAGGTTTAGAGAGATCTCTGATACAATGGTTACACATGAGGTTTAGAGATATCTCTGATACAATGGTTACACATGAGGTTTAGAGATATCTCTGATACAATGGTTACATGTGAGGTTTAGAGATATCTCTGATACAATGGTTACATATGAGGTTTAGAGATATCTCTGATACAATGGTTACATATGAGGTTTAGAGATATCTCTGATACAATGGTTACACATGAGGTTTAGAGAGATCTCTGATACAATGGTTACATATGAGGTTTAGAGAGAGCTCTGATACAATGGTTACATGTGAGGTTTAGAGAGATATCTGATATAACAGTTACATATGAGGTTTAGAGAGATCTCTGATACAATGGTTACATATGAGGTTTAGAGAGATCTCTGATACAATGGTTACACATGAGGTTTAGAGAGATATCCCATACAATGGTTACACATGGGATTTAGAGAGATCTCTCTAACAATGCTTACATAATTTTATGAGCTGTGCCTTTGGCTTTAAATTCCATCCAACCAGTATTGCCCAGATTAACACTTTTAATACCTACAGTACAACTCATTAAAACACTGTCGTAACATCATACATTCTTAATTGTAGTCCATTAATATTGGACTAATTTCCAAAAGCCAGAGTAGTATATTAAATCCTATAAGTAAATGTACGAAATTAGCAATCTTAATTAGTAAGATCATGTTATATAAGTGTGTGATGCAAGTATGATATAACCTCAAGCGGATCCAATATGTCAAATATTGACACTATGTGAGGCGCAATGCGTCGATCACAGTCCAATATTTTATATATTGGACAGTTTTCAGCTCATATCCTATACATAATGTATATCGCTCTATTGAATATAAATGATAATCAAGTCTGCATGAAATATTGAAAGGTTTTGGAATAAATTCTTCAGATGTACAGTCAATTTAAAAAAAATACAATAAAAGCCATACCAAATCACACACATAATGATTAACTATAGTGTACTAAACTTGAGTGTAATAATTTCCAGGTGTAAACAATGCAAGTACGCATAAACTAAACCAAGGTCAGGTAAATTAAGCAATACGAAATTGTCTACAGCCACTTTTATAAAAGAATTGACCTTTCGGTGATCAAAACATCGAGATAGATCAAACATAGACAGATGAATAAGAAGTGTTCACAATCAGTGAAATCTTGCTAATTAGCATAAATGTTGTCCAATTAAGCATTTAAAGGCCAATCAGGATTGAAAATTTCACGATATGGAAACCAATTATGGCTCGAGATATATATCACAATTGAATTTAAAGAAAGCCGATAAACTACTACATTCAAACACTGATCTCAATCTTAAGTCTCGTGAAAAAACATAAAATTATGGAAGAATATTAATGTGGTAATTTAGATACCGGTACTTCTGAAAAATTACCATTAAATCTTAGAACAAAATAATTTCAAAAATGCTCAATAGTAATTTATGATTTCGATGGACTGAATAATTAACCTGAACCAGTTGTAATGTAGCCCTTAATTTACTATAGAACAAAGTATGGGGGGCTGGAACTATCTATATGTGTACAAGAGTTAAAGCAAGACGGTGAAGTGCTAGAACATGACGCCGTATCACTACAGGACGGTATGGCAATAAGAGACAAGACCATTTTATTACCTACAAAGTCAAACAATGTAATTGTACATTTGGTACTCGAGTGCTACAGCATGACACTTAAAGAGGCAAGGCAACATAAGCCATATTTTAGTACATACTAGCTATAGGCCATGTTTTGGTACATACTAGGCCATGTGTTGGTACATACTAGTCCATGTGTTGGTACACATTAGGCCATGTTTTGGTACATACTAGGCCATGTCTTGGTACACACTAGGCCATGTCTTGGTACATACTAATGTGTTGGTACATACTAGGCCATGTGTTGGTACATACTAGGCCATGTCTGGGTACATACTAGGTCATGTGTTGGTACATACTAGTCCATGTGTTGGTACACACTAGGCCATGTCTTGGTACATACTAATGTTTTGGTACATACTAGGCCATGTGTTGGTACATACTAGGCCATGTCTTGGTACACACTAGGCCATGTCTTGGTACACACTAGGCCATGTCTTGGTACATACTAGGTCATGTGTTGGTACATACTAGGCCATGTTTTGGTACATACTAGGCCATGTGTTGGTACATACTAGGCCATGTCTTGGTACATACTAGGTCATGTGTTGGTACATACTAGGTCATGTGTTGGTACATACTAGGCCATGTGTTGGTACATATTAGGCCATGTCTTGGTACACACTAGGCCATGTCTTGGTACATACTAGGTCATGTGTTGGTACATACTAGGTCATGTGTTGGTACATACTAGGCCATGTCTTGGTACATACTAGGCCATGTCTTGGTACATACTAGGCCATGTGTTGGTACATACTAGGCCATGTCTTGGTACATACTTACTAGGCCATGTCTTGGTACATACTAGGCCATGTGTTAGTACATACTAGGCCATGTGTTGGTACATACTAGGCCATGTGTTGGTACATACTAGGCCATATCTTGGTACATACTAGGCCATGTGTTGGTACATACTAGGCCATGTGTTGGTACATACTAGGCCATATATTGGTACATACTAGGCCATGTGTTGGTACATACTAGGCCATGTGCTGGTACATACTAGGCCATATCTTGGTACATACTAGGCCATTATATGCAGTACTGTCAATTGTCACATACAAACCCAACATAAAACTGACTTCACACTAATGAAATGCAAGACTACACTAAATATGCACAAAATGTCGTTACAAAACATTTGCATTCAAAACCCACAAACAAGGACAATACAAACGCACAGACATTTTGCATGTGAACAGCATATACATCACCATAACAATGATAGGAAAATTACACATGAACAATTGAAATCCCATAAAACAGGAGAACCAATCTCCAAACAGACATTTTTTAACTAAATGAAAATTCTTTATTGTGGTGTTTTTGCGAAAGCTGCTGGAATTAAGGTTTATAATTGGTATTAATAAAAGGAGACGGAAATTTCTGACGCTTAATTTGTCAAGATTTGCGGACCTGTAATTTGGAATAAGTCTTTTTAAAGTAGTACTAAAAACAAATTCTGAAAGAAACCTGTAGTAGTCATTATTAATTTATTGGGTACTCAATCACACAAAATATTAATGATGTTGTTTTACAGCTCTTCAACAGTGCTATCTATAGCTACATAGAGCCAGCAGATTAGAGAGCCAGCAGATTAGAGAGAGGGCAGATTAGAGAGATTCACGAACACACAGGTCAAATTTGAGCCAGCCATCCCATGCACAGAGAGATGACAACTTACAGCCAGCCACTCAGCACTGAGAGATCCGATCAGAGTTAGCTGATGTGCTACCATTGCACTATCCACCCCTTTCACAGCCTTAGGGGGACATCTCTCATTCCATGGAGTGCACCTCTCACTCCATGAGGTACACTTCTCACTCCATGAGGTACACTTCTCACTCCATGAGGTACACTTCTCACTCCATGAGGTACATATCTCATTCCATGGGGTGCACCTCTCACACTATGAGATGCTTCTCTCATTCCATTTCCATGAAGAACATGTCTCATTCCATTTCCATGAGGTACACCTCTCACTCCATGAGGTACACTTCTCACTCCATGAGGTACACTTCTCACTCCATGAGGTACACTTCTCACTCCATGAGGTACACTTCTCACTCCATGAGGTACACTTCTCACTCCATGAGGTACACCTCTCACTCCATGAGGTACACTTCTCACTCCATGAGGTACACCTCTCACTCCATGAGGTACACTTCTCACTCCATGAGGTACACTTCTCACTCCATGAGGTACACTTCTCACTCCATAAGGTACACTTCTCACTCCATGAGGTACACTTCTCACTCCATGAGGTACACCTCTCACTCCATGAGGTACACCTCTCACTCCATGAGGTACACTTCTCACTCCATGAGGTACACCTCTCACTCCATGAGGTACACTTCTCACTCCATGAGGTACACTTCTCACTCCATGAGGTACACTTCTCACTCCATGAGGTACACTTCTCACTCCATGAGGTACACTTCTCACTCCATGAGGTACACTTCTCACTCCATGAGGTACACTTCTCACTCCATGAGGTACACTTCTCACTCCATGAGGTACACCTCTCACTCCATGAGGTGCAACTTTCATTCCATTTCCATGAGGTACACACCTCACATTCCATTTCCATGAGGTACACACCTCACATTCCCTTTCCATGAGGTACACACCTCACATTCCCTTTCCATGAGGTACACACCTCACATTCCCTTTCCATGAGGTACACACCTCATTCCATGGGGGGATTCCTCTAATTCCATGAAGGATAGTAAGAATATTTATATCGAGCTTTAACTCTTTGCATGCTGGGTAAAATGATGGATATAAATAGTTAAAAAAATGTTGTTGCAGACGACAATTCATTATTGTGTATTTATTAAAACTCTGTAAATATGTCATGGAATTTCAATAGTTTATTTATATTTATATTTCGGGTTTTACGCCTGCATCAGCACCATTTTGGGCTATATCACCGGCGGGCAGTTTACCTAACAACATATTTCCTGGGCAGGCTCCAGCGGTTAACCAGTACTCGGTGCACCAACCTCCGTAAGAAACTGCCAACTTTTTCATATAAATGAGACACGGTCTGAGCGGGGCTCGAACCCGTCATCAGTGATGATAGGTTACAGTAGGAATTTCAATAAAAATGTGCATTATGACACAAGTCTAATGAAATTGCAAGACATGTTTGACTATGATTTTCTCCGCTAGCATATAAATAGTTAAGAATGACCCCATCAAATACCTCAAATCGTGGCTAGAGCTAATTTTGAAGACATTTGGACCTTTTGGAGGATAGTATAACGTACGAATGTGACATTATGTTGTGTGTGTTTTATGTTTATTTTTCATCGCTACCGGTTGCCCATCTGAGCGACGCCCCCTGAAGAGATTAGTCATTGTAGATATTTGGAGGATAGTGCAATGATACAGACAGAGACCCATTCCAGACTCTCCTCTGGTTCTTTTACATGCACGGTGTACAGCACCGACACGAGACTACGGTTTAAAGTCCAATTTGAAAGACTTGAGATTATTAGGGTCAGACGGGGGATCGAAACTGCGATCCCTGGATTACCAGTCAAATGACAATCTGTTTCAACTGAAATGTCTGTAAAAACTATTAACCCATTCCCACATAGATGCGGTACAAGTTGAATGCTTGCATGTGGCATTCCCACATAGAAGCGGTACAAGTTGAATGTGGCATTCCCACAGAGAAGCGGTACAAGTTGAATGCTTGCATGTGGCATTCCCACAGAGAAGCGGTACAAGTTGAATGCTTGCATGTGGAATTCAGGGTTAAACATGTTAAATTATTTAATACATACCTGCCAATGCTCCTTTTAATAATATCCAGTGATATTGTACAATTAGTTATCCCAATCTTGATCACCACTTTACTCCAAATTTGATCACAATTTTATCATATAGTACATATATTATTATTAATGTATCCTTGGAACTTGACACACACACTGTAGAAATCACTCCTTGTCTCAGAAGAAAAACATCCAAAATATATCAACAACTTCCCAAAATATTCATAAATTGGTTTGGTAGAAACTATTATAAACTACTGGTATGTTTTCATACACACTGACGAATATCAAATTCAGCAAAAATATCCCCGTCATTGGTTAGAATTTCAGGTTTTCAAACATTGTATGCCTGCTGGAGGGAGCTCAGAGGTTCAGACAAAACTTGAAACAGTTTGTCTGCCAACATAGAAGCAAAAGGTTAAATGTGGGATCTCATTAAATCAGCTGCATTTGAATAGCCGAATTTAGCGAGCCAATCAATGCATTAGGCCGTGGACAAAATAAAACATTTTATCGTCAACGATTTGTCGTAAAAGGTCAAGAAAATAGGCAGTTTTATAAAAGGGTTAGTTTCGATACTGAAAAGACCAGGGAAAGAAACAAATACTTGAAGATGAACATCAAAGATTTAATGCTGTGGAACTGTACAAATATAACTGATTCACCACTGTTCTCCATCTAGTTATTTGTGTGTCTTTGAAATGGATCCATTCATTTAGTAATAACCGAGAAAACTGGCGAGTTTTTCAATGATGACAATACATTTTAATTTTCCTTTTCAATTCTGCATTAACCCTTTCAACCCCAAGTAACTAACATGGACTGGTGCATGCTATTTTTAGACCAATAAATTAATAACAAAATTACATTTGGATCAGTTCATTTATCAAAATGGGTAATTTTATCTAAAAATAGTAATAATTATTACTGGCAAAAAAGTGCAGATCCTGATGAGACGGCTCGTCACGAGCCGGCTCATCTGGATCTACACTTTTCATAAGCCTATTTAGAGGCCTGTGGGGTTGAAAGGGTTAATTTAATTCTGTTTTAGTAATTAAATTAGAATTTGTGATAAAAGTCCAGCGAGTGCCTATAAATTGATTGCCTTGCCTATAAATTAAGAACATTTTTTTTAAAAATAAAAAAAATCATGTTTTTATTTAATTCCATCGTTTTGTTTTTTTATTTATATTGATTAACAGATTGTCTCTAAATCAATTCAATATTATTTAATTTTTATCTATGCATAGTAGAAAGAAGATTGCTTTTAAGAATTGTAGACATGGTTATGTAAACTGATGTAGATTTGTTAGTTCGAGAAGTTATGTTATTATTATTGCAGATATATGTATTAAAAGAAACATCAGGAGGATTGAGGATACATCAGGAGGATTGAGGATACATCAGGAGGATTGAGGATACATCAGGAGGACTGAGGATACATCAGGAGGACTGAGGATACATCATGAGGACTGAGGATACATCAGGAGGACTGAGGATACATCAGGAGGACCGAGGATACATCAGGAGGATTGAAGATACATCAGGAGGACCACATATACATCAGGAGGACTGAGGATACATCAGGAGGCCTGATGATACATCAGTATGACTGAGGATACATCAGGAGGATTGAGGATACATCAGGAGGACCGAGGAATCATCAGGAGGATAGAGGAAATATCAGGATTGAGGAGACACATGGTGGATTGAGGAAACATCAGGAGGATTGAGAAAACACCAGTAGGATTGAGGAAACACCAGTAGGATTGAGGAAACACCAGTAGGATTGAGGAAACACCAGTAGGATTGAGGAAACATCAGTAGGATTGAGGAAACATCAGGGGGATTGAGGAAACATCTGAGGGATTGAGGAAACATCAGTAGGATTGAGGACACATCAGTAGGATTGAGGACACATCAGTAGGATTGAGGAAACATCAGCAGAATTGAGGACACACATCAGCAGGATACAACATGATCATCATCATAAAGGCTATTTTATCTGGATCTACACTTTTTATAAGCCTATTTTAGAGGCCTGTGGGGTTGAAAGGGTTAATATCTAAAACTACTTCAATAAAAGCAGATTATTATAAATGCTGTTTGTTTATGCTCATGCGCTTTTTCAATATAATTCAAATAAGAAATTACTGCATTGAAATTTAGGAGACAGGATTTAGTAATTTTGTAGAGGATTCTGCAATATTAAAGATTTTTTATTCACATATATCAAAGCATTGATATCAAAACTGTTATAAACAGAATTTATTTGTTTCATTTACAAGCAAAATTAAGTAGTTGTTAATTAATTATCTTTTGAAAGAGATGAGTTATCAGTCTTGGCTAGTATTAATTATTTCAAATATTTCACTCCTTTGTGAACCAGCTGCTATGTGCATATGAAAATAGAAGGCATATAATTATTTACAGCACCTTAATTTGCAGTGATTTGTCGATGTGAAGGTACTGGAGCTCTTTAAGAAGTTTTCCCAGATCAGAAAAACTTAGAACCCTGCTATTGCTGATAAGCAGGCAAAGATTTGTTGACATCATTAAAAAAATGTTTATCTATACTTGTTTAAGTTTAAACTTTACAACAATTGGGAAGCAAGTTTTAACAACTTATATTAATCACTCTTGTTGGCGCGGATGAAAGCATATATGTGGTCATTCGTGTGGGAGGACATCGGAGTACCCGGAGAAAACACACCTGTCTGATCTGGCCACAACCGTACCATCTCACATACTTCCCGGTCCGAGGATCGAAACCCGGGTTGCATTGGTGAGAAGAGAGCGCATGGTATCTTTAGACTGACTTTGGGCCATGTATAAATATATCCATAACGGGATGGAAGACCTAACAAGGTGGAAGAAAGAAGAAAGTGTATAGCAACCATATGTTTTCACCTTCAGAACAGGGACTTTTCCTTCTTCCATATTTACATGCTCCCCTTTGGACCGAGAGATGCCCCACTATTGGGCTCCAGATATGGTTCATGTGTATGTCACCATATAAATGTTGTCCATGCTAGTTCATATCCCTTTGCACATGAGAGAGATACACCTAACTCCAGCAAGATCACGCTTAACCCTTTCCCTCATAGAAGCACCTCTTGACGCCATTACCAATACGATATACATTGACAATGTAATAGCCAAACCAATGTTCATAATAAAGGCTAGAATCTCATGTAGTCCCAGTAATATCTATGGAGGTGGGATAGATATGGCGACTACTTATCCACTGCATGATAGCTAAATGGCTGTCGTTTGTATGGAGATATAATAGTATATTAACCTAAATCTCTATGAAGGAAAGGGTTAAACATGAATAATTAGTTTGTTTGTTTGGGTTTTACGCCTTCATCAGCCCCATTTTGGCCTATATTGCCGGCGGGCAGTTTACATAACAACTCCTTTCCTGGGCAGGCTCCAGCAGTTAACCAGTACTCCATAAGAAACTGCCGACTTTTTCATATAAATAGAAATCGTCTGAGCGGCACTTGAACCGGTGACCATCAGTGACGATAGGTTACAATGGTATACAAGTCAGCGATCTAAACCACGCGACCACGGAGGCAGACTTGCTAATTAGTACTAACCATTGACGAGATTACATAAGCTCTCCGTAAGAGGGTTTGACAAAAGTAAATTTTTATACAAGTACAGAAAAGTGCATTTCATACTTCAAAACTGAAATGAATTGTTTCCTTTTGCTGCAACGGTAGACACTTGTCTGATCGTTTCCACTCCAGTGAGATGCTAACTGGACACAACTAATGCACACTATTCTAACTGACCACTAATCGTAAACAAATTTCCGCCTCCTTACCCTTGAGGAAAGCCTCTGTCAATCTTAATGAACAAAATTCCCTATTCCTCATCAGCATTAAGCTGCCATTTAATTTGTGAAAACTCTCTCACTGCCTTCAATTAAACGAATGGCAAAGGATGGGAGAATTCACATATAAATCAATTATCTACCAGTTTGCTTGCAATTAAGTAATCAGAATGAGTGTTTAAAAAGTCTTCATTAAAACCTTTTCTTAAATCATTTGTTGTACAATCAAAATGTGTGTTAAAGACCACCTCCGAACAACAACCACGTGTCTTTGAAGAGTGAGAGTGCACCTTTGACATTCCAGGATTCAAAATATTCTGGAGGGAGCACGCCCCCCAGACCACTCTAGTAAAATCGCATCCTTTGGTGCTCAAGTAATTAGTTGGGCCTACAAATTCAAAATTGCTAGCTACGCCCCTGAACAGGTAATATTTGCCCCTGAACAGGTAATATTTACTCTCAATATCATAGACGACGGCCTCACTGAGGTGAATATCTGGTCCTTATAGGCGAGACTCATGGGTGACAATCTGGAACTTATAGGACTGTATGCAAAAAGCAAGGATATATCGCACCTGTGACAATTTCTATGAATGGTCTTTATAGATGGGTTTGACTTTCATTCAAGATGAAGTTCATTGAACTAGAAGAAACAGATATAACCGCACAATCGCGGAGACAGTTGATGTTGAAATCGAGAAACAAGAAAACCAAAGCTACCGGTACTAACTAATCCACCATGTGCAAACTGCTTTTATTATGAACATTGGTTTGGCTACTACATTGTCAATATATGTTGTATTAGCAATGGCGTCAAGAAGTGCTTCTATGAGGGAAAGGGTTAATCAAATGTTTGTGTTCCAGCGTAATATAATAGTCGAAGTCACAGACAATACTGAAAGTCCAATACACTAGTGAAAGTCGAAATTCAAAGAAACCAATGTTGATGAGACAGGCAACAATTATGAGTCAAAAACATCAATTAAGGAAGGAACTGAAAGTAAAAAATTATTCAGAAGTCAAAGACACTTATGAAAATGAAGATCATGTCCTTGATTTTGTCCAATTTGTGTCAATCTGTTTATCACTGCAGCCACCATTATTTCCAATTATGACTGCCAAGCACCCCTATGGTTTTTATTGGCACAATCATGGACCCCTGTAGTCCCTTAATTGACATTAACAAGCCCTTGAGCTACATGTGAATATCCTCCTGGAACACTGATCAGCTTCTGCACAACATTGCTCTAAAGAAAACAAAGTGCCAATTAACAGTCTTGTGAAAAAGTCATAATTCACAGAAGGTGGTAGTGGAATTGGGTTTTACATTTCTACAATTATTTCATTGTGAACCAGAATCAGTTCTGAATACAAGTACAATAATTGTACCCAGCACCGACTAGCAATGGGAAACGAAAAAATATATCCAAGTTTGTAGGCTCCTACTTATCCACTGGAAAGCCAATGCAGCATCAAGAACACCTACAAAACCTTGAAACGGAAACATGGTCAATACACATAAGAAACTCGGTTTTTGTTGTGATTAATTTATTAAGATGTTTTGAACCATCGAAACCTCGAAATTTTATTTATTCCAAAACTCTTGGATATCACTCTATAACAATAATGCATCATTCATGACATACATCAATATGTGCAACATATCTAGTTTAGAAAGCTTGGCATCGGGTTTCAGTATATTAACAATTTCCTCGTGCTAAATGAGCTATTCCAAGAATATATTGCAAAATCTGTCCGATATGACAAAATCTGATGGAAGAACTTCCTTCTAGGCTATGCACAGATCCATCAAACCCAGTCCACCTTAAAATTATACGAAACATTTCGGAATTATGATTTCTCTAGCAAATTTTGAAATTCCAAGTTAGTGATAGAATTTGACAGAGTTATGGATGATCGCGAATAAAACCATCAACAAACTCTAAACAGTAGTTACCTAATACCTAATATGTTTTTCCGAAATCTTTCCATATTTGTCTTATCTGTCAGAAATGACATAAATGAAAATTGGAAACTGCTCGTTTAGAAATGAATGGAAAGGAATATTCCGAGAAGTCGTAATGATTCATGGAATGCGGAATCCGATGATGAATTTAGCAGAAAGAGTGACAAAATTAATTCAACACTAAGTTTTTTGTAGAAATTAAAAAGAAATTGGCCAACAAATTGTTTTTTAATGTTGTTTCTCGTATTACAAAAACATGTGAAAGCCAGCATGTCCAAATCCAACATGTCTGGTTACAGAGAAACTGAGATTGAAACAAACTTTTTGATGGGATTGAAACAAAACTTTTTGATGTCACCATTACATAAAACATTAACTCTTTCAGCGCCGAATAAATTCAAAGAAATGTGCAAACAACATAGATCCAGATCAGCCACGGCGAAACGCCGTGTCTGATCAGGATCTATGTCGTTTGCTATTCGGACAGGTGCTTCAGCTCCACTGTCTGAAGAGCAATCAGCATACATACAGCCTGATCAGACGTTCTGTTCTGTCTGATCGGGTTCTGCAAAGGCGCTTTTATGCGATATTGGCGGTGAAAGAGTTAATGTCCACACACATTTTTGCTTGAAATCGCCTACATACATGGGGTACTTCAGGATTGGATTTATGGGTATAACATAACGTGCATGTTGGGGCTGTTGTTTAGCATTTCAAAGAGATGAATGATTAAATAACATTTTTTTAGCATTATCATCCATTTTTAATTTTAACTGCCGGCTGATTTCAGTCAGTGTTGTGCAGAGTCCTTGGTAACATGTAATTGAAACAATTAGATCATACCTGTGTTACCAGCTATACCTATTGTATATATATACCAAACCATGTATTTAAAGTTGGAGAATAATTAATTAACAGCTTTATCAGACTTATTTTCTAATCCAATCTGTAATCCAATCTGTAATCCAATCTGTAATACAATATGTAATCCAATTGGTAATCAAATATGTAAGCCAATCTGTAATCCAATTGGTAATCAAATATGTAAGCCAATCTGTAATCCAATTGGTAATCAAATATGTACGCCAATCTGTAATCCAATCTGTAATCCAATTGGTAATCAAACATGTAAGCCAATCTGTAATCCAATCAGTAATCCAATCTGTAATCTGCTATGTATACATATTGTATGTATACAATGCATGCAATGTCATATAAATAAAGTATTGTTTAAACTAATTATTTCAATTGTTGTATTACAGCCGAATGTCTAAATTTAATTTAGACTCCGGCTGTCCATTAATGTAATAAGAAGAATCAAATGGTTGCTTAGCGACCATTGTAAAATGATACAATGTGAAAAGTTGTGAATATTTGTGAGTTGGTTAATGTCATGCCATCTCCCGGCGGGGCAACAATGTCTAGTACTCAAACAAATGGACCAAAAATCTATTAAATTTCTCTGAAATTGTATAAAATTCATTTTAAGCAATTGTTATGATTTCTCAAACAATTTAGTGATTCTTCCAAAAATGATTATTATCCACCAAAAAGTGTCTATATCCAAAATTCATGGATTCCAAAATATCAGTTTCACCGGTATGTGAACAAAACATGCTTATGGCATGGTCATGGAGGTGGACCTATGTTTGAGTTTGTTTGGGTTTTACGCCTTCATCAGCACCATTTTGGGCTATATTGCCAGCAGCCTGTTGATCTAACAACACCTTTCCTAGGCAAGCTCCAGCGGTAACAAGTACTTGGTGCACCAACCTCCGTAAGAAACTGCCAACTTTTGCATATAAATGAGACACGGCCTGAGTGGGGCTCGAACCAGTGGCCATTAGTGATGATAGGTTACAATGGTATACAATGACTTTAACCACCACTCGACCACGGAGGCGGTCCCCCATGTTTGAGATATAAAAAATTTAATTGTCTGTATTTTGAGTTGATACTATGGAACAAGAAATTAAGATTAGAAATGTACACACCTTCATGACATTTGATTGTATTATGTTAACCCATCCAACACCAAGTAACTGACATGGACTGGTACATTCAACACCAAGTAACTGACATGGACTGGTACATTCAAAACCAAGTAACTGACATGGACTGGTACATTCAACACCAAGTAACTGACATGGACTGGTACATTCAACACCAAGTAACTGACATGGACTGGTACATTCAACACCAAGTAACTGACATGGACTGGTACATTCAACACCAAGTAACTGACATGGACTGAACTGACATGGACTGGTACATTCAACACCAAGTAACTGACATGGACTGGTACATTCAACACCAAGTAACTGACATGGACTGGTACATTCAACACCAAGTAACTGACATGGACTGGTACATTCAACACCAAGTAACTGACATGGACTGGTACATTCAACACCAAGTAACTGACATGGACTGGTACATTCAACACCAAGTAACTGACATGGACTGGTACATTCAACACCAAGTAACTGACATGGACTGGTACATTCAACACCAAGTAACTGACATGGACTGGTACATTCAACACCAAGTAACTGACATGGACTGGTACATTCAACACCAAGTAACTGACATGGACTGGTACATTCAACACCAAGTAACTGACATGGACTGGTACATTCAACACCAAGTAACTGACATGGACTGGTGCATTCAACACCAAGTAACTGACATGGACTGGTCTATGATATTTTTAGACAAATAAATTAATAAGAAAATTACATTTGCACCAGTTCATTTATCAAAATGGGTAATTTTGTCTAAAAATAGTAATATTACTGGCAAAAAGTGCAGATGAGACGGCTCATGATCTGCACCTTTTGTAAGCCTATTGAGAGGCCTGTGGTGTTGAAAGGGTTAATACAACTTTAAGTCATATTCAATGAGACGCCAGGGCCGTCGCTGGGGCTATTTTGATGATACGCACGGCCAAATATGCTTGCTTGTCGAGTGAGCATAGCGAGCGAGTACACTAGGGGGGGGTCCGGGGGGAGATTTTTTGAAATGAGGAAGCAATTTCAATGCATTTTGTAACATACAATTGTAGGACTAAAGTTCTTACGACAATCGGTATAAAGTAAGGCTAGATGTATACTATACATGATCTATCGCTCTTATAAATTAAACAAGTACGTAAAATCACAGGGATTCGGCACGTTTGGGGGTACTAGTATATATATTTAAGTACAGGGATTCTACTCTGTGGGATGTCAGAGTTCGCATCGATCAGTAAAATGGCCATATCTGAAACAATTTTGTACAAAGCTGTCCAAATATAACGCCTATCCCGAGTCTTTATATTGTTCTTCAAATAAAACACAACTTTAAGCTGCATGCATGTATACTTTGCAAACAATTGCCACATACATTGGCCATAGCAGGTCACATTTCCATACTAGGACACGGGTTCTGTCAGCAACAAAAAAAAATCTTCGACGGGAGAGTTTTAACTGTGAATAACATTATCAATAAAATGTGTTTCCACTAACCTGTATGTTTATTCGGCAAAAATGTACGTCAAAAAGAGATTTCGTAGCATTTTCAATTTGTTTTGAAAAATTCTAAAGCGGCGCAATTCACGTTGAAACGAGCGTTGAAACGAGCGTTCTGATTGGATTATGATTGTTCTTCATATATAAAAAAACATCTTGTTACATTCTAATAATCCAATCAGAACGCTCGTTTCAACGCTGGTTTCAATGCGAATTGCGCCGCTTTAGAAATTTTCAAAACAAATTGAAAATGCTACGAAATCTCTTTTTGACGTACATTTTTGCCGAATAAACATACAGGTTAGTGGAAACACATTTTATTGATAATGTTATTCACAGTTAAAACTCTCCCGTCGAAGATTTTTTTTTGTTGCTGACAGAACCCGTGTCCTAGTATGGAAATGTGACCTGCTATGGCCAATGTATGTGGCAATTGTTTGCAAAGTATACATGCATGCAGCTTAAAGTTGTGTTTTATTTGAAGAACAATATAAAGACTCGGGATAGGCGTTATATTTGGACAGCTTTGTACAAAATTGTTTCAGATATGGCCATTTTACTGATCGATGCGAACTCTGACATCCCACAGAGTAGAATCCCTGTACTTAAATATATATACTAGTACCCCCAAACGTGCCGAATCCCTGTGCGTAAAATAGCACAAACTAAATTTCGAAATACACCATATTTGCAATGGGCTCAATTATTCCACCACTCCCACACATTACGGCGTCTATGTACCCCCGCCCCCCCCCCCCCGGTTTTAATGCATTTTTGGAGTTTTCATTTTCTGAGACCAATGATACGCACGTGCGTACTTGCGTATGCCCAGCGACGGGCCTGGACGCTATGTAATATTGTCATAATGAGTCGGCTCATCTGAATCTACACTTTTTGTAAGCCTATTTAGGTCTGTAGTGTTGAAACGGTTAATTGCAAAATATAGGGTGTGCTGTGACATACTGAATCCAACAAAAGCAAACATCATAACTGCATGGTATAGCTGCATTATACGGTTAGACTGGTCCAGTGTGTAAATTCCATGCGACACCGTCTTAGCAGTGCATGCGGGTTAGAAACCGAGCTTATTAATGGCATCATATCGGGTACGTCCAGCTTGTTCATGTCCAAGTGTGCAGGCACACAGATTACGTAGTGTTGCAATTATTGTAAGAACCAATGTTTCATACTTTCTGGTATGTTAGACACTTAAGATCTGTCCAATTAAAACTTTAATGTAACTAATGTATTTCTAATAGACATTGTACTTATTAGACGTAAATTAGGACATCGTGAATGACAAATGACTGCAGAGAACATTACGGCCATTTCTTTCAGCCATTTTCCTCAATTATGGTAATTCTTCATCTAGCGCGGTTTTATGATGAAATTTACCGAAATAATCAACAGGACTATTTGTGAGTGATCAGAGAAAGGCTTTTATCTATAATAACAATCATTTAAGTGATAAGAACAAATTATTCGCTCAAATTCGCATAATTTGAACACGGGAAGATGGAGGCTATTGTATAGGATTCTTTGATGCGGACAATACCAGTCTATTAAGAACCTTTGCGTTAATTTGCCATCACTTTTAAATTGATTCAAAATAGCATCACAATAGGTAATTCGTAAAACTTCGAATGAGTGGGATAAATCACGTAGCGAGAATGTCAAAAACCTTCGCAACTTCTTCAAATCAATTTTGTTTATCAAGATCAAAATGCAGATAAAACTTTTCATAAACAGAAAATTATAAATTGGATGACACCCGTAAAATGAGGTGAAGCGAACTGAACTATGAAATATGTCAATATTCTGACGGTCATAATTAGCGTGCATTCAACCCATTGTGTGCACGATGGATTAAAAATTTTGCTTCTATTCAGTTTGCGATAAAAAGAAAATATTTGCCGACCAGCTTCAGAGGGTGGTAATTATGGAGGTAACAAAGGGGGGGATAATTGATAGATCGATAATACGGAAATATTCCACGGCTGTGGCATAACTAATTAAATGTAATCAATGAATAATCCTTGAATGATCAATATCATTTGTTTATTCGCGTTTTACTATGTCTGATTACGATGTTAAACATAATTTCCCTTATACGGTACAAATACTGGTAATTGAGCATTGAAAACATGACTTAACTTTATTTCAATACTATTATTTTCTACATCTCTGTTACAAATGCAGTTGAAATATGCTATTTCCACATGCTTAATAATGAATTAATTGCTTCATATTCAAGTTGATTACATTTGTTTCAGATTGAACAAATTGATTGCAGGCCGACAACATCCGTGCATAGAGAGGAAATGAAGGAAACAATAAGCCATATTAGGTATAAGGAATCTGGCTGAAATCAATCACGGTAATTTTAAACTAATCACCGTGTTCTCCCCACACCCAGTAAACAATCAACATGCTATTTCTTCAGTTTCGGTGGCCGTGTACATTTCGCTGATACCACCGGAACTACAGTTCCGGTTTCAACAGGGAAAATCCAAGTCGAAAACGATCCCATCTATGGCCTCACAACATGTTTTCACGCGAACAAAACTGTTCCAAATGTACAGCCTCTCTATAATGACCCAGTAGGGCTCGATAGAGCTCCCGCGACCCCATCACCCCGGAATAAAGGAGTCTTCCCTGATACAGGCTCCCTCTATAATTACGCCTGCGACAGCCATTATTATCAACAACCGAACCAGAACATCCACTAATGGGAACACCGCAGGCTGTTGAGTCGAAATGTTATCATTATTTATACTTCAGATTAGCGGCTAAAGTGATGCGTATAAATACAATAGGCATAAAAACCATTACCTGATGTTATTCGCTACAATCGTTTTTTACCGAAATAATTTTTGTTCAAAGTATTTTTTTCTGAACTTTAATGACATCCAAACATGTAATTTACATAAAGGTATTGACTTGAAATTTCTATTTTAAAAAACAAATTCTGAAATGCGATTAATAACATAGTAGAGAAATGTATACAAATGTTTCAATACAAGGTAACATGCACACTCACAATTCAGAATCGCATCAGAAAGCAGCTATTATTCATTCAGATCTGGAAAACAATTTTAGGCAAGGCCAATCCTCTAGCAGTGACATTCCACACAAAGTCATACAATGCATCAAACTTGGTATCTAAATATTTTAACTTGGCTACAGAGGAACATCCTCTAGTCAGCAGACTATTCACTGACAACCAACAATATGTCCTCTATTCTGTAAGACCATTCACTGACAGCCAACAATATGTCCTCTATTCTGTAAGACCATTCACCGACAGCCAACAATATGTCCTCTAGTCTGTAAGACCATTCACTGACAGCCAACAATATGTCCTCTATTCTGTAAGACCATTCACTGACAGCCAACAATATGTCCTCTATTCTGTAAGACCATTCACCGACAGCCAACAATATGTCCTCTAGTCTGTAAGACCATTCACCGACAGCCAACAATATGTCCTCTAGTCTGTAAGACCATTCACTGACAGCCAACAATATGTCCTCTAGTCTGTAAGACCATTCACTGACAGCCAACAATATGTCCTCTATTCTGTAAGACCATTCACCGACAGCCAACAATATGTCCTCTAGTCTGTAAGACCATTCACTGACAACCAACAATATGTCCTCTAGTCTGTAAGACCATTCACTGACAACCAACAATATGTCCTCTATTCTGTAAGACCATTCACTGACAGCCAACAATATGTCCTCTAGTCTGTAAGACCATTCACTGACAGCCAACAATATGTCCTCTAGTCTGTAAGACCATTCACTGACAACCAACAATATGTCCTCTAGTATGTAGACCATTCACTGACAACCAACAATATGTCCTCTAGTCTGTAGACCATTCACTGACAGCCAACAATATGTCCTCTATTCTGTAGACCATTCACTGACAACCAACAATATGTCCTCTAGTATGTAGACCATTCACTGACAACCAACAATATGTCCTCTAGTCTGTAGACCATTCATTGACAACCAACAATATGTCCTCTAGTCTGTAGACTATTTATTCACTGGCAACCAACAATACATCCTTTATTCAGCAGACTATTCACTGACAACCAATAAGTCCACAATGACAAGCTTAATACACAATACAAGAGCCAGTGTTTGTACATTACTCAATACAAGAACCAGTGTGTGTACATTACACCATACAAGAACCAGTGTATGTACATTACACAATACAGGAACCAGTGTATGTACATTACACAATACAAGAACCAGTGTTTGTACGTTACACAATACCATAACCAGTGTATGTACATTACACCATACAAGAACCAGTGTATGTACATTACACAATACAGGAACCAGTGTATGTACATTACACCATACAAGAACCAGTGTTTGTACATTACACAATACAAGAACCAGTGTTTGTACAATACAAGAGCCAGTGTTTGTGCATTACACCATACAAGATCCAGTGTGTGTACATTACACAATACAAGAACCAGTGTTTGTACATTACACCATACAAGAACAAGTGTTTGTACAATACAAGAGCCAGTGTTTGTGCATTACACCATACAAGAACCAGTGTTTGTACATTACACCATACAAGAACCAGTGTATGTACATTACACAATACAAGAACCAGTGTTTGTACATTACACAATACAAGAACCAGTGTATGTACATTACACAATACAAGAACCAATGTTTGTACATTACACCATACAAGAACCAGTGTTTGTACAATACAAGAGCCAGTGTTTGTGCATTACACCATACAAGAACCAGCGTTTGTGCATTACACCATACAAGAACCAATGTTTGTGCATTACACAATACAAGAACCAGTGTTTGTACATTACACAATACAAGAACCAGTGTGTGTACATTACACAATACAAGAACCAGTGTATGTACATTACACAATACAAGAACCAGTGTTTGTACATTACACAATACAAGAACCAGTGTTTGTACATTACACAATACAAGAACCAGTGTTTGTACATTACCCGGTTACACTCTGCTGGAATGTTTTTGTATTGTTAGCTAGCAATCAGTCCAGGAACATGGTTAGCTAGCAATCGGTCCAGGCACATGGTTAGCTAGCAATCGGTCCAGGCACATGGTTAGCTAGCAATCAGTCCAGGCACATGGTTAGCTAGCAATCGGTCCAGGAACATGGTTAGCTAGCAATCGGTCCAGGCACATGGTTAGCTAGCAATCGGTCCAGGCACATGGTTAGCTAGCAATCGGTCCAGGCACATGGTTAGCTAGCAATCGGTCCAGGCACATGGTTAGCTAGCAATCGGTCCAGGAACATGGTTAGCTAGCAATCGGTCCAGGCACATGGTTAGCTAGCAATCGGTCCAGGCACATGGTTAGCTAGGAATCGGTCCAGGCACATGGTTATCTAGGAATCGGTCCAGGCACATGGTTATCTAGCAATCGGTCCAGGCACATGGTTAGCTAGGAATCAGTCCAGGCACATGGTTAGCTAGCAATTGGTCCAGGCACATGGTTAGCTAGGAATCGGTCCAGGCACATGGTTAGCTAGCAATCAGTCCAGGAACATGGTTAGCTAGCAATCGGTCCAGGCACATGGTTAGCTAGCAATCGGTCCAGGCACATGGTTAGCTAGCAATCAGTCCAGGCACATGGTTAGCTAGCAATCGGTCCAGGAACATGGTTAGCTAGCAATCGGTCCAGGCACATGGTTAGCTAGCAATCGGTCCAGGCACATGGTTAGCTAGCAATCGGTCCAGGCACATGGTTAGCTAGCAATCGGTCCAGGCACATGGTTAGCTAGGAATCGGTCCAGGCACATGGTTAGCTAGCAATCTGTCCAGGCACATGGTTAGCTAGCAATCGGTCCAGGCAATGGTTAGCTAGCAATCGGTCCAGGCACATGGTTAGCTAGCAATCGGTCCAGGCACATGGTTAGCTAGCAATCTGTCCAGGCACATGGTCATGACGGTTGTCTCCGAGTCATATTCTCTAGTTTTTGTTATTTCTGATATTTTAGCTAATAATGCTCAAATTCCCCCATAAAACAAGAATACAAATGTAACCAATTGCAAAAATTCCTCTGAATTACTGAAATCAGCTCTCCAAAATGCCAAATTTTAATAGCCATTGTGAAATACCATTTGTGTCCACTAGCTTTCATCCAACGTTTCAATTCTCAAGAAATTAAAAGCAAAGACAACATCTTTCTAAAATCTTGAGATGTCCTTACGAGGTGATATATGGGAAAATCTCCTTTTCCGATTTTTCACCATGTTGTTGAAATGTTTAAACTCTAAATTTGTGAAACTGAACCTCTGAAAGCCACAATACTTATTGGCATATTGAATAAGGAAAGTTCATTTAAATTGCAAATCACAGTTATGAGAAATATGATATTTTAAACTTAAATAATGGAAAGCCCTTTAAATGTAATTCTTGTCACTAATTTAATGTTTCCCAACCTCCGGGCTATTTCTATGATCTTTTATTGAAGTATCAGTTATTTGAAATATTTAAGAAAGATTTAACACATATGTGGCAAATCAAAATGTGAACCGGGAAAGAATAATCCAACTTTTCATGATTAGCTACATGATTAGCCAATGATTTCTAGAGGGATTGAATTCACATTGATTATTTTTTTACGTTTATTTATCGTCGCTACCGGTTGCCCATACAAGTGACGCCTCCTGAAGAGATTAGTCATTTTAGATGTTTGGAGGATACAGACAGAGACCCATTTCAAAATCTCCACTGGTTCTTTTACGTGCAGTGCACGGTGTACAGCACCGATACGAGACCTTCGGTTTAAAGTCTCATCTGAAAGACTGTTAATTTTATTAGGGTCAGACGGGGGATCGAACCTGCGATTTCACATGACTATTGTAGTTTGTCATTTATAGTAGCACCCTATCTGCAAGTCGTTGCACTTAGGTTTAGGTATATGGTTCGATCCTGATCCCATTAGAGGGGATCCTGATCCCATTAGAGCAGTAGACTTATTTGAGGACAAAGTCTGATCCCATTAGAGGGGTAGACTTATTTGAGGACAAACTCTGATCCCATTAGAGGGGTAGACTTATTTGAGGACAAACTGATCCCAGTTGAGGGGTAGACTTATTTGAGGACAAACTGATCCCAGTTGAGGGGTAGACTTATTTGAGGACAAACCGATCCCATTAGAGGGGTAGACTTATTTGAGGACAAACTGATCCCATTAGAGCGGTAGACTTATTTGAGGACAAACTGATCACATTAGAGGGGTAGACTTATTTGAGGACAAACACTAATCCCATTAGAGGGGTAGACTTATTTGAGGACAAACACTGATCCCATTAGAGGGGTAGACTTATTTGAGGACAAACTGATCCCATTAGAGCGGTAGACTTATTTGAGGACAAACTGATCCCATTAGAGCGGTAGACTTATTTGAGGACAAACTGATCCCATTAGAGGGGTAGACTTATTTGAGGACAAACACTAATCCCATTAGAGGGGTAGACTTATTTGAGGACAAACACTGATCCCATTAGAGGGGTAGACTTATTTGAGGACAAACTGATCCCATTAGAGCGGTAGACTTATTTGAGGACAAACTGATCCCATTAGAGCGGTAGACTTATTTGAGGACAAACTGATCCCATTAGAGGGGTAGACTTATTTGAGGACAAACACTAATCCCATTAGAGGGGTAGACTTATTTGAGGACAAACACTGATCCCATTAGAGGGGTAGACTTATTTGAGGACAAACTGATCCCATTAGAGCGGTAGACTTATTTGAGGACAAACTGATCCCATTAGAGGGGGTAGACCTATTTGAGGACAAACACTAATCCCATTAGAGCGGTAGACTTATTTGAGGACAAACTCTGATCCCATTAGAGCGGTAGACTTATTTGAGGACAAACTAATTGTTACTGATCCTACAGTCTAGCGGAATATCCCATAGCTGTCTTCTTTACAGTCTCATCAAGGTTCTTACAATTATTTGGAGGGTCTTTAATATTGTTTATCATACATAGATACAAGTGCATGTTTAGAGTATGCAGACAAATGGAAACAAGCAATAAAACAATAGAATCAAGTTAGGACTGCTTTTACAAGTTCTTACAACATTAGCTTAATAGCTCTTTAGCACATTCATGATGGAATCTACCAATCCATGAGGGAGGCGAAGAGACAAAGTGTTAAGAGTTAAGTGTTTTGTTTAAGGACATCACCATAATGGCTGTGGTGGGGCCTGAACTCGTAACCCTTTGGTTATGAGGCAGACATACATTATACCATGGATGCAGACATACACTACACCATGGAGGCAGACATGCATTACACCATGGAGGCAGACATGCATTACACCATGGAGGCAGACCTACACTACACCATGGAGGCAAACATACACTACACCATGGAGGCAGACATACATTACACCATGGAGGCAGACATACACTACACCAGGGAGGCAGACCTACACTACACCATGGAGGCAAACATACACTACACCATGGAGGCAGACATACACTACACCATGGAGGCAGACATACACTACACCATGGAGGCAGACATGCATTACACCATGGAGGCAGACCTACACTACACCATGGAGGCAGACATACACTACACCATGGAGGCAGACATACACTACACCATGGAGGCAGACATGCATTACACCATGGAGGCAGACATGCATTACACCATGGAGGCAGGCCTACACTACACCATGGAGGCAGACATACACTACACCATGGAGGCAGACATGCACTACACCATGGAGGCAGACCTACACTACACCATGGAGGCAGACATACACTACACCATGGAGGCAGACATACACTACACCATGGAGGCAGACATACACTACACCATGGAGGCAGACATACACTACACCATGGCGGCAGACATACACTACACCATGGAGGCAGACATGCATTACACCATGGAGGCAAACATACACTACACCATGGAGGCAGACATGCATTACACCATGGAGGCAGACATACACTACATCATGGAGGCAGACATACACTACACCATGGAGGCAGACATACACTACACCATGGAGGCAGACATACACTACACCATGGAGGCAGACCTACACTACACCATGGAGGCAGGCAGACATACACTACACCATGGAGGCAGACATACACTACACCAGGGAGGCAGATATACATTACACTACACCATGGAGGCAGACATACACTACACCATGGAGGCAGACATACACTACACCATGGAGGCAGACATGCATTACACCATGGAGGCAGACCTACACTACACCATGGAGGCAAACATACACTACACCATGGAGGCAGACATGCATTACACCATGGAGGCAGACATACACTACACCATGGAGGCAGACATACACTACACCATGGAGGCAGACCTACACTACACCATGGAGGCAGACCTACACTACACCATGGAGGCAGACCTACACTACAGCATGGAGGCAGACATACACTACACCATGGAGGCAGACATACACTACACCATGGAGGCAGACATACACTACACCATGGAGGCAGACATACACTACACCATGGAGGCAGACATACACTACACCATGGAGGCAGACATACATTATACCATGGAGGAAGACATACACTACACCATGGAGGCAGACATACACTACACCATGGAGGCAGACATACACTACACCATGGAGGAAAACATACACTACACCATGGAGGCAGACATGCACTACACCATGGAGGCAGACATACACTACACCATGGAGGCAGACATACACTACACCATGGAGGCAGACATACATTACACCATGGAGGCAGACATACACTACACCATGGAGGCAGACATACACTACACCATGGAGGCAGACATACATTACACCATGGAGGCAGACATGCATTACACCATGGAGGCAGACATACACTACACCATGGAGGCAGACATGCATTACACCATGGAGGCAGACATACACTACACCATGGAGGCAGACCTACACTACACCATGGAGGCAGACATACATTACACCATGGAGGCAGACATACACTACACCATGGAGGCAGACATAAACTACACCATGGAGGCAGACATACATTACACCATGGAGGCAGACATACACTACACCATGGAGGCAGACATACACTACACCATGGCGGCAGACATACACTACACCATGGAAGCAGACATACACTACACCATGGCGGCAGACATACACTACACCATGGAGGCAGACATACACTACACCATGGCGGCAGACATACACTACACCATGGCGGCAGACATACACTACACCATGGAGGCAGACATACACTACACCATGGAGGCAGACATAAACTACACCATGGAGGCAGACATACATTACACCATGGAGGCAGACATACACTACACCATGGAGGCAGACATACACTACACCATGGCGGCAGACATACACTACACCATGGAGGCAGACCTACATTACACCAAAGTAGAGAACCAAAAAGTTAACCAAAATTTCTCCTCCAGTGAGAAGAAGATTCAAACTTTGTAACATTTATAAATACAACCATTTTAGTTTACACAAAATTATTTTAGCTCGATTGCGAAATAAGTTCTTACAACATTAGCTTAATCGCTCTCTAGACATTTCTGATGGAACCCATCCCCATGAGGGAGAGAGAAACGGCGATGTGGAATTTAAGTACTTTGTCTAATTAAGGGCACAATCGTAACGGCTACAGCTGGGCACAAACTCCGGGCAGTGAAAAAACGCTCTCACAACTTGCACAGAAACCATTTTAGGAAGCATCACCTCCCTGCTAATTATTTTCAATTAGTAAATTTCTGCAAACAATGCTCGCTAATCGTAGAACAACACGGATAACTATTCATTACAGCCTCCCCCTTCACCATGTATTTAACTACCAGGTCTCTCCCTCAATCAATTAATTTCCATTTGGGACTAATCTCACAAATTTTTTGGTTATTGCGGAAGCACTGATGTATTTATTCCACTCAATTTTATTTTTTTCCAGTGTAAAATTAATTGACTATTTGCATGACAGTCTTTCATAGGGCCCATGAAAACTCAAACAAAACACATTACGACAACGTCTTCAATGGCTTTCTTACGATAATTCAATTTCGTCCTCAGTAATCTAATTTGCATAAGCACAATAAATCTTATCTCTCTCATTCAAAGTCACAGCAAACAGTTTGTCACAGAAATTTTAAATTAATCTTTTAATCTAAAATTAAAATATTTACACACAAAAACTGCAACATAAAATTTTCTGTTACATAATACACATTTTTGGGCAGAATATTGGCAGATTTAACAGACGGATCTGTAGTCCAGTGGTAACACGCTGGTCTGGTAATCCAGGGATCACAGGTTCGATTCCCCGTCTGACCCTAATAAAATTAACAGTCTTTCAGATGGGACGTTAAACCGAGGTCTTGTGTCAGTGCTTTACACCGTGCACGTAAAAGAACAAGAGGAGACTCTGGAATGGGTCTCTGTCTGTATCATTGCACTATCCTCCAAAATCTAAAATGACTAATCTCTTCAGGAGGCGTCGCTCATAATTATGGGCAACCGGTAGCGACGATAAATAAACGTAAAACACACATAATATTGGCTCCATAATCCAATGTAATTCCTACCGTATATCATTTAACCACATATTACATACGCCTTGATTGTGAAACAAGTTATTAAACATCAGTTGAATCGCTCTCGAGACCTCATTTCTAATGGAAAATCATTGCCATGCGGGAAAGGGAAAGAGGAAGTGGTATTACAGTCAAACCTGTGCTAGTGGTCACCTCTATTAAGCAGTCAACCTGTAATAAGCAGCCAGTTTCCAGCTTCCTAATATGCTGTTTTACTATACATTTAACCTCTATTAAGCAGTCACCTGTGCTAAGCAGCCACTTGCTGTGATTCCCTTGGCTGGCTGCTTAAAACAGGTTTGACTTAAGTGTTTTGCCTAAGGGAACAACAATTATAACGACTACAGCTGGGTGTGAACGCCGGGCCTCTCACACCTGAAGTGATCTGTGCAGTTTTAATCTCTACTTAGATTTGTTAAGGAGAAACAGACGGATATGTAGTCCAGTGGTAACACGCTGGACTGGTAATCCAGGGATCGCAGGTTCGATCCCCCGTCTGACCCTAATAAAATTAACAGTCTTTCAGATGGGACTTTAAACCAAGGTCTCGTGTCAGTGCTTTACACCGTGCATGTAAAAGAACCAGAGGAGACTCTGGAATGGGTCTCTGTCTGTATCATTGCACTATCCTCCAAAATCTAAAATGATTAATATCTTCAGGAGGCGTCGCTCATATGGGCAACCGGTAGCGACGATAAATAAACATAAATAAACATAAATAAAAAAGTTAAGGAGAAATGGAGCTATGAAGTAAGACGGAGCTATGAAGTAAGACGGAGCTATGAAGTAAGACGGAGCTATGAAGTAAGACGGAGCTATGAAGTAAGACGACTGAAAAAAGACTATCCTATAGTCACAACAAGCTTCTATAGTGTTCAGGTACGTTCAAAATGTCTTGGGATGGATTTCATTACTTCAACACTTGGGTAATACTGGTTTGCAACGCAAACAATTACATCATAACAATCTATGTAGGAATGACGTGAAAGTCGTGATATCGTAGTGGTAGCGAAAGGCTCGGAGTTCGAGCCCTGCTGGAGCTGTTACGATTGTGCCCTTAGGCAAGGCATTTAAATTCCACGTTGCGTCTTCTCTTTCACTCGTGGCGATGGATTCCATCAGGAATGAGGTCTCGATAGTGATTCATATAAGTTGTAAGAACTTGTTTCGCAATCAAGCTAAAATAAATTTGTATAAACTAACCTATGTAGAAATAGTGGAATCATTTTAACCCTTAGCCTGCTAATCAGAAACAAAAGTTGCTTTTGCAAACTTAGAGCCAGAATGTTCCATCTGATCAGGCTTATATATATGCTCTTTGATATTGGGATAGTGGAGCTATTGAAGCACTTGTCTGAATAGCAAACAACATAGATCCTGATCAGATGCAGCGTTACATTGCGGTTGTACTGGATCTATGTTATTTCCAATTTATTCAGCATTTGAAGGATTATAAAGGATTATGACTTTATCAGATAAATACCAGAATATCTAAGGTAACCAAACATAGAATTTATGAAGATTTGTTGACAACATAATTATTGCATTCTCTAATTTATTTATATTTAAATTCACTCACGGAATTGTTGAATTATTTGCACTGCTGTCAAATCTGGAATCATTTACTTTAAAAAAAAGAAAAAAAGTTCTACATCAATCTTCACGAAAATTGCTACAAGCATCAGACCTGCCAAAAAAATATTTACAAAACACTTCTATTTTATGTTTCCAATGAATGGTTTATTCATCAGTCTAAACAGACCGCTCCGCAGCTACCTTGCTTGCTATTTCGTACGAACGTAGGTTGTTACTATGTTTTAGCCGTCAATTTGTGGATTGTTAAAACAGCATGTAGAACTGTCAGTTTCCACCTTACGACATGAGAAAAGCATGAAATAGACATAAACCCAACTAGTCCATTAGACAGGAAAAATCAGCGCTGACAGATTAAGTGAGGGAAAAATAGTTTTATTTCTCTGCAATGGGTTTTCCTTCTGTCTCAGAGTCCTGCCGTATAAATCAACTGATTGTTATCGAAGAATAAAATGACAATTACTTAAACACACACCAGTGACAGGACACGAGTAAAACTTAGCTCTCAAATTGGGGATTAGATCATCCAAGTCATAAGTCCCCCCTGCATGTATCTAAAGATTTACTCCACTCCCTTTCTCAACAACAGAAAACAGTTTAAAACAGACTGATATCTGTACTGCTGCACTGCAAACTGAAAAAATTGAAAAACAATTGAAAAAAGGTCAAGGTCAAAAGTATTATGCAATGACAGTTTTGTGTGTATGTATCTGAGCAACATCTGTCCAGAGAGGAAGATGCTATGGCCAACATTAAAGTTTGGAGACTGACAAGATGCAGAAAGGATGTGGACGGATGGATGGTCAGAAAGCATGTGGATGGACAGAGAAAGCATGTGGATGGACAGAAAAAGCATGTGGATGGACAGAAAAAGCATGTGGATGGACAAAGAAAGTATGTGGATGGACAGAGAAAGCATGTGCACAGAATGTGTTTGGAACATCTAGCAGAATGTGACAGTGTTTGGAACATCCAGCAGAATGTGACAGTGTTTGGAACATCTAGCAGAATGTGACAGTGTTTGGAACTTCCAGCAGAATGTGACAGTGTTTGGAACTTCCAGCAGAATGTGACAGTGTTTGGAACTTCCAGCAGAATGTGACAGTGTTTGGAACAGTCAGCAGAATGTGACAGTGTTTCGAACTTCCAGCAGAATGTGACAGTGTTTGGAACAGTCAGCAGAATGTGACCATGTTTGGAACATCCAGCAGAATGTGACAGTGTTTGGAACACCCAGCTGATGTGTGACAGTGTTTGGAACAGTCAGCAGAATGTGACAGTGTTTGGAACATCTAGCTGAATGTGACAGTGTTTGGAACTTCCAGCTGAATGTGACAGTGTTTAGAACATCTAGCAGAATGTGACAGTGTTTGGAACAAGTAGCAGAATGAATGTGACAGTGTTTGGAACTTCCAGCAGAATGTGACAGTGTTTGGAACTTCCAGCTGGATGTGACAGTGTTTGGAACAAGTAGCAGAATGTGACAGTGTTTGGAACATCCAGCAGAATGTGACAGTGTTTGGAACTTCCAGCAGAATGTGACAGTGTTTGGAACAAGTAGCAGAATGTGACAGTGTTTGGAACATCTAGAAGAATGTGACAGCATTTAGAACATCTAGCTGAATGTGACAGTGTTTGGAACATCTAGCAGAATGTGACAGTGTTTGGAACATCTAGCAGAATGTGACAGTGTTTGGAACATCCAGCAGAATGTGACAGTGTTTGGAACTTCCAGCTGAATGTGACAGTGTTTGAAACTTCCAGCAGAATGTGACAGTGTTTGGAACAGTCAGCAGAATGTGACAGTGTTTGGAACTTCCAGCAGAATGTGACAGTGTTTGGAACAGTCAGCAGAATGTGACCATGTTTGGAACATCCAGCAGAATGTGACAGTGTTTGGAACACCCAGCTGATGTGTGACAGTGTTTGGAACAGTCAGCAGAATGTGACAGTGTTTGGAACATCTAGCTGAATGTGACAGTGTTTGGAACTTCCAGCTGAATGTGACAGTGTTTAGAACATCTAGCAGAATGTGACAGTGTTTGGAACAAGTAGCAGAATGAATGTGACAGTGTTTGGAACTTCCAGCAGAATGTGAAAGTGTTTGGAACTTCCAGCTGGATGTGACAGTGTTTGGAACAGGTAGCAGAATGTGACAGTGTTTGGAACATCCAGCAGAATGTGACAGTGTTTGGAACTTCCAGCAGAATGTGACAGTGTTTGGAACAAGTAGCAGAATGTGACAGTGTTTGGAACATCTAGAAGAATGTGACAACATTTAGAACATCTAGCTGAATGTGACAGTGTTTGGAACATCTAGCAGAATGTGACAGTGTTTGGAACATCTAGCAGAATGTGACAGCATTTAGAACATCTAGCAGAATATGACAGTGTTTGGAACATATAGCAGAATGTGACAGCATTTAGAACATCTAGCTGAATGTGACAGTGTTTGGAACTTCCAGCTGAATGTGACAGTGTTTGGAACAAGTAGCAGAATGTGAGTGTGTTTGGATCTTCCAGCAGAATGTGACAGTGTTTGGAACATCCAGCAAAATGTGACAGTGTTTGGAACATCCAGCAGAATGTGACAGTGTTTGGATCTTCCAGCAGAATGTGACAGTGTTTGGAACTTCCAGCAGAATGTGACAGTGATTGGAAAATCCAGCAGAATGTGACAGTGTTTGGAACATCTAGCTGAATGTGACAGTGTTTGGATCTTCCAGCAGAATGTGACAGTGTTTGGAACTTCCAGCAGAATGTGACAGTGTTTGGAACAAGTAGCAGAATGTGACAGTGTTTGGAACTTCCAGCAGAATGTGACAGTGTTTGGAACTTCCAGCAGAATGTGACAGTGTTTGGAACATCTAGCAGAATGTGATGGTGTTTGGAACATCTAGAAGAATGTGACAGCATTTAGAACATCTAGCTGAATGTGACAGTGTTTGGAACTTCCAGCTGAATGTGACAGTGTTTGGAACTTCCAGCAGAATGTGACAGTGTTTGGAACTTCCAGCAGAATGTGACAGTGTTTGGAACTTCCAGCAGAATGTGACAGTGTTTGGAACTTCCAGCAGAATGTGACAGTGTTTGGAACATCCAGCAGAATGTGACAGTGTTTGGAACTTCCAGCTGAATGTGACAGTGTTTGAAACTTCCAGCAGAATGTGACAGTGTTTGGAACAGTCAGCAGAATGTGACAGTGTTTGGAACTTCCAGCAGAATGTGACAGTGTTTGGAACACCCAGCTGATGTGTGACAGTGTTTGGAACAGTCAGCAGAATGTGACAGTGTTTGGAACATCTAGCTGAATGTGACAGTGTTTGGATCTTCCAGCAGAATGTGACAGTGTTTGGAACTTCCAGCAGAATGTGACAGTGATTGGAAAATCCAGCAGAATGTGACAGTGTTTGGAACATCTAGCTGAATGTGACAGTGTTTGGATCTTCCAGCAGAATGTGACAGTGTTTGGAACTTCCAGCAGAATGTGACAGTGTTTGGAACAAGTAGCAGAATGTGACAGTGTTTGGAACTTCCAGCAGAATGTGACAGTGTTTGGAACTTCCAGCAGAATGTGACAGTGTTTGGAACATCTAGCAGAATGTGATGGTGTTTGGAACATCTAGAAGAATGTGACAGCATTTAGAACATCTAGCTGAATGTGACAGTGTTTGGAACTTCCAGCTGAATGTGACAGTGTTTGGAACTTCCAGCAGAATGTGACAGTGTTTGGAACTTCCAGCAGAATGTGACAGTGTTTGGAACATCCAGCAGAATGTGACAGTGTTTGGAACTTCCAGCTGAATGTGACAGTGTTTGAAACTTCCAGCAGAATGTGACAGTGTTTGGAACAGTCAGCAGAATGTGACAGTGTTTGGAACTTCCAGCAGAATGTGACAGTGTTTGGAACAGTCAGCAGAATGTGACCATGTTTGGAACATCCAGCAGAATGTGACAGTGTTTGGAACACCCAGCTGATGTGTGACAGTGTTTGGAACAGTCAGCAGAATGTGACAGTGTTTGGAACATCTAGCTGAATGTGACAGTGTTTGGAACTTCCAGCTGAATGTGACAGTGTTTAGAACATCTAGCAGAATGTGACAGTGTTTGGAACAAGTAGCAGAATGAATGTGACAGTGTTTGGAACTTCCAGCAGAATGTGACAGTGTTTGGAACTTCCAGCTGGATGTGACAGTGTTTGGAACAAGTAGCAGAATGTGACAGTGTTTGGAACATCCAGCAGAATGTGACAGTGTTTGGAACTTCCAGCAGAATGTGACAGTGTTTGGAACAAGTAGCAGAATGTGACAGTGTTTGGAACATCTAGAAGAATGTGACAGCATTTAGAACATCTAGCTGAATGTGACAGTGTTTGGAACATCTAGCAGAATGTGACAGTGTTTGGAACATCTAGCAGAATGTGACAGCATTTAGAACATCTAGCAGAATATGACAGTGTTTGGAACATATAGCAGAATGTGACAGCATTTAGAACATCTAGCTGAATGTGACAGTGTTTGGAACTTCCAGCTGAATGTGACAGTGTTTGGAACAAGTAGCAGAATGTGAGTGTGTTTGGATCTTCCAGCAGAATGTGACAGTGTTTGGAACATCCAGCAAAATGTGACAGTGTTTGGAACATCCAGCAGAATGTGACAGTGTTTGGATCTTCCAGCAGAATGTGACAGTGTTTGGAACTTCCAGCAGAATGTGACAGTGATTGGAAAATCCAGCAGAATGTGACAGTGTTTGGAACATCTAGCTGAATGTGACAGTGTTTGGATCTTCCAGCAGAATGTGACAGTGTTTGGAACTTCCAGCAGAATGTGACAGTGTTTGGAACAAGTAGCAGAATGTGACAGTGTTTGGAACTTCCAGCAGAATGTGACAGTGTTTGGAACTTCCAGCAGAATGTGACAGTGTTTGGAACATCTAGCAGAATGTGATGGTGTTTGGAACATCTAGAAGAATGTGACAGCATTTAGAACATCTAGCTGAATGTGACAGTGTTTGGAACTTCCAGCTGAATGTGACAGTGTTTGGAACTTCCAGCAGAATGTGACAGTATTTGAAAAACTTCCAGCAGAATGTGACAGTGTTTGGAACATCCAGCAGAATGTGAGTGTTTGGAACTTTCAGCAGAATGTGACAGTGTTTGGAACATCCAGCAGAATGTGACAGTGTTTGGAACACCCAGCTGATGTGTGACAGTGTTTGGAACAGTCAGCAGAATGTGACAGTGTTTGGAACTTTCAGCAGAATGTGACCGTGTTTGGAACTTCCAGCTGGATGTGAGAGTGTTTGAAACATCTAGCAGAATGTGACGGTGTTTGGAACATCTAGAAGAATGTGACAGCATTTAGAACATCTAGCTGAATGTGACAGTGTTTGGAACTTCCAGCTGAATGTGACAGTGTTTGGAACTTCCAGCAGAATGTGACAGTGTTTGAAACTTCCAGCAGAATGTGACAGTGTTTGGAACATCCAGCAGAATGTGAGTGTTTGGAACTTTCAGCAGAATGTGACAGTGTTTGGAACATCTAGCTGAATGTGACAGTGTTTGGAACTTCCAGCAGAATGTGATGGTGTTTGGAACATCTAGCAGAATGTGACGGTGTTTGGAACATCTAGAAGAATGTGACAGCATTTAGAACATCTAGCTGAATGTGACAGTGTTTGGAACATCTAGCAGAATGTGACAGTGTTTGGAACATCTAGCACAATGTGACAGCATTTAGAACATCTAGCAGAATGTGAGTGTTTGGAACTTTCAGCAGAATGTGACAGTGTTTGGAACATCCAGCAGAATGTGACAGTGTTTGGAACTTTCAGCAGAATGTGACAGTGTTTGGAACATCCAGCAGAATGTGACAGTGTTTGGAACTTTCAGCAGAATGTGACAGTGTTTGGAACATCTAGCTGAATGTGACAGTGTTTGGAACTTCCAGCTGAATGTGACAGTGTTTAGAACATCTAGCAGAATGTGACAGTGTTTGGAACAAGTAGCAGAATGAATGTGACAGTGTTTGGAACTTCCAGCAGAATGTGACAGTGTTTGGAACTTCCAGCTGGATGTGACAGTGTTTGGAACATCCAGCAGAATGTGACAGTGTTTGGAACTTCCAGCAGAATGTGACAGTGTTTGGAACAAGTAGCAGAATGTGACAGTGTTTGGAACATCTAGAAGAATGTGACAGCATTTAGAACATCTAGCTGAATGTGACAGTGTTTGGAACATCTAGCAGAATGTGACAGTGTTTGGAACATCTAGCAGAATGTGACAGCATTTAGAACATCTAGCAGAATGTGACAGTGTTTGGAACATATAGCAGAATGTGACAGCATTTAGAACATCTAGCTGAATGTGACAGTGTTTGGAACTTCCAGCTGAATGTGACAGTGTTTGGAACAAGTAGCAGAATGTGAGTGTGTTTGGATCTTCCAGCAGAATGTGACAGTGTTTGGAACATCCAGCAAAATGTGACAGTGTTTGGACCATCCAGCAGAATGTGACAGTGTTTGGATCTTCCAGCAGAATGTGACAGTGTTTGGAACTTCCAGCAGAATGTGACAGTGATTGGAACATCCAGCAGAATGTGACAGTGTTTGGAACATCTAGCTGAATGTGACAGTGTTTGGATCTTCCAGCAGAATGTGACAGTGTTTGGAACTTCCAGCAGAATGTGACAGTGTTTGGAACAAGTAGCAGAATGAATGTGACAGTGTTTGGAACTTCCAGCAGAATGTGACAGTGTTTGGAACTTCCAGCTGGATGTGACAGTGTTTGGAACATCCAGCAGAATGTGACAGTGTTTGGAACTTCCAGCAGAATGTGACAGTGTTTGGAACAAGTAGCAGAATGTGACAGTGTTTGGAACATCTAGAAGAATGTGACAGCATTTAGAACATCTAGCTGAATGTGACAGTGTTTGGAACATCTAGCAGAATGTGACAGTGTTTGGAACATCTAGCAGAATGTGACAGCATTTAGAACATCTAGCAGAATGTGACAGTGTTTGGAACATATAGCAGAATGTGACAGCATTTAGAACATCTAGCTGAATGTGACAGTGTTTGGAACTTCCAGCTGAATGTGACAGTGTTTGGAACAAGTAGCAGAATGTGAGTGTGTTTGGATCTTCCAGCAGAATGTGACAGTGTTTGGAACATCCAGCAAAATGTGACAGTGTTTGGAACATCCAGCAGAATGTGACAGTGTTTGGATCTTCCAGCAGAATGTGACAGTGTTTGGAACTTCCAGCAGAATGTGACAGTGATTGGAACATCCAGCAGAATGTGACAGTGTTTGGAACATCTAGCTGAATGTGACAGTGTTTGGATCTTCCAGCAGAATGTGACAGTGTTTGGAACTTCCAGCAGAATGTGACAGTGTTTGGAACAAGTAGCAGAATGTGACAGTGTTTGGAACTTCCAGCAGAATGTGACAGTGTTTGGAACTTCCAGCAGAATGTGACAGTGTTTGGAACATCTAGCTGAATGTGACAGTGTTTGGAACATCTAGCTGAATGTGACAGTGTTTGGAACTTTCAGCAGAATGTGACGGTGTTTGGAACATCTAGCAGAATGTGACAGCATTTAGAACATCTAGCTGAATGTGACAGTGTTTGGAACATCCAGCATAATGTGACAGTGTTTGGAACAAGTAGCAGAATGTGACAGTGTTTGGAACATCTAGCAGAATGTGACAGCATTTAGAACATCTAGCTGAATGTGACAGTGTTTGAAACATCCAGCATAATGTGACAGTGTTTGGAACAAGTAGCAGAATGTGACAGTGTTTGGAACTTCCAGCTGGATGTGACAGTGTTTGGAACATCCAGCAGAATGTGACAGTGTTTGGAACTTCCAGCAGAATGTGACAGTGTTTGGAACTTTCAGCAGAATGTGACGGTGTTTGGAACATCTAGCAGAATGTGACAGTGTTTAGAACATCTAGCTGAATGTGACAGTGTTTGGAACATCCAGCAGAATGTGACGGTGTTTGGAACATCCAGCAGAATGTGACAGTGTTTAGAACATCTAGCAGAATGTGACAGCATTCAGAACATCTAGCTGAATGTGACAGTGTTTGGAACAAGTAGCAGAATGCCTAGTTGCTCCTTCTACCACATAGAGACTACAAATTTTGTTCTACCACCATTAACACATCTACATTACATTTGGAACCACAATCAGGATGTATCTGTGCATGGCAGGTATGGTATCAATGTGCCGATATTTTATTTTCCACCTTCATTGTTGTAAAGAGACGGACGGAGTATAGGGCCACGGCTGTTCAGCATTACAATTATTACAATGTAGATGATCAACAACTTGTAAACTGGGATAGCAGACAGGAATGTTTTGTAGTCAGTAACCATTAGACTATGTAACTTGTTTTCATCGGCAATGAGAAATTGGTCTGTTTTCATCATTTCTCTCTTCAATTTGCAGGCGAAAACTCCATCCAGCGATAACAGATTCTAAAATATAAGTATGGTAGAGTAATCACGGGGGAAGTACTATACCATACAGCTTACTCTGCTCCTCCAAGTTGATAATTATGTCACCTAGTTGCTCTTAAATTTAAGTTTAAACAGGTCTCATTCAGGAGGGCGACATGGGCGAAGTAGTCGCCATTGGGACCCTGACTGCCCCCTGGGGGCACGACATCTCCCTAAAAAAAAATAATATTTTTTATAATTTTCAGACAAAATATTGTCCAGTAAGATACACTGGCCATTGTAAAGCACTCCTTCTATTCCAATATTGTATTTAATGTGTGTTTACGTTTATTTATCGTTGCTACCGGTTGCCCATATGAGCGACGCCTAGTGCATGATACAGATAGAGACCAATTCCAGAATCTCCTCTGGTTCTTTTACGTGCACGGTGTAAAGCACCGACACGAGACCTTGGTTTAACGTCCCATCTAAAAAGACTGTTCAGAGGGGGATCGAACCTGCGATCCCTGGATTAATGGTCATATTGTGTATTTAACCCTATTATGTTGAAATATATTAAATAATAGCATTAGCCCATTCAACCCCAAGTAACTGACATGGACTGGTGCGTGATATTTTCAGACCAATAAATTAATAAGAAAATTACCTTTGGACCAATTCATTTATCAAAATGGGTAATTTTATCTAAAAATAGTAATAATTATTACTGGCAAAAAAGTGCAGATCCTGATGAGACGGCTCATCACGAGCCGGCTCATCTGGATCTACACTTTTCATAAGCCTATTTAGAGGCCTGTGGGGTTGAAAGGGTTAAATGACACATCTTCCTTGCTCTTTCTAACTTCTCCCAAAAATGTGGGTCTAGCTTGAACCAGAGGTTGTTAGTGGACCGACTTTCTGTGTTAGCCATTGCCTTGTACCAGATGTGTAAGCACCCACAACTCTGATTTGGATGGTTTATTAAAACCCCATAATGTGTATACGTAGAATGTGTTGTTTATTAAAGTCGCATAATGTGTATACGTTGAATGTGTTGTTTATTAAAGTCGCAATATGTGTATACGTAGAATGTGTTGTTTATTAAAGTCGCATAATGTGTATACGTAGAATGTGTTGTTTATTAAAGTCGCATAATGTGTATACGTAGAATGTGTTGTTTATTAAAGTCGCATAATGTGTATACGTAGAATGTGTTGTTTATTAAAGTCGCATAATGTGTATACGTAGAATGTGCTACACAGGGATATTCTATTCTAATTTAATATACAAATTTATTTTAGATTGATTGTGAAACAAGTCTTTACAACACTAGAATAATTGCTCTCGAGACCTCATTCCTGATGGAATCCATCGCCACGAGGGAGAAAGAGAAGATGATGCAATGTGGAAACTAAGTGCCTTGCCCCAAGGGCTACAGCTGGGCTCAAACTCTGAGTCTTTCACACCTAAATAGAATGCGCTACGACTGCTCTATCCCGGCTTCCACAAGAGATATTCTAAAGAACTATTTGCAATGTTCAATAATAATTTACTAAGTAAACAGGCTATTGTGGAGTTACTATTTACAAATTACATCCCTTTATAGATATTTCTTACAAAATCATCCATTACTTTACTTTGTAAATGGTTAATTAAAGTTACCACTAGGATATAAGGATTAATTTGCAGTTGAGAGACATTGGTGAGTTACTGCCCCTGAATACTCTTTATGGAGGATATATTCTCTAAATTGGTTTCTTCTGTTTTTATCTTTGTTTCCCTTGCACAACATGCTATAAATGTGTTAATACGTTTTCTCATATTATAATTATTAAATTATTTTATGTTGACAGCTATCCAACAGTATATTATGCAAAAAAATTATTTTGATAAAATGATATTGGTCATACTGCAACATCTGGTTAGGGAACAACAGTGAAAACAAAGGATTCCAATTAAAATACCAATATACATTTTATTATAAATCAGACTTATGTGACAAGGGAGGTAATAGAAAAACAAGGGATGTCATTTATCATAGCTTTACTTTTCCAATGCATATGGAGACATTAATGGAACTGCAACCTAATTTACTCAATAAATAAAAATAAAAGCGATATAACAGTCACATGATAGGGATAGGATCGATGTTAATGGAGAGCAGTGAACGGAGGATGGCCACTAGACAATCCACATGTACAAATAACTCATCCTAGACAATCCACATGTACAAATAACTCATCCTAGACAATCCACATGTACAAATAACTCATCCTAGACAATCCACATGTACAAATAACTCATCCTAGACAATCCACATGTACAAGTAACTCACCCTAGACAACCCACATGTACAAATAACTCATCCTAGACAATCCACATGTACAAATAACTCATCCTAGACAACCCACATGTACAAGTAACTCACCCTAGACAACCCACATGTACAAGTAACTCGTCCTAGACAACCCACATGTACAAGTAACTCACCCTAGACAACCCACATGTACGAGTAACTCACCCTAGACAATCCACATGTACAAATAACTCATCCTAGACAATCCACATGTACAAATAACTCATCCTAGACAATCCACATGTACAAATAACTCATCCTAGACAATCCACATGTACAAGTAACTCATCCTAGACAACCCACATGTATAAGTAACTCATCCTAGACAATCCACATGTACAAGTAACTCATCCTAGACAATCCACATGTACAAGTAACTCATCCTAGACAATCCACATGTACAAATAACTCATCCTAGACAATCCACATGTACAAATAACTCGTCCTAGACAATCCGCATGTACAAGTAACTCATCCTAGACAATCCACATGTACAAGTAACTCATCCTAGACAATCCACATGTACAATTAACTCACCCTAGACAATCCACATGTACAAGTAACTCACCCTAGACAATCCACTCCACATGTACAATTAACTCACCCTAGACAATCTACATGTACACGTAATTCACCCTAGACAACCCACATGTACAAGTAACTCACCCTAGACAACCCACATGTACAAGTAACTCACCCTAGACAACCCACATGTACAAGTAACTCATCCTAGACAATCCACATGTACAAATAACTCATCCTAGACAACCCACATGTACAAGTAACTCACCCTAGACAACCCACATGTACAAGTAACTCACCCTAGACAACCCACATGTACGAGTAACTCACCCTAGACAATCCACATGTACAAATAACTCATCCTAGACAACCCACATGTACAAGTAACTCACCCTAGACAACCCACATGTACAAGTAACTCATCCTAGACAACCCACATGTACAAGTAACTCACCCTAGACAACCCACATGTACAAGTAACTCACCCTAGACAACCCACATGTACAAGTAACTCACCCTAGACAACCTACATGTACAAGTAGCTCACCCTAGACAATCCACATGTACAAATAACTCATCCTAGACAAGCCACATGTACAAGTAACTCATCCTAGACAATCCACATGTACAAATAACTCACCCTAGACAACCCACATGTACAAGTAACTCACCCTAGACAACCTACATGTACAAGTAGCTCACCCTAGACAACCCACATGTACAAGTAGCTCACCTGATGTACAAATCTCATGCGAGCTGAAACACATATTCATGTACCACTAGATATGGATGTCGGGAAATGCATATACAAAATGGTTGGTTGCCATGCAAGCAAGACAACAATTTTTATTCTTTAACCCTTTACTGCGCATACAACACCTTTATCGCTTCCCACATACAGTCAAACCTGTGTTAGTGGTCACCTCTATTAAGCAGCCAACCTGTATTAAGCAGCAAGTTTACATATTCCAATGTGTTGTTTTATTATACATTTGACCTCTATTAAGCAACCACCTGTGCTAAGCAGCCACTTTCTGTGATTCCCTTGGCTGGCTGCTTAAGACAGGTTTGACTGTATATAATTTATAACGTCTATTTCACGCTGTTATTTATTCCCATAGGCATCGATTATTGAGTATGTAGTACAGAGTGCATACTGTTTACCAGCAGTATGAAGATGAAATGAGTAATGTGTGTGTGTACTTTATGTTTATTTATAGTCGCCGGTTGCCTGTATGAGCGCATCCTCCTCTACTGAAGAGATTAGTCATTTTAGATTTTTGGAGGATAGTGCAATGATACAGACATAGACTCATTCCAGAGTCTCCTCTGGTTCTTTTATGTTCACGGTGAACAGCACCGACACGAGACCTTGGTTTAACGTCCCATCTGAAAGACTGTTAATTCTATTATGGTCAGAATTGGGATCGAACATGCAATTGGCCCCTATTGGTGTGGGGTAAAGGGGTTATGTATAACCTTGACATACTTGAAAGCCCAGACTGCCCTTACAGTCACTATATTATCAATTGCCTTAAAAACACAGAATCATAATCTTGTATAAAAAAACCACAAAATCTGCAAGAAAAATCACTGAATACATTTCTTTCAGCAATCTGTTGTCTGTGGAGTGTATTGAGCACAAACTCATTTTATGGTCTGCAGATTTTTGCAGAATAATAATTTGTGTTATGGATGTTGCCAAACCTGACTTGGCAGCCAACTCCTTGCCTAATCTACTGTGATAAAGTCTATCTTTGTGTTTCACTGGGTTTTGTGCTCTACATCAAAGTTGGACAGAGAATCGAATCGTTCTAAAGTTCAAATTTCATTTACTTTAGAAAAATGTAGAGACCTACACAAAAGAATGTGCACATAATTTTTTATAATACTATTTTTTCTTCGCCCCTTGCAAGTCTCCAGAAATATACTAGTATGTTTAATTATTGGCAGTATAAAATACAAAATACAGAATCACCAATTCCAGAAACATCCCTGGTTCCTTTATATACCCGGTGTATAACAGCCATACATCAAACCCTGGTTCCTTTACATACCCTAGCAGCCATACATCAAACATGAATTTCGTTTATGCGGAAATAATGTGGGATAACAACTTTAACAAACAAAAGTAAACACAGCATTTTAATTACAGTCAAACCTCTCCAGAGCAAACACCATCCGGATACAACCAAGATTGGTTGTTGTAGAGGTTGTTGTTCTAGGGAGGTTGAACTTTTTGAAGTTTGGAAATGCGAGAAGTCAGTTTTGTCAGTCAGTCAATTTTGACACGCAGGTACTCGGACACAGTTCCAATCGAGTACAAGAGTGCTCGGAAACAATCAATTGATTTTTGGGATCGTATGTTTGATTCAATTTCAGATATTTGGTAAGTATTTCGGATGAGGCGTGTCCGAAAACTGATGCTATATTATTATCTTATTACGTTATGTGATAAAAACATTGCATTGTATGTAATAAAGAAAACCTGAGAAAATAAAAAAATACTTAACTCATTTTAATGAGATAATTATTAAAGAAACATATAACGTTTATAAACAGTCTCCTCTATTGACAGACGAGACATGGCCTGACAGAGAGACATGGCCGTATACTGCACCTGCAAAATTCCCATTTTCGTCATCTTAAGCGATCAAAAGATATATGTGGTAAAACAACCTGCCAATCATGTCAAGCTGTTTATTGAAGGAATACCTGTAAACAATGATTATTTTCACACTTACGGTCCAGCCTGTAGATATATAAAACATGTGAAATCATTCAACGCTAAATCATTATTAATGTAAACTAATAAAATATTTCATAAAAATGCCACCGAAATAAAAATTTACATAAATACATAAATCTGTTAATCTTGTTTACGGAGATTACAAAATACACAGAATGTGTACGCTACCCCACATGATGCCTTAAAACTTCAGCAAACGGAATGAATTATTATGCAAACAACGAAAATGCTACCACGTTCATTAACTGACAAACCTATGTAAACGTTCAAATAAAAACGGAAGACGATTAAGTGCGAACAATGTGAACTTTCCTAATTCTTTCTACAAAAAATACTCTTGATAAATATTTACTCAAATCGGTCTCTTCACAACCGGTACTATTTGTGCAAACATGGTTCGTGACAATTTTCCCATAATCCCACTTGTTAGGGAACCGTCATGATCATAGCTTGCGTCTCTATTGTTTATCATGATCAAAGTATTGTACTTTTAACCAATCAGTTTTTCATCCTTTTTTCCGGTGGCTGGTGTGATTAGCATTAACACATTCAGCACCAGGTAACTGACATAGACTGGTGCATGATATGCTTAGACCAATAAATTAATAATAAAAAAAAGAGTTCATCTATCAAAATGTGTAATTTTGTCTAAAAATAGTAATATTACTGGCAGAAAGTGAAGATCCTGATGAGACGGTTTGTTACGACCCCGGCTCATCTGGATCTATACTTTTTGTAAGCCTATTTAGAGGTATGTAGAGTTGAAAGGGTTAAATGGCTAAATATTTATGTGATAGTCATCAAAACATAATTAAGCTTTAAGCTTTCGATTAAATCCATTTTCATTCTGTATACAATAGATATGTACTGTACATCATGAATGAATAAATATGTTTAAACCAAAATATAATTATTGCAGCCACTTGTCTAATAATGCTCTATGCACTATACACTATGCTCGATAAACCTATTTTCTTGTCTAATAATGCTCTATGCACTATGCACTATACACTATGTTCTATAAACCTATTTTCTTGTCTAATAATGCTCTATGCACTATGCACTATACACTATGCTCTATAAACCTATTTTCTTGTCTAATAATGCTCTATGCACTATGCACTATAAACCTATGTTCTTGTCTAATAATGCTCTATGCACTATACACTATGCACTATACACTATGCTCTATAAACCTATTTTCTTGTCTAATAATGCTCTATGCACTATACACTATGCTCTATAAACCTATTTTCTTGTCTAATAATGCTCTATGCACTATACACTATGCTCTTTAAACCTATTTTCTTGTCTAATAATGCTCTATGCTCTATGCACTATACACTATGCTCTATAAACCTATGTTCTTGTCTAATAATGCTCTATGCACTATACACTATGCACTATAAACCTATGTTCTTGTCTAATAATGCTCTATGCACTATACACTATGCACTATACACTATGCACTATACACTATGCACTATAAACCTATGTTCTTGTCTAATAATGCTCTATGCACTATACACTATGCACTATACACTATGCACTATACACTATGCACTATAAACCTATGTTCTTGTCTAATAATGCTCTATGCACTATACACTATGCACTATACACTATGCACTATACATTATGCACTATAAACCTATGTTCTTGTCTAATAATGCTCTATGCACTATACACTATGCACTATACACTATGCACTATACACTATGCACTATACACTATGCACTATACACTATGCACTATACATTATGCACTATAAACCTATGTTCTTGTCTAATAATGCTCTATGCACTATACACTATGCACTATGCACTATACACTATGCACTATACACTATGCACTATACACTATGCACTATACACTATACATTATGCACTATACACTATGCACTATACACTATGCACTATACACTATGCACTATACACTATGCACTATACACTATGCACTATACACTATGCTCTATACACTATGCACTATACACTATGCACTATACACTATGCACTATACACTATGCTCTATACACTATACACTATGCACTATACACTATGCACTATACACTATGCACTATACACTATGCACTATACACTATGCACTATACACTATGCACTATACACTATGCACTATACACTATGCACTATACACTATGCACTATGCACTATACACTATGCACTATACACTATGCACTATACACTATGCACTATACACTATACACTATGCACTATACACTATACACTATGCACTATACACTATGCACTATACACTATGCACTATACACTATACACTATACACTATGCACTATACACTATGCACTATACACTATGCACTATACACTATGCACTATACACTATGCACTATACAATATGCACTATACACTATGCACTATACACTATGCACTATACACTATGCACTATACACTATGCTCTATACACTATGCACTATACACTATGCACTATACACTATACACTATGCTCTATACACTATACACTATGCACTATACACTATGCACTATACACTATGCACTATACACTATGCACTATACACTATGCTCTATACACTATGCACTATGCACTATGCACTATACACAATACACTATGCACTATACACTATGCACTATACACTATGCACTATACACTATGCACTATACACTATACACTATACACTATGCACTATACACTATGCACTATACACTATACACTATACACTATACACTATGCACTATACACTATGCTCTATACACTATGCACTATACACTATGCACTATGCACTATACACTATGCACTATACACTATGCACTATACACTATGCACTATACACTATGCACTATACACTATGCACTATACACTATGCACTATGCACTATACACTATGCACTATACACTATGCACTATGCACTATACACTATGCACTATACACTATGCACTATACACTATGCACTATACACTATACACTATACACTATGCACTATACACTATACACTATGCACTATGCACTATACAATATGCACTATACACTATGCACTATACACTATACACTATACACTATGCACTATACACTATACACTATGCACTATACACTATGCACTATACACTATACACTATGCACTATACACTATGCACTATACACTATGCACTATACACTATACACTATGCACTATACACTATGCACTATACACTATGCTCTATACACTATGCTCTATACACTATACACTATGCACTATACACTATGCACTATACACTATGCACTATACACTATGCTCTATACACTATGCACTATACACTATGCACTATACACTATGCTCTATACACTATGCACTATACACTATGCACTATACACTATGCACTATACACTATGCACTATACACTATGCACTATGCACTATACACTATGCTCTATACACTATGCTCTATACACTATACACTATGCACTATACACTATGCACTATACACTATGCACTATACACTATGCTCTATACACTATGCACTATGCACTATGCACTATACACTATGCACTATACACTATGCACTATACACTATGCACTATACACTATGCTCTATACACTATGCTCTATACACTATGCACTATACACTATGCACTATACACTATGCACTATACACTATACACTATGCTCTATACACTATGCACTATACACTATGCACTATGCACTATGCACTATACACTATGCACTATACACTATGCTCTATACACTATGCACTATACACTATGCACTATACACTATGCACTATACACTATGCACTATACACTATACACTATACACTATGCACTATGCACTATACACTATACACTATGCACTATACACTATGCACTATACACTATGCACTATACACTATGCACTATACACTATACACTATGCACTATACACTATACACTATGCACTATACACTATGCACTATGCACTATACACTATACACTATGCTCTATACACTATGCACTATACACTATGCACTATGCACTATGCACTATACACTATGCACTATACACTATGCTCTATACACTATGCACTATACACTATGCACTATACACTATACACTATGCACTATACACTATGCACTATACACTATGCTCTATACACTATGCACTATACACTATGCACTATACACTATGCAATATGCACTATACACTATACACTATGCTCTATACACTATGCACTATACACTATGCACTATACACTATGCACTATACACTATGCACTATACACTATGCACTATACACTATACACTATACACTATGCACTATACACTATGCACTATACACTATGCACTATACACTATGCACTATACACTATGCACTATACACTATACACTATACACTATGCACTATACACTATGCACTATACACTATGCTCTATACACTATGCTCTATACACTATGCACTATACACTATGCACTATACACTATGCACTATGCACTATACACTATACACTATGCTCTATACACTATGCACTATACACTATACACTATGCACTATGCACTATACACTATGCACTATACACTATGCACTATACACTATGCACTATACACTATGCACTATACACTATACACTATGCACTATACACTATGCACTATGCACTATGCACTATACACTATGCACTATACACTATGCACTATGCACTATGCACTATACACTATGCACTATACACTATGCACTATACACTATGCACTATACACTATACACTATACACTATGCACTATACACTATGCACTATACACTATGCACTATACACTATGCTCTATACACTATGCACTATACACTATGCACTATGCACTATGCTCTATACACTATGCACTATACACTATACACTATACACTATACACTATGCACTATACACTATGCACTATACACTATACACTATACACTATACACTATACACTATGCACTATGCACTATACACTATACACTATGCACTATACACTATACACTATGCACTATACACTATACACTATGCACTATACACTATACACTATGCACTATACACTATGCACTATACACTATACACTATACACTATACACTATGCACTATACACTATACACTATACACTATACACTATGCACTATACACTATACACTATACACTATGCACTATACACTATGCACTATGCACTATACACTATGCACTATACACTATGCACTATACACTATGCACTATACACTATGCACTATACACTATACACTATGCTCTATACACTATGCTCTATACACTATACACTATACACTATGCACTATACACTATACACTATACACTATGCACTATACACTATACACTATACACTATGCTCTATACACTATGCTCTATACACTATGCACTATACACTATACACTATACACTATGCACTATACACTATACACTATACACTATGCTCTATACACTATACACTATACACTATGCACTATACACTATGCACTATACACTATGCACTATACACTATACACTATACACTATGCTCTATACACTATGCACTATACACTATACACTATGCACTATACACTATACACTATGCACTATACACTATGCACTATACACTATACACTATACACTATGCTCTATACACTATGCACTATACACTATACACTATGCACTATACACTATACACTATGCACTATACACTATACACTATGCACTATACACTATACACTATGCACTATACACTATACACTATGCACTATACACTATGCACTATACACTATACACTATACACTATGCTCTATACACTATGCACTATACACTATACACTATGCACTATACACTATACACTATGCACTATACACTATACACTATGCACTATACACTATACACTATGCACTATGCTCTATACACTATGCACTATACACTATACACTATGCACTATACACTATACACTATACACTATACACTATACACTATACACTATACACTATACACTATGCACTATGCTCTATACACTATACACTATACACTATACACTATACACTATGCACTATACACTATGCACTATACACTATGCACTATAAACCTATTTTCTTTCACTTTGGAAACAATGATGAAAACATAAATATCCAGTACAAGGTTCTGTCTCCAAATTTTGTGGCACCCCAAAATTGTTCAGATAATATTTGTGAATAATGAGAGTTTTAACCAGTATATCATTTTTATCTGCTCTGTACCTGTTTTCTATTTTCTCAATGTCATGGACGTAGCTAGCGCTTTTGAATTTGCAGGCTCGACTAATGAAATGAGAATCGAAAATGCGATGCTGCTAGAGCGGTTTGGAGATGTTCCTCCCGGAAAATTTTGAATCCTAGAACAACAATGGAGAACTCTTGACGAATTACAATGTACGTCTTTCAAATTTCGTTGATTTCGTTCAATATTTTCAGAGATGTACCATCATACCCCCATACAGTTTTTAAATTTTCATTTTCTGGGATAATCTGCAGGCCCAGGCTTTCATTGCCTTATGGTAGCTACGTGCCTGATGATCATCATTTGGAGATTGCCCCAATCCAACATCAAACATCAAGTGAAACTGCACATTAAAATTGCAAGACTAGGGTAACAGATCAGATAATATCAAATACAAACATAAGCTTTTGAAATTCTGGACAAAATCATAGTAAACACTCCAGATTTCCATCACAAATGGACACTTCCATTTCAACAAACACTCATGTAAACAGAATTTTCCATTCTCAAACAATTCAGAGCACGGTGAAGATGAACAGCAACAAAGTCAGGATAAATACAGTGCAGAGAATTCTAAATAAGGGCTTTCAATAGTTCGCTCTGTTTGACTTTGAACATCAAATATTTACACAGGTTGTACACATAGGAGATATGTTTTGACTACCCTTATAGCAGGCTTAAGTGGAGTAAATTAGGATTTTGTTTTCAAACTAAACTTGTCCAGTCACATACTACATTTTGAATTTATACATTCTCATATGATACTAGCCACGTAATAACCTCTGTATTACATATATATATGAATTTGAACATTTAAGATCGAAATCATGCTCTCAATCCATTCATCAGGAATAAATCACAATTACTGAATTAGATAGACAAAAACGAAATATTACCATGAAACTACAAACACCTGTTATCTATTAAATTTGACACACAGACGCTAGAGGACGTACTCAAACTAGCACTGAGTGCAGTGCGCATGCATTATTTTCTCAGGACCTGGCTAAATACAAGCACGAGCCGTATCAAATCAGAAATCGTGATATCAAACCAGAAATCGTGATATCAAACCAGAAATTGTGATATCAAACCAGAAAACATTACCCCTCAAAACCAACAACTGCAAACAGTCTACTATGACTCTCAGTATCAGGTGCTACTCATAATACAAGGTAACTGTGTTCTGATGATGATAACACAATGACAACAACATGGCTTAGTGATATTGCACAATTACCAATATAACCTTCAATGAGCCTAGTTACTTTAACTGCTGATGCTGTAGGAGAAGGTGAAAGCGCTTAGGAGAAGGTGAAAGAGTTTAGGAGAAGGTGAAAGAGTTTAGGAGAAGGTGAAAGCGTTTAGGAGAAGGTGAAAGCATTTAGGAGAAGGTGAAAGCGTTTAGGAGAAGGTGAAAGCATTTAGGAGAAGGTGAAAGCCATAGTTGTAGGTGACAGAGGTTACCATGACAATAATGACTTCCAGTACTACTGATGCCATAGTTGTAGGTGACAGAGGTTACCATGACAATAATGACTTCCAGTACTACTGATGCCATAGTTGTAGGTGACAGAGGTTACCATGACAATAATGACTTCCAGTACTACTGATACCATAGTTGTAGGTGACAGAGGTTACCATGACAATAATGACTTCCAGTACTACTGATGCCATAGTTGTAGGTGACAGAGGTTACCATGACAATAATGACTTCCAGTACTACTGATGCCATAGTTGAAGGTGACAGAGGTTACCATGACAATGATGACTTTCATTACTACTGATGCCATAGTTGAATGTGACAGAGGTTACCATGACAATAATGACTTCCAGTACTACTGATGCCATAGTTGAAGGTGACAGAGGTTACCATGACAATAATGACTTCCAGTACTACTGATGCCATAGTTGAATGTGACAGAGGTTACCATGACAATAATGACTTCCAGTACTACTGATGCCATAGTTGTAGGTGACAGAGGTTACCATGACAATAATGACTTCCAGTACTACTGATGCCATAGTTGAATGTGACAGAGGTTACCATGACAATAATGACTTCCAGTACTACTGATGCCATAGTTGTAGGTGACAGAGGTTACCATGACAATAATGACTTCCAGTACTACTGATGCCATAGTTGAAGGTGACAGAGGTTACCATGACAATAATGACTTTCAGTACTACTGATGCTATAGTTGTAGGTGACAGAGGTTACCATGACAATAATGACTTTCAGTACTACTGATGCCATAGTTGAAGGTGACAGAGGTTACCATGACAAATATGATAATGAAAAACAAGCAAAGATTATCGTGAATCAGAAAAATATTTTAAAATATAACTGAACAAGATCATAATTATTATTGAGACAAAGATGATGGCAAAGATGAAAACAATTTGGTGACATTATTTTAAATAATTATATTAATTTAAATTTTCAAAAATATATTTTACATTTATAAAATCAATAATCATGAATGTAAACCACATATAGACAGAGCCCAAGGAGGCCATAGAAGGTCAAGTCAAGAGTTGTTTTGCATATTGATGACAGCATAGAGAAATTTGGGCCTACTCACACATCTCGGTATCCCCCCCCCCCCCTCACCCACACACACGGAGGGAGACACTTCACATGTAGGAGTAATTAATGTGTTGAAAGGGAATAGAACAAAAGATAAACTTCTCCAATGATGACCTTAACCCTTTCAATACCACATACCTCTAAATTGGCTTAGAAAAAAGTGTAGATCCAGATGAGCCGGCTCGTGATGAGCCGTCTCATCAGGATCTGCACTTTTTCAAGTAATATAACTATTTTTAGACAAAAAAATACCCATTTTGATAAATGAACTGATCCAAATGTAATTTTGTTATTAATTTATTGGTCTAAAAATATCATGGACCAGTCCATGTCAGTTACTTGGTGTTGAATGCACCAGTCCATGTCAGTTACTTGGTGTTGAATGCACCAGTCCATGTCAGTTACTTGGTGTTGAATGGGTTAAGGACAATAATGAACATAATGAGCATGCTCATCATTGATTTAACAATTATGCCATAACAAGGGTAGAATACGGTTCCCTATTTGCAAGGACTTCCCTATCTGCAAGGACAATGAATGATGCAGTAATAGGATACTACTCTTGTCATTATAAATGGAGGTACATCTGTTGTCTCCGAGCAGGACTGACCTTTCAACACTATTCGAGATACTGGCACAGATATAGTGGTCACTGTCAACATTCAATAGATTATTAAACCTAAGCTGCAATTTCCAAACTCTGATAAAATCAAAACAGTCAGTTTAAACATGACAGCCTGCCATAGGAAATGTAAGTCTGAAATAAAATATAATGGCAGCTTCTCAATTGGTTTCATGGCATTTTGATTTAAACATAAAAGGAGCAAATAATCCGACTGACAGATAAATAAATACCTATATTCAAACTTCCTTCACATTTTCTAAGTTCAGCCATTTTGTGTCAGGTCAAAGGATAGGCTCATCCGAAGAATTGTCAGAAAACATTTTAAGTATATACCGGTAAGTCATTTGATCAGAAGTACATCTGTCATTTGATCAGAAGTACATCTGTCATTTGATCAGAAGTACATCTGTCATTTGATCAGAAGTACATCTGTTATTTGATCAGAAGTACATCCACCATTTGATCAGAAGTACATCCGCCATTTGATCAGAAGTACATCCGCCATTTGATCCGAAGTACATCCGCCATTTGATCAGAAGTACATCCACCATTAGATCAGAAGTACATACACCATTTGATCAGAAGTACATACACAATTTGATCAGAAGTACATACACCATTTGATCAGAAGTACATACACCATTTGATCTGAAGTACATACAGCATTAGATCAGAAGTACATACACCATTAGATCAGAAGTACATACACCATTAGATCAGAAGTACATACACCATTAGATCAGAAGTACATACACCATTTGATCAGAAGTACATACACCATTAGATCAGAAGTACATACACCATTTGATCAGAAATACATACACCATTAGATCAGAAGTACATACACCATTAGATCAGAAGTACATACACCATTTGATCAGAAGTACATACACCATTAGATCAGAAGTACATACACAATTAGATCAGAAGTACATACACCATTAGATCAGAAGTACATACACCATTATATCAGAAGTACATACAACATTAGAGCAGAAGTACATACACCATTAGATCAGAAGTACATACACAATTAGATCAGAAGTACATACAACATTTGATCAGAAATACATACACCATTTGATCAGAAGTACATACACCATTTGATTAGAAGTACATATACCATTTGATCAGAAGTAAATCCGCCATTTGATCTGAAGTACATACACCATTAGATCAGAAGTACATACACCATTAGATCAGAAGTACATACAGAATTAGATCAGTGAAACACAATTGAACCACAGCCTGCATGGAGACTATTACCGATATAATGGATTATGACACACAGGGAACTTTCATTCAAAGACTATGATACAAATCAGAAATGGGCACCAGCCTGCCTTCAACCTCTACACACAATCAGATAATGGGCACCAGCCTGCCTTCAACCTCTACACACAATCAGGTAATGGGCAACAGCTTGTCTTCAACCTCTACACACAATCAAGAAATGGGCACCAGCCTGTCTTTAACCTCTACACACACTCAGGAAATGGGCACCAGCCTGTCTTCAACCTCTACACACATTCAGGAAATGGTCACCAACACACCTTCAACCTCTACACACATTCAGGAAATGGTCACCAACCAGCCTTCAACCCCTACACATGTTCAGGAAGCAGTCCCAATCAGCTGCCAAAGCTTGATTGCAGGCATTTTATTGGCGATGGAGCAATTGTTTAGCTGGTATTACTTTGTTGATATCGGCTGATGAGGGTTTAATCGCCATTTGATGACTCTCTCCATTTACAGTACCATCTCCGAAGGATGTTGCACATTTTAATTGTTCAGGTGCACAGCTTCATGCTACAATGGGCAGCATGTTGCGATTGACTGTCATACCACTTTTTATCTTAACTATGCAATGACACTTAATCGTAACTCTATCCCCTTTCGTGAGATAACTAAGACGTTTCTGCCACCTCTTTCTGTAAGTGACAGACACATTTTTCAAATATTATATTTTTATCATATGAATCATAATTTACTTCTTGCATAGCAAATAAATCGCTAGTGTCACTTGGGATATGACTACTACCTATTGTTCCCAATTGTCATTTTATTGCCCAAACGCGCTCCATGCTCCAAATCTTTTCTTCTTCAGAGCATCAAAATAGCATTCTTTTATGCAGAAAATCACTGCAAAATCATAATCTTTTAATATTCTCAATGTAGCTTGTGATAACATTTCATCAATCTTCAAATTAGGATTTGAATTACAATATTTTGCACCTTGTGTTTTTGTTTGTCACAGTGAGTGCAGGGTTTGGACACTTGGTCATTTCCTGTAGAAAAACCTCAAATATCCAGGCTTTATTCTAGGTCAGAACTTGTGGGAGAAGTGAGAAAGCGCATGGTTGCATCTTTAAATGGTGTTATTTAATAAAATTCTGCAAAATCTGGTTAAATTACACAGTATGACCATTAACCCTTTCAACCCCACAGGCCGCTAAATAAGCTTATGAAAAGTGTAGATCCAGATGAGCCGGCTCGTAACGAGCCGTCTCATCAGGATCTGCACTTTTTTGCCAGTAATAATTATTACTATTTTTAGATAAAATTACCCATTTTGATAAATGAACTGGTCCAAATGTAATTTTCTTATTAATTTATTGGTCTAAAAATAGCATGCACCAGTCCATGTCAGTTACTTGGGGTTGAAAGGGTTAAATACAACAGTTGAATAGAAGGAGTGCTTTATAATGGGCCAGTGTATATCTATCTTACTGGACAAAAAATCTTATATGAAAATTGTAAAATATTTAGGGAGAAGTAGGGCCCCGCCCCTAGGGGACGAAGTCAGGGTCATGGCATTTCGCCCAAGTTGCCCTCTAGATTGAGCCCTGATATCACAGCTCTCATAATATTATGTCTGCTGTCGATAAATTACAGATATAATATATATTAACCCATTCAACCTCAAGTAACTGACATGGACTTGTGCATGATATATTTTTAGACTTAATAAGAAAATTAAGTTCATTTATCAAAATGGGTAATTTTTTCTAAAAATAGTAATAATTATTACTGGCAAAAAGTGCAGATCCTGATGAGACGGCTCGTTACGAGATCTACACTTTTTGTAAGTCTATTTAGAGGCATGTAGTGTTGAAAGGGTTAAACATGTCTCTAGTAAACTAGTAGATACAGAGTAGATAATCTATTGGTCAGTAAATATTTTATGTTTAAAAGAGAGCAATTAAGCGGGTGTGTTTTAAAATATTTTGAAAGGTTTTGAAAAAAACAATATGAAGTACTGCATTCATCAATAACGTACATACTTTTAAATGATAAAAACTTCAGACGGCTTGCTTTCTTCAGAAATAGATTCTAATTGTATGTACTTATATACTAAATGCAAAAAGAATGTATTTGAAAACAAGACTCAGACAGACGGATCTGTAGTCCAGTGGTAACACGCTGGACTGGTAATCCAGGGATCGCAGGTTCGATCCCCCCCGTCTGACCCTAATAAAATTAACAGTCTTTCAGATGGGACTTTAAACCGAGGTCTCGTGTAGGTGCTTTACACCGTGCACGTAAAAGAACCAGATGATACTCTGAAATGGGTCTCTGTCTGTATCATTGCACTATCCTCCAAAATCTAAAATGACTAATCTCTTCAGGAGGCGCCGCTCATATGGGCAACCGGTAGCGACGATAAATAAACGTAAAAAACAACAACAAACAAGATTCAGCTCGATTTTGGCTATATTAAAGCTAAGTGCTCAGTGCAACAATGTATTTTTGGAGCTTAGAACTTGCTATTTAGCCATACCTGAATAGAACAGCACAACAGACTAGCTTAGTTTATACAAATTTATTTTAGTTCGATTGCGAAACAAGTTCCTAAATCTTATATTAATCAATGTCTAGACCTCATTCCTGATGGAATCCATCGTCACGAGGGAGAGAGAAGAGGCAATGTGGAATTTAAATTCCTAGCCTAAGGCCGCAATCGTAATGGCTACAGCTGGGTGCAAACTCTGGCCTTTCGCACCTGAAGCGAACGCGCTACCACTACGCTATCACAACTTCCACTGTATGCTTAGGTCAATATAAACCTTCTATAATTAACCCAATCACGACTAAGGTCGCTTGTGCAAACAGCAAATAGCAAACAGAGATAGATCAGACAGAACAGAATGTCAAGCTTTATGCTGTTTGCTATTCGAGTAGTGGAGCTAAATCTCTTGTCTGAATAACAAACAGCATAGATCCTGACGTGACACAGCGCTACACCTCGACTGATCTGGATCTATGTTGTTTGCACATTCCATCCAATTTATTCGGCAGGTTAAGGGGCTAAGAATTAAATAACCGTATCAAAATTCCCAGTTACATGTATATACTTGACACAAATTTTAATTTCAAGGCCCAACCAGGAACCGCTTATTTCCCCGACACCATCATTCTTTTAGAACAAAGCACCATCGTGTTTACATGCAGCACCCATTCCTAACAAACTTCAAGATGAGCATTTCACAACACAAATGGCAGAACCATTACTACCAGTGAACAGCCATGTTCCCGGTTATCTAAAGCTTGCGCATGATTACTATCAAAGCCCATATAGAAACAATAAACACCTCCATGGAGATGTTTTGTAATTGCCTCTCTCTATGCATGATGGGAAAAACAGGGCCATCTCACAATAGATGGCTGTATGTCAATATAAGAAATTGAAAGTGTAGACAGACAAAGCTCCTGTTGATCAAAACGCTATCTCTGCATTAACTCGACAACATCTTTTTGAGACTCAGTGTATCTTTTCAGAACATGTCTGATGAGGAATTGCTTAGGTTACTTGGAGTATGTGTGCAAGTCAAATGACACCTTGACTGTCATAAAGTTGGGCAGTGGTGGCAGATAGTAAGGCTGCAGTGGCAGATAGGAAGGCTAAAATGGTGGCAGATAGTAAGGCTAAAATGGTGGCAGATAGTAAGGCTAAAATGGTGGCAGATAGTAAGGCTAAAATGGTGGCAGATAGTAAGGCTAAAATGGTGGCAGATAGGAAGGCTAAAATAGTGGCAGATAGTAAGGCTGCAGCGGCAGATAGGAAGGCTAAAATGGTGGCAGATAGTAAGGCTAAAATGGTGGCAGATAGGAAGGCTAAAATGGTGGCAGATAGTAAGGCTAAAATGGTGGCAGATAGGAAGGTGTGGTGGCAGATAGGAAGGCTAAAATGGTGGCAGATAGTAAGGCTAAAATGGTGGCAGATAGGAAGGTGTGGTGGCAGATAGGAAGGCTAAAATGGTGGCAGATAGGAAGGCTAAAATGGTGGCAGATAGGAAGGCTAAAATGGTAGCAGATAGTAAGGCTAAAATGGTGGCAGATAGGAAGGCTAAAATGGTGGCAGATAGTAAGGCTAAAATGGTGGCAGATAGGAAGGTGTGGTGGCAGATAGGAAGGCTAAAATGGTGGCAGATAGTAAGGCTAAAATGGTTGCAGATAGGAAGGTTGGTGGCAGATAGGAAGGCTAAAATGGTGGCAGATAGGAAGGCTAAAATGGTGGCATATAGGAAGGCTAAAATGGTGGCAGATAGTAAGGCTAAAATGGTGGCAGATAGGAAGGCTAAAATGGTGGCAGATAGTAAGGCTAAAATGGTGGCAGATAGGAAGGTGTGGTGGCAGATAGGAAGGCTAAAATGGTGGCAGATAGTAAGGCTAAAATGGTGGCAGATAGTAAGGCTAAAATGGTGGCAGATAGTAAGGCTAAAATGGTGGCAGATAGTAAGGCTAAAATGGTGGCAGATAGGAAGGCTAAAATAGTGGCAGATAGTAAGGCTGCAGCGGCAGATAGGAAGGCTAAAATGGTGGCAGATAGTAAGGCTGTGGTGGCAGATAGGAAGGCTAAAATGGTGGCAGATAGTAAGGCTGTGGTGGCAGATAGTAAGGCTAAAATGGTGGCAGATAGTAAGGCTGTGGTGGCAGATAGGAAGGTGTGGTGGCAGATAGGAAGGCTAAAATGGTGGCAGATAGTAAGGCTAAAGTGGTGGCAGATAGTAAGGCTAAAATGGTGGCAGATAGTAAGGCTAAAATGGTGGCAGATAGGAAGGCTAAAATGGTGGCAGATAGGAAGGCTAAAATGGTGGCAGATAGTAAGGCTAAAATGGTGGCAGATAGGAAGGCTAAAATGGTGGCAGATAGTAAGGCTAAAATGGTGGCAGATAGGAAGGTGTGGTGGCAGATAGGAAGGCTAAAATGGTGGCAGATAGTAAGGCTAAAATGGTGGCAGATAGGAAGGTGTGGTGGCAGATAGGAAGGCTAAAATGGTGGCAGATAGGAAGGCTAAAATGGTGGCATATAGGAAGGCTAAAATGGTGGCAGATAGTAAGGCTAAAATGGTGGCAGATAGGAAGGCTAAAATGGTGGCAGATAGTAAGGCTAAAATGGTGGCAGATAGGAAGGTGTGGTGGCAGATAGGAAGGCTAAAATGGTGGCAGATAGTAAGGCTAAAATGGTGGCAGATAGGAAGGCTAAAATAGTGGCAGATAGTAAGGCTGCAGCGGCAGATAGGAAGGCTAAAATGGTGGCAGATAGTAAGGCTGTGGTGGCAGATAGGAAGGCTAAAATGGTGGCAGATAGTAAGGCTGTGGTGGCAGATAGTAAGGCTAAAATGGTGGCAGATAGTAAGGCTGTGGTGGCAGATAGGAAGGTGTGGTGGCAGATAGGAAGGCTAAAATGGTGGCAGATAGTAAGGCTAAAGTGGTGGCAGATAGTAAGGCTAAAATGGTGGCAGATAGTAAGGCTAAAATGGTGGCAGATAGGAAGGCTAAAATGGTGGCAGATAGGAAGGCTAAAATGGTGGCAGATAGTAATGCTAAAATGGTGGCAGATAGGAAGGCTAAAATGGTGGCAGATAGTAAGGCTAAAATGGTGGCAGATAGGAAGGTGTGGTGGCAGATAGGAAGGCTAAAATGGGGGCAGATAGTAAGGCTAAAATGGTGGCAGATAGGAAGGTGTGGTGGCAGATAGGAAGGCTAAAATGGTGGCAGATAGTAAGGCTAAAGTGGTGGCAGATAGTAAGGCTAAAATGGTGGCAGATAGTAAGGCTAAAATGGTGGCAGATAGGAAGGCTAAAATGGTGGCAGATAGGAAGGCTAAAATGGTGGCAGATAGTAAGGCTAAAATGGTGGCAGATAGGAAGGCTAAAATGGTGGCAGATAGTAAGGCTAAAATGGTGGCAGATAGGAAGGTGTGGTGGCAGATAGTAAGGCTAAAATGGTGGCAGATAGGAAGGCTAAAATGGTGGCAGATAGGAAGGCTAAAATGGTGGCAGATAGTAAGGCTGCAGCGGCAGATAGGAAGGCTAAAATGGTGGCAGATAGTAAGGCTGCAGCGGCAGATAGTAAGGCTGCAGCGGCAGATAGTAAGGCTGCAGCGGCAGATAGTAAGGCTGCAGCGGCAGATAGTAAAGCTGCAGCGGCAGATAGGAAGGCTAAAATGGTGGCAGATAGTAAGGCTGCAGCGGCAGATAGTAAGTGGCAGATAGGAAGGTTGCAGCGGCAGATAGGAAGGCTAAAATGGTGGAAGATAGGAAGGCTAAAGTGACGGCAGATAGTAAGGTTAAAGTAGCGGCAGATAGTAAGGCTAAAGTGGCGGCAGATAGTAAGGCTAAAGTGGCGGCAGATAGTAAGGCTAAAGTAGCGGCAGATAGTAAGGCTAAAGTGGCGGCAGATAGTAAGGCTAAAGTGGCGGCAGATAGGAAGGCTAAAATAGTGGCAGATAGTAAGGCTGCAGCGGCAGATAGGAAGGCTAAAATGGTGGCAGATAGTAAGGCTGTGGTGGCAGATAGGAAGGCTAAAATGGTGGCAGATAGTAAGGCTGTGGTGGCAGATAGTAAGGCTAAAATGGTGGCAGATAGTAAGGCTGTGGTGGCAGATAGGAAGGTGTGGTGGCAGATAGGAAGGCTAAAATGGTGGCAGATAGTAAGGCTAAAGTGGTGGCAGATAGTAAGGCTAAAATGGTGGCAGATAGTAAGGCTAAAATGGTGGCAGATAGGAAGGCTAAAATGGTGGCAGATAGGAAGGCTAAAATGGTGGCAGATAGTAAGGCTAAAATGGTGGCAGATAGGAAGGCTAAAATGGTGGCAGATAGTAAGGCTAAAATGGTGGCAGATAGGAAGGTGTGGTGGCAGATAGGAAGGCTAAAATGGTGGCAGATAGTAAGGCTAAAATGGTGGCAGATAGGAAGGTGTGGTGGCAGATAGGAAGGCTAAAATGGTGGCAGATAGGAAGGCTAAAATGGTGGCATATAGGAAGGCTAAAATGGTGGCAGATAGTAAGGCTAAAATGGTGGCAGATAGGAAGGCTAAAATGGTGGCAGATAGTAAGGCTAAAATGGTGGCAGATAGGAAGGTGTGGTGGCAGATAGGAAGGCTAAAATGGTGGCAGATAGTAAGGCTAAAATGGTAGCAGATAGGAAGGTGTGGTGGCAGATAGTAAGGCTAAAATGGTGGCAGATAGGAAGGCTAAAATGGTGGCAGATAGGAAGGCTAAAATGGTGGCAGATAGTAAGGCTGCAGCGGCAGATAGGAAGGCTAAAATGGTGGCAGATAGTAAGGCTGCAGCGGCAGATAGTAAGGCTGCAGCGGCAGATAGTAAGGCTGCAGCGGCAGATAGTAAGGCTGCAGCGGCAGATAGTAAAGCTGCAGCGGCAGATAGGAAGGCTAAAATGGTGGCAGATAGTAAGGCTGCAGCGGCAGATAGTAAGTGGCAGATAGGAAGGTTGCAGCGGCAGATAGGAAGGCTAAAATGGTGGAAGATAGGAAGGCTAAAATGGTGGCAGATAGGAAGGCTAAAATGGTGGCAGATAGTAAGGCTAAAATGGTGGCAGATAGGAAGGTGTGGTGGCAGATAGTAAGGCTAAAATGGTGGCAGATAGGAAGGCTAAAATGGTGGCAGATAGGAAGGCTAAAATGGTGGCAGATAGTAAGGCTGCAGCGGCAGATAGGAAGGCTAAAATGGTGGCAGATAGTAAGGCTGCAGCGGCAGATAGTAAGGCTGCAGCGGCAGATAGTAAGGCTGCAGCGGCAGATAGTAAGGCTGCAGCGGCAGATAGTAAAGCTGCAGCGGCAGATAGGAAGGCTAAAATGGTGGCAGATAGTAAGGCTGCAGCGGCAGATAGTAAGTGGCAGATAGGAAGGTTGCAGCGGCAGATAGGAAGGCTAAAATGGTGGAAGATAGGAAGGCTAAAGTGACGGCAGATAGTAAGGTTAAAGTAGCGGCAGATAGTAAGGCTAAAGTGGCGGCAGATAGTAAGGCTAAAGTGGCGGCAGATAGTAAGGCTAAAGTAGCGGCAGATAGTAAGGCTAAAGTGGCGGCAGATAGTAAGGCTAAAGTGGCGGCAGATAGGAAGGCTAAAATAGTGGCAGATAGTAAGGCTGCAGCGGCAGATAGGAAGGCTAAAATGGTGGCAGATAGTATGGCTGTGGTGGCAGATAGGAAGGCTAAAATGGTGGCAGATAGTAAGGCTGTGGTGGCAGATAGTAAGGCTAAAATGGTGGCAGATAGTAAGGCTGTGGTGGCAGATAGGAAGGTGTGGTGGCAGATAGGAAGGCTAAAATGGTGGCAGATAGTAAGGCTAAAGTGGTGGCAGATAGTAAGGCTAAAATGGTGGCAGATAGTAAGGCTAAAATGGTGGCAGATAGGAAGGCTAAAATGGTGGCAGATAGGAAGGCTAAAATGGTGGCAGATAGTAAGGCTAAAATGGTGGCAGATAGGAAGGCTAAAATGGTGGCAGATAGTAAGGCTAAAATGGTGGCAGATAGGAAGGTGTGGTGGCAGATAGGAAGGCTAAAATGGTGGCAGATAGTAAGGCTAAAATGGTGGCAGATAGGAAGGTGTGGTGGCAGATAGGAAGGCTAAAATGGTGGCAGATAGGAAGGCTAAAATGGTGGCATATAGGAAGGCTAAAATGGTGGCAGATAGTAAGGCTAAAATGGTGGCAGATAGGAAGGCTAAAATGGTGGCAGATAGGAAGGCTAAAATGGTGGCAGATAGTAAGGCTAAAATGGTGGCAGATAGGAAGGTGTGGTGGCAGATAGGAAGGCTAAAATGGTGGCAGATAGTAAGGCTAAAATGGTGGCAGATAGGAAGGTGTGGTGGCAGATAGTAAGGCTAAAATGGTGGCAGATAGGAAGGCTAAAATGGTGGCAGATAGGAAGGCTAAAATGGTGGCAGATAGTAAGGCTGCAGCGGCAGATAGGAAGGCTAAAATGGTGGCAGATAGTAAGGCTGCAGCGGCAGATAGTAAGGCTGCAGCGGCAGATAGTAAGGCTGCAGCGGCAGATAGTAAGGCTGCAGCGGCAGATAGTAAAGCTGCAGCGGCAGATAGGAAGGCTAAAATGGTGGCAGATAGTAAGGCTGCAGCGGCAGATAGTAAGTGGCAGATAGGAAGGTTGCAGCGGCAGATAGGAAGGCTAAAATGGTGGAAGATAGGAAGGCTAAAGTGACGGCAGATAGTAAGGTTAAAGTAGCGGCAGATAGTAAGGCTAAAGTGGCGGCAGATAGTAAGGCTAAAGTGGCGGCAGATAGTAAGGCTAAAGTAGCGGCAGATAGTAAGGCTAAAGTGGCGGCAGATAGTAAGGCTAAAGTGGCGGCAGATAGTAAGGCTAAAGTGGTGGCAGATAGTAAGGCCAAAGTAGCGGCAGATAGTAAGGCTAAAGTAGCGGCAGATAGTAAGGCTAAAGTGGCGGCAGATAGTAAGGTTAAATAGTCGGGATTTAAACGTCAAGCTGTCCCCCATGATGCTCGCTCGGGAAGAGCCAGGTTGTTTATTCCCAAAATAACTGGGAGTAATACTTTCAAAATTCTTGTCAAGAGTGGAGGGACTTTGTGGCTATTCCCCACAGGTATGACTTCTATCCAGATTAAACTCACAGAAAAGTTAAAAGCCCAACCTTCTGGCCTCTGTGGAGTTAGAGTCTGATTGTTGCAACAGGCATAAAATGATCAATTCTTGGAACTTCATTTATGCTACAATGACATTACCGCATTTAGTCTTTTAAGAACTTTGATGACCGCTTTGTTTTCCTTTCATTCAACCATCTCAACTAGTTCATTTTATTAACCCATTTCATTTGGGATACCGTTCAAACAGTATTTGCAAAGAACATAGAGCCAGATCAACCACCACGGAATGTGTCGTCTGATCAGGCTCTATGCTGTTTGCTATGACACTTGGCTATGTAGCAAACAACATAGATCCTGATCAGCACACAGCGTCACGCTGCGGCTGATCTGGATCTATGTTGTTTGCAAAAGCCTTTAAATATATCCAGAATTAAATGGGTTAATGTAATAGTTACCATAGTTATTGCAAGGAACAAGGTTTCCCCAAAACATACAAACAAACCAGAAGTTTTCTTAACCATTTCCTTCATAAAAGAAACTCCTCTTGACACCATTACCAATACGGCATACATTGACAATGTAGTAGCCAAACCAATGTTCATAATAAAGGACGGAATCTCATGTAGTTCCAGTAATATCTATGGAGGTGGGATAGATATGGTAACTACTTATCCACTGCATGGTAGCTAAATGCCTGTCGATTGTATGGAGATATAATAGTATATTAACCTAAATCTATATGTAGTTCCAGTAATATCTATGGAGGTGGGGTAGATATGGCGACTACTTATCCACTGCATGGTAGCTAAATGCCTGTTGTTTGTATGGAGATATAATAGTATATTAACCTAAATCTCTATGAAGGAAAGGATTACGGATAAGATCATGTCAGTGTTTCCTTCCATTTGATGTAATGTTTGAATGGAATGGATCAACCGAATTCAAAGCTCCATAGATATTGAGATATAACTATACCATGTATCATTGTTTGACCTAGAGACCTACTTTTGTTGGTTTGGTTGTATCAAAACATAAACTAGAGGCAAACCCCACACGCTGGTATTTGACACAAGAACAAATGCCTGATTAAACATGACCTCGATTTGACCTTGAAGGTCAACCTCAAGGTCATAGGTATGGCTTAGTTTAAAGGTTTATGTGGTTTCTATAAGGTGTACCACTACAGGGCTATATATATCTTGCTTTGTTTTTGAGTTACAGGGCGGACACTTCGCTGACGACCACAATGACCCTTGACCTATTTCTCCCAAAATCGAATCACTTTCTCCTAGACTAACCCTCTATATATCCGCAAAGTTTCATCAAAATCCATCAACAATGTTTTGAGTTATCCTGTTCACACACAAACAAACACACACATACACAGCTAAAAAAACAATAAACCCCCATTCCAAACGGCAGACAGCGGCATATTATGAAAAATCCTGGGTACAATTGAAGGTGCCATGGTAATGACGAACTTGCTGCAGACGTGCAAAATCTTGAAGACCTCACCATAAATGATCAGCTTTTTGTGAAATTACTATACGGTAATGACGAACTTGCTGCAGACGTGCAAAATCTTGAAGACCTCACCATAAATGATCAGCTTTTTGTGAAATTACTATATGGTAATGACGAACTTGCTGCAGACATGCAAAATCTTGGAAGACCTCACCATAAATGATCAGCTTTTTGTGAAATTACTATATGGTAATGACAAACTTGCTGCAGACGTGCAAAACCTTGGAAGACCTCACCATAAATGATCAGCTTTTTGTGAAATTACTATATGGTAATGACGAACTTGCTGCAGACGTGCACAATCTTGAAGACCTCACCATAAATGATCAGCTTTTTGTGAAATTACTATACGGTAATGACGAACTTTTGAAATTACTAGTCATATATTACCTCCTTCTGTGGATATTTGCTTAGAAATCACCAACACCTTTGTAATTAGTTGTTGGCTAAAATCATTACTAGGAGAAATTTGCAAAATCATTTCCGTTAGCCATTTCATAAGAAAGAAAGAGAATTTAAAATCTAAAAAAGCGAAAAGAGAAGCCAGTAGTTACATCAGGGCTTGTGGTGTACCAAATTGCTCCCTGGATGGTTCTTAGAACTGGAGGAGCAGACAGATAAAACTCGGGTGATAAAAGGCATTCTGCAGAGCTGAGAACATTTTTATTAAAAGCATTTAATAGTAAATAATTTAGCGCTAAGTCTGGAAAGAGAAGACTTGATAATTTGTACTGAAAGGAACATCCCCTCATGGTTACTGAAACACGTTAAATGCTTAATTTCTTAAATGTGCACTTGAAATGCTGTTAGATAAAGATTGTATCATCATACTTAACTCGTTGCGCCCTAGCGGTGAAAATAAAAGTCTAATAATTATGTTGTGTAATTTCATTAGAATTATGTCAGAATTGTTAGATACAAATAAGAAAAAACACATTAACCCTTTCCTTCATAGAGAATTAGGTTAATATACTATTATATCTCCATACAAACGACAGCCATTTAGCTATCATGCAGTGGATAAGTAGTCGCCATATCTATCCCACCTCCATAGATATTACTGGGACTACATGAGATTCTGGCCTTTATTATGAACATTGGTTCGGCTACTACATTGTCAATGGATGTCGTATTGGTAATGGCGTCAAGAGGTGCTTCTATGAGGGAAAGGGTTAACCCTTCACCTGCCAAATAAATTGGGAATGTGCAAACATCATGGATCCAGATCAAGATCTATGTTGTTTGCTATTCAGATAGGTGTTTTAGCTCCATTATCCGAATAGCAAATAGCATAGAGCCTGATCAGACGGCACAATCTGTGTCGTCTGATCTGGTTCTATGCTGTTCGCAAAAGCAACTTTAGTTGTGATTGGCATGTCAAGGGTAACTGAATTGTCGGCTGCTACAATTATTTGAAATCTTTATAGCCTTTATTTTACTCAGCATGCAAAGAGTTAAGGATATACTAAATGCCAACAGAAACTTAATCCTCCACAGGGATACTAAATGTTACAATAAAGTCTTGTAGATATTTGGTCCGCCAAAGGAACCCTGATATACTAAAGTCGTATTGAATAACGATTCTATAAAGTGTCGCTCTATGATATACTAATGTCGTATTGAATCTTGATTCTATAAAGGGACCGGACCCTCTATGATATACTAAAGTCGTATTGAATCTTGATTCTATAAAGGGACCCTCTATTATATACTAAAGTCGTATTGAATCTTGATTCTATAAAGGGATCCTCTATGATATACTAAAGTCGTATTGAATCTTGATTCTATAAAGGGACCCTCTATGATATACTAAAGTCGTATTGAATCTTGATTCTATAAAGGGTCCCTCTATGATATACTAAAGTCGTATTGAATCTTGATTCTATAAAGGGTCCCTCTATGATATACTAAAGTCGTATTGAATCTTGATTCTATAAAGGGACCCTCTATGATATACTAAAGTCGTATTGAATAATGATTCTATAAAGGGTCCCTCTATGATATACTAAAGTCGTATTGAATCTTGATTCTATAAAGGGTCCCTCTATGATATACTAAAGTCGTATTGAATCTTGATTCTATAAAGGGTCCCTCTATGATATACTAAAGTCGTATTGAATCTTGATTCTATAAAGGGACCCTCTATGATATACTAAAGTCCTATTGAATCTTGATTCTATAAAGGGTCCCTCTATGATATACTAAAGTCGTATTGAATCTTGATTCTATAAAGGGTCCCTCTATGATATACTAAAGTCCTATTGAATCTTGATTCTATAAAGGGTCCCTCTATGATATACTAAAGTCGTATTGAATCTTGATTCTATAAAGGGTCCCTCTATGATATACTAAAGTCCTGTTTCTAGACCAAGTAGTTCTGTCATAGTTCTATGCCCCAGTAGTTCTGTCATAGTTCTGGGCCCCAGTAGTTCTGTCATGGTTCTGGGCCCCAGTAGATCTGTCATGGTTCTGGGCCCCAGTAGTTCTGTCATGGTTCTGGGCAACAGTAGTTATGTCATGGTTCTAGGCCCCAGTAGTTATGTCATGGTTCTGGGCCCCAGTAGTTCTGTCATGGTTCTGGGCAACAGTAGTTATGTCATGGTTCTAGGCCCCAGTAGTTATGTCATGGTTCTGGGCCCCAGTAGTTATGTCATGGTTCTGGGCCCCAGTAGTTCTGTAATGGTTCTAGGCCCCAGTAGTTCTGTCATGGTTCTGGGCCCAAGTAGTTGTCATGGTTCTAGGCCCCAGTAGTTATGTCATGGTTCTGGGCCCCAGTAGTTCTGTCATGGTTCTGGGCCCCAGTAGTTCTGTCATGGTTCTGGGCCCCAGTAGTTCTGTCATGGTTATGGGCCCCAGTAGTTCGGTCATGGTTCTGGGCCCCAGTAGTTCTGTCATGGTTCTGGGCCCCAGTAGTTCTGTCATGGTTCTGGGCAACAGTAGTTCTGTCATGGTTCTGGGCCCCAGTAGTTCTGTCATGGTTCTGGGCCCCAGTAGTTCTGTCATGGTTCTATGCCCCAGTAGTTCTGTCATGGTTCTGGGCCCCAGTAGTTCTGTCATGGTTCTGGGCCCCAGTAGTTCTGTCATGGTTCTGGGCCCCAGTAGTTCTGTCATGGTTCTAGGCCCCAGTAGTTCTGTCATGGTTCTGGGCCGCAGTAGTTATGTCATGGTTCTGGGCCCCAGTAGTTATGTCATGGTTCTGGGCCCCAGTAGTTCTGTCATGGTTCTGGGCTCCAGTAGTTCTGTCATGGTTCTGGGCCCCAGTAGTTCTGTCATGGTTCTGGGCCCCAGTAGTTCTGTCATGGTTCTGGGCCCCAGTAGTTCTGTCATGGTTCTGGGCCCAAGTAGTTCTGTCATGGTTCTGGGCCCCCCAGTAGTTCTGTCATGGTTCTGGGCCCCAGTAGTTATGTCATGGTTCTGGGCCCCAGTAGTTCTGTCATGGTTCTGGGCTCCAGTAGTTCTGTCATGGTTCTGGGCCCCAGTAGTTCTGTCATGGTTCTGGGCCCCAGTAGTTATGTCATGGTTCTGGGCCCCAGTAGTTCTGTCATGGTTCTAGGCCCCAGTAGTTATGTCATGGTTCTAGGCCCCAGTAGTTCTGTCATGGTTCTAGGCCCCAGTAGTTATGTCATGGTTCTAGGCCCCAGTAGTTGTCTATGGTTCTAGGGGAGAGAGCATTTTCATTTCCTTGAATGTTCAAGGAACTTTTCTATAACACGCAAAGAAGCTTTCAAATATTCTACCACTGAACAGTTTCACTAAAATCTTTCATGTATTTAAAGAATTTAAATTTCTAGTTGGGAAGTCAACATAGCACCTGCCTGGCTTATCCAATGTTTTTAAAATTTATGATCCATTAGAACTTGGGGAACCTTGGCTTATCAGCCTCTTTCTCAGCATTACGAGTCTTTCTGCTTTAAACTACCACTTTTAAAGAAATCTTGCAAAAATATTAAGATAAAACTTTCAGGAGTTACGTCTCAAATTACCTACCTCACCACTTCAAAGGCAGCCCAACTTTATTACTATGCTTTATTGTTTAGATAAATTAAAAAAACGTGGATTCAATTTCAAATATTAAGATACTTAATTCAAGTAAATCTGATTTAAAAATGTATCTAAAACTTCACTCCAACATTGTAAAAAAGCAATTTATGCCACTTGAATGTGAAACCCAAAACTTCCTATGTATTAGTTGCAACACTCTCAGGTAATTTATGTGACAGGCCCTGCCACTCAAATGAAGCAACAGTCCAAGACTTGAAATTAAAATTTTGATGTCTTGTCAATGTAAAGATGTTATAAAGCATGCCCGCTGAGAAAAGAGGGAGAACTAAGCTTTGGTACGTTTAATTTGCACAGATTTATGACATGCATGTGTATCTCATATGGACATGGTTAAAGCTAAACGTGTGTTTCCATAACGTAGTTCCAAGCAGAGCAGACCAGAGACCTGCCAGGGCCCAAGGTTATAAAAACATTTCTCAGAACTCAAACTCGAGCTAAGTAATTTGATTGGTATGGTCTGAGATATACACTAAGATCAACCAATCAGAAGCTTGAGACAGAGTTTGAGATTGGAGAAACGCGTTATAATCCCGGGGCCAGAAGAGTCTCGATACTTTAATTTCCTACACATACAGACCACCGATCTCCGCTTTCTAACAGACTCAAGACTCATGTCTTAAGCTTTTTAACTGGGCGCATGCCTCCCAAAGCAAAGAAACTCAGCCAATCACATTGGTGATAATAAATAAAATATATTCAAAATAATATTTATGTCTCATGCAGTTTGATTGGATTATAAGTTTACATATACATCGGATTCGACCAATCATGTTACATGAGATTACTGATACAAGTTGGACACAGGACTATGGTGAGCAGGAAGGTTAACGGCTCTTTGGGAGCTACTCATAATTTGTTAAGTCATAGACTTCCGATATTATTGTTTAAGACTCAACTAACTTACCCCGGGTTCATCCGTGTCCTGCCCCAGGGATCCTGTGTGCATGCTATCAGGTCGTGTGCCTTCTTCCATGGTTCCTGGTGGGCTTCCCACAATGCACTGCTCAAGTAATGTCATAAGGTCATTTGGGCCAATTTACACTGAAATATTAATATCAATCAAGTAATGAAATTGAGAAAACTGTGGGTAAAGGGAAGTAATCAACATTTTATAACATTTGTAGCTTCCCCGCAGTTACATCCCTTTCAATGGGAAGTCGGTATTAATAACAAAACGAAACAAAACCAATCTGAATAATCTCCCTTTAACTAATGTAACACCCTGGTAACAGCTGGTTTTGTTAGCAAACATTTGTGTTGCAAAATTTCTATGTGTCTGTGAGGCCATTTGCTATCAACTAGATGTTAGGAAATGGTGCTTGCTTAAAAATACAGCTCACAAATTAAATGACATTATAAGTATATGTACACTTAAAGATTTTCGGCTGTCTGATTAGCGCAGTGGTTCGAGCGCTCGCTTCTCACCAATGCAACCCGGGTTCGATCCTCGTACCGGGAAGTATGTGAAATGGTACAGTGGTCGCTAGATCGGACAGGTGGGTTTTCTCCGGGTGCTCCGGTTTCCTCCCACACGAATGACCACATATACGCTTTCATCTGTGCCAACGAGAGTGATTAATATAAGTTGTTAAATCTTGCTTCGCAATCGTTGTAAAATAAATAAAGTTTAAACTAAAAAGAATGGTATCTCGGTAACATATGCATGTGTTTATTGAACTTCGTAAAAAATAAATATTTCATATGTTAAATTTCTTATATTTCGGGTTTTACGCCTGCATCAGCACCATTTTGGGCTATATCGCCGGCGGGCAGTTTACCTAACAACACCTTTCTTGGGCAGGCTCCAGCGGTTAACCAGTACTTGGGTGCACCAACCTCCGTAAGAAACTGCCAACTTTTTCATATAAATGACACACAACCTGAGCGGGGCTCAAACCCGTGACCATCAGTGATGATAGGTTACAGTGGTATACAAGTCAGCGACCTTAACCACTCGACCACGGAGGCGGACCGTGGCAGCTTAAGACAGATTTGACTGTATGTACTCATGGAAACAAAGATGTCCGTCAAATTTTGCAGCCAAGTCTTTCGGATGTCATATCAACAAAGTTGCAACGAGTTCCAATCTTTACATATACAGTCAAACCTGTGTTAGTGGTCACCTCTATTAAGTAGCCACCTGTGCTAAGCAGCCACTTTCTGTGAGTCCCTTGGCTGGCTGCATTTATGCTTTCCAACGAATTGTCAAATTTAAAGTTCAAGGTCAGTGGTATGATGGGGGGGGGGGGGGACTGAATGTTGGTATTCAGAATTAGTCCTCGGTGTATGAGAAGTTTAAAAAGAATACTTTTGATGTTTTTTGAGAAAAAATAATGTTCCGAGAGTTTTTTGACGCTGAAATCATAATATTTCTGACCAATTTCATGTGCAAGGTCTCTGGTAGGGTAGTGCAAGGTCTCTGGTAGGGTAGTGCAAGGTCACTGGTAGGGTAGTGCAAGGTCACTGGTAGGGTAGTGCAAGGTCACTGGTATGGTAGTGCAAGGTCACTGGTAGGGTAGAGCAAGGTCACTGGTATGGTAGTGCAAGATCACTGGTAGGGTAGTGCAAGGTCTCTGGTAGGGTAGTGCAAGGTCACTGGTAGGGTAGTGCAAGGTCACTGGTAGGGTAGAGCAAGGTCACTGGTAGGTTAGTGCAAGGTCACTGGTAGGGTAGTGCAAGGTCACTGGTAGGGTAGTGCAAGGTCACTGGTACGGTAGTGCAAGGTCTCTGGTAGGGTAGTGCAAGGTCTCTGGTAGGGTAGTGCAAGGTCACTGGTAGGGTAGTGCAAGGTCACTGGTACGGTAGTGCAAGGTCACTGGTAGGGTAGTGCAAGGTCACTGGTACGGTAGTGCAAGGTCACTGGTAGGGTAGTGCAATGTCACTGGTACGATAGTGCAAGGTCACTGGTAGGGTAGTGCAAGGTCTCTGGTAGGGTAGTGCAAGGTCACTGGTAGGGTAGTGCAAGGTCACTGGTACGGTAGTGCAAGGTCTCTGGTAGGGTAGTGCAAGTTCACTGGTAGGGTAGTGCAAGGTCTCTGGTAGGGTAGTGCAAGGTCACTGGTAGGGTAGTGCAAGGTCACTGGTAGGGTAGTGCAAGTTCACTGGTAGGGTAGTGCAATGTCTCTGGTAGGGTAGTGCAAGGTCTCTGGTAGGGTAGTGCAAGGTCTCTGGTAGGGTAGTGCAAGGTCTCTGGTAGGGTAGTGCAAGGTCACTGGTAGGGTAGTGCAAGGTCACTGGTACGGTAGTGCAAGGTCACTGGTAGGGTAGTGCAAGGTCTCTGGTAGGGTAGTGCAAGGTCACTGGTAGGGTAGTGCAAGGTCACTGTTAGGGTAGTGCAAGGTCTCTGGTAGGGTAGTGCAAGGTCACTGTTAGGGTAGTGCAAGGTCACTGTTAGGGTAGTGCAAGGTCACTGGTAGGGTAGTGCAAGGTCACTAGTACGGTAGTGCAAGGTCTCTGGTAGGGTAGTGCAAGGTCACTGGTAGGGTAGTGCAAGGTCACTGGTACGGTAGTGCAAGGTCTCTGGTAGGGTAGTGCAAGGTCACTGGTAGGGTAGAGCAAGGTCACTGGTAGGGTAGTGCAAGGTCTCTGGTAGGGTAGTGCAAGGTCACTGTTAGGGTAGTGCAAGGTCTCTCTCTGGTAGGGTAGTGCAAGGTCACTGGTAGGGTAGTGCAAGGTCACTGGTAGGGTAGAGCAAGGTCACTGTTAGGGTAGTGCAAGGTCTCTGGTAGGGTAGTGCAAGGTCACTAGTATGGTAGTGCAAGGTCACTGGTACGGTAGTGCAAGGTCACTAGTATGGTAGTGCAAGGTCACTGGTAGGGTGGGAACTTGCTGTGAGCTTAGAGAATCAGTAGTCGGATTGTTGAAGTTGTGATAGCGCAGTGGTAGCACGTCCGCAAAGCAGTCAATGTAAATTATTTGCCCCTACAATTGGATTAAATAAGACCAACAGATCACAAATAGAGCAAAAACACTTCCCCACCCACTACTGGCAACCAGGTTTAATGAATATACAGTCAAACCTGTCTTAAGCAGCCAGCCAAGGGAATCATAGAAAGTGGCTGCTTAGCACAGGTGGCTACTTAATAGAGGTTAAATGTATAATAAAACAGCATATTGGGAATCTGGAAACTGGCTGCTTAATACAGGTTGGCTGATTTATAGAGGTGACCACTAACACAGGTTTGACTGTATACAACTTGAGCAAACTTTAGAGACTATCATCCGTGAAAGAAATGTTGGCACTCATTTGACCTAGTGACCTAGTTTTAAGAAACAGTAATCTAATTTTAGAAATCTTGAAAGAGGATCAACCAATGATCATTGCTATGAAATTTCATGATGATTGGAGATGTTGTTTGAAGTGAAATGTTGACGTGGCACGACGGACAATGGGTAAAAGATGATCACACAAGCTCTCCTTGAGCACAAAGATGAGCACAAAACAGGTAAAGTTGGTGATGGAATATATTAGAAACTGTTTTAGCTAGTGCTATAGGGATGATATGCGAGTTAGCCTACCCACCTGCTGCTTGCCTTGTCCTGTCCTACATTGTCCGATATCTGACCAGTGGGTAGTGGGTATAGAGTGCACGTCCTCTGAAACAGCAATATTTATATTAATTATTAATTAATGAGGGACCTCGCTTGCTTTCCTATTACCTCCCTTTTGTGTGTTTTACGTTTATTTATCGTCGCTACCGGTTGCCCATATGAGCGACGCCTCCTGAAGAGATTAGTCATTTTAGATTTTTGGAGGATAGTGCAATGATACAGACAGAGACCCATTCCAGAGTCTCCTCTGGTTCTTATACGTGCACAGTGTAAAGCACCGACACAAGACCTTGGTTTAAAGTCCCATCTGAAAGACTGTTAATTTTATTAGGGTCAGACGGGGGATCGAACCTGCGATCCCAGGATTACTTATTTACCTCCCTTGGCAGATAAAGTCTGATTTATCCCTAAATGTATAGCGGTCCTTTTAGTTGGAATCCTTTGTTTTTACAGTTGTTCCCTAACCAGATGTTGCGTCATGATAAATGTGATTTTATCCAAATCATGTTCATTAATTGATAAAAAAAGTTTACAGATTTATTACCTATAGGATATCTGTCGAGATATAGTAACATACTAATTATAAAATGAGAAAGTGGTGAAAATTGATAGCATGTTGTGCAAAGGAAACAATGTAGAGGAGGAAACAACTTAAGAAGACCTACATACTTTTAGGGAGTATTCAGGGGCAGTAACTGACCGATGTCTCTCATTAGTTTAATATCGGTTTATACAAATTTCATCTGAAACAGCAATACTTATATTAATTAATTAGTTTAATATTAGTTTATACAAATTTCTATTAGCTGGATTGTGAAAGTAGTTCTTGCAACACTAGTTGTAACTGCTCTGGCCTTATTCACATTGGAATCCATCACCACTCTGGCCTTATTCACATTGGAATCCATCACCGCTCTGGCCTTATTCACATTGGAATCCATCACCGCTCTGGCCTTATTCACATTGGAATCCATCACTGCTCTGGTCTTATTCACATTGGAATCCATCACTGCTCTGGCCTTATTCACATTGGAATCCATCACTGCTCTGGCCTTATTCCCATTGGAATCCATCACTGCTCTGGCCTTATTCATTGGAATCCATCACTGCTCTGGCCTTATTCACATTGGAATCCATCACCGCTCTGGCCTTATTCCCATTGGAATCCATCACCGCTCTGGCCTTATTCCCATTGGAATCCATCACCGCTCTGGCCTTATTCCCATTGGAATCCATCACCGCTCTGGCCTTATTCACATTGGAATCCATCCATCACTGCTCTGGCCTTATTCACATTGGAATCCATCCATCACTGCTCTGGCCTTATTCACATTGGAATCCATCACCGCTCTGGCCTTATTCACATTGGAATCCATCACCGCTCCGGCCTTATTCCCATTGGAATCCATCCATCACTGCTCTGGCCTTATTCACATTGGAATCCATCACTGCTCTGGCCTTATTCACATTGGAATCCATCACTGCTCTGGCCTTATTCACATTGGAATCCATCACTGCTCTGGCCTTATTCACATTGGAATCCATCACCGCTCTGGCCTTATTCCCATTGGAATCCATCCATCACTGCTCTGGCCTTATTCACATTGGAATCCATCACCGCTCTGGCCTTATTCCCATTGGAATCCATCCATCACTGCTCTGGCCTTATTCCCATTGGAATCCATCACTGCTCTGGCCTTATTCACATTGGAATCCATCACTGCTCTGGCCTTATTCACATTGGAATCCATCCATCACTGCTCTGGCCTTATTCACATTGGAATCCATCACTGCTCTGGCCTTATTCACATTGGAATCCATCCATCACTGCTCTGGCCTTATTCACATTGGAATCCATCCATCACTGCTCTGGCCTTATTCACATTGGAATCCATCACCGCTCCGGCCTTATTCCCATTGGAATCCATCCATCACTGCTCTGGCCTTATTCACATTGGAATCCATCACTGCTCTGGCCTTATTCACATTGGAATCCATCACTGCTCTGGCCTTATTCACATTGGAATCCATCACTGCTCTGGCCTTATTCACATTGGAATCCATCACCGCTCTGGCCTTATTCCCATTGGAATCCATCCATCACTGCTCTGGCCTTATTCACATTGGAATCCATCACCGCTCTGGCCTTATTCCCATTGGAATCCATCACCGCTCTGGCCTTATTCCCATTGGAATCCATCACCACTCTGGCCTTATTCACATTGGAATCCATCACCGCTCTGGCCTTATTCACATTGGAATCCATCCATCACTGCTCTGGCCTTATTCACATTGGAATCCATCCATCACTGCTCTGGCCTTATTCACATTGGAATCCATCACCGCTCTGGCCTTATTCACATTGGAATCCATCACCGCTCCGGCCTTATTCCCATTGGAATCCATCCATCACTGCTCTGGCCTTATTCACATTGGAATCCATCACTGCTCTGGCCTTATTCACATTGGAATCCATCACTGCTCTGGCCTTATTCACATTGGAATCCATCACTGCTCTGGCCTTATTCACATTGGAATCCATCACCGCTCTGGCCTTATTCCCATTGGAATCCATCCATCACTGCTCTGGCCTTATTCACATTGGAATCCATCACCGCTCTGGCCTTATTCCCATTGGAATCCATCCATCACTGCTCTGGCCTTATTCCCATTGGAATCCATCACTGCTCTGGCCTTATTCACATTGGAATCCATCACTGCTCTGGCCTTATTCACATTGGAATCCATCCATCACTGCTCTGGCCTTATTCACATTGGAATCCATCACTGCTCTGGCCTTATTCACATTGGAATCCATCCATCACTGCTCTGGCCTTATTCACATTGGAATCCATCCATCACTGCTCTGGCCTTATTCCCATTGGAATCCATCACCGCTCTGGCCTTATTCCCATTGGAATCCATCACTGCTCTGGCCTTATTCCCATTGGAATCCATCCATCACTGCTCTGGCCTTATTCCCATTGGAATCCATCCATCACCGCTCTGGCCTTATTCACATTGGAATCCATCCATCACTGCTCTGGCCTTATTCCCATTGGAATCCATCCATCACTGCTCTGGCCTTATTCACATTGGAATCCATCCATCACTGCTCTGGCCTTATTCACATTGGAATCCATCACTGCTCTGGCCTTATTCACATTGGAATCCATCACTGCTCTGGCCTTATTCACATTGGAATCCATCACCGCTCTGGCCTTATTCACATTGGAATCCATCACTGCTCTGGCCTTATTCACATTGGAATCCATCACCGCTCTGGCCTTATTCACATTGGAATCCATCACTGCTCTGGCCTTATTCCCATTGGAATCCATCACTGCTCTGGCCTTATTCCCATTGGAATCCATCACCGCTCTGGCCTTATTCACATTGGAATCCATCACCGCTCTGGCCTTATTCACATTGGAATCCATCACTGCTCTGGCCTTATTCCCATTGGAATCCATCACCGCTCTGGCCTTATTCACATTGGAATCCATCACCGCTCTGGCCTTATTCACATTGGAATCCATCACTGCTCTGGCCTTATTCACATTGGAATCCATCACCACTCTGGCCTTATTCACATTGGAATCCATCACCGCTCTGGCCTTATTCACATTGGAATCCATCACCGCTCTGGCCTTATTCACATTGGAATCCATCACTGCTCTGGCCTTATTCACATTGGAATCCATCACCGCTCTGGCCTTATTCACATTGGAATCCATCACCATGAGGCAAAGAGAAGCGAATATGTGAATTGACGTGTCCTACCTAGCCAGTTTGGTTACAGCAGGGCTCAAACTCACAACCACTTAGTTACGAGGGACACACCGTATCCAGCACACCACAGAGGCTGCGTTATTAATCAGTTTGATCAGAATATAATTGTTTAAATATCTTTGCTATATATTGAGACCTCATTTGAGGTGCAGTTTATTTCTCTGTAACAGATGTTACAATGGATTGGGTATCATTTGATGTGCAGTTTATTTCCCTGTAACCTATGTTACAATGGGTGGGGTATCATTTGAGGTGCAGTTTATCTCTCTCTGTAACCTATGTTACAATGGGTGGGGTATCATTTGAGGTGCAGTTTATTTCCCTGTAACCGATGTTACAATGGGTGGGGTATCAGTGCCCAGTGACACGCACTATAGCCAAAAACAGACGCATTGCAAACACAAGTTACTGCATTGCACACAAACAAGAAACGACCTTGTTACACTGGTGAAAGTGAAATGTCATATTGTCTTGTATCTATAAATTCTGTTATAAAGGCGTGTAACATCTTGCTTGTTATTAGTATGTAGAGAAATGTTATTATTTATTCTTTGACAGCACTCTTCAACTTACAGCCGATCAACTAATTTCAAGAAGAAATCAATGTACAATTTTCTTTAATGAGGAGGTTTAACATAAAATCAATTTGCGACAAAACCCAAGGGAGCTTACTGATGTATGTATACTGCGACAAAACCAAGGGAGCATACTGATGTATGTATACTGCAACAAAACCAAGGGAGCTTACTAATCTCTTGACATACTGCAACAAAACCAAGGCAGCTTACTGATGTATGTATACAGTGACAAAACCAAGGGAGCTTACTGATGTATGCATACAGTGACAAAACCAAGGGAGCTTACTGATGTATGTATACAGTGATAAAACCAAGGGAGCTTACTGATGTATGCATACAGCGACAAAACCAAGGGAGATTACTGATGCATGCATACTGCAACAAAACCAAGGGAGCATACTGATGTATGTATACTGCAACAAAACCAAGGGAGCTTACTAATGTATGTATACTGCAACAAAACCAAGGCAGCATACTGATGTATGTATACTGCAACAAAACCAAGGGAGCTTACTGATGTATGTATACAGCGACAAAACCAAGGGAGCTTACTGATGCTGCATGCATACTGCGACAAAACCAAGGTAGCTTACTGATGTATGTATACTGCAACAAAACCAAGGGAGCTTACTGATGTATTTATACAGCGACAAAACCAAGGGAGCTTACTGATGCTGCATGCATACTGCGACAAAACCAAGGGAGCTTACTGATGTATGTATACTGCAACAAAACAAAGGGAGCTTACTGATGTATGTATACTGCAACAAAACCAAGGAAACTTACTAATGTATGTATACTGCAACAAAACCAAGGGAGGTTACTGATGTATGTATACATCGACAAAACCAAGGGAGCTTACTGATGTATGTAAACTGCGACAAAACCAAGGGAGCTTACTGATGTATTTATACAGCGACAAAACCAAGGGAGATTACTGATGTATGTATACATGCGACAAAACCAAGGGAGCTTACTGATGTATGCATACAGCGACAAAACCAAGGGAGCTTACTGATGTATATATACTGCGACAAAACCAAGGGAGATTACTGATGTATGTCTACATGCGACAAAACCAAGGGAGCTTACTGATGTATGCATACAGCGACAAAACCAAGGGAGCTTACTGATGTATATATACTGCGACCAAACCAAGGGAGCTTACTGATGTTGTATGTACACATCATAAACACATAAAGGAGGCTTCCCTTTGCAATGTAATACTCATTAAAATCATATCTCCTCTCCAGTTTCATGCTACAGGTGTGTCATTGCATCATATTACCAGAAAAACACTATACTATATCTCTAGACTGTAAACAACATTTTCATCTTATTTGTAGATATATTATGTAGGTGGTTCAGAAGAGGAATATGAAAGTAGACTTGCAGGATACCCTGCCCATGTTGGCAGTCAAAAATTTCGGGTTGAATGATTTTAGCTAATTTGGATCTAGTGGTTCTCCATACCAAGTTTCACCAAAAGCAAATGTGATTTCAGTGATGTTATTTGAAGGAATCGTGGACAGACAGATGACATGTGGTGGACACCATCCATGCAGATATTTCAAAAATGTGCATAGCTCCAAGTGAGTTAGCGACCATTAGAAAGTTTCACTAGTTTTGTTGCAGATTAGTTTAAACAATATTTTATTCAAGAATGGTACATAACACAGGAATAGTTACAACAGCACAGTTAGAATTGGGGACAAAGTTACATAGTAACTTATTCGAATCTCTTTCCTTGTTGCAGATTAATATTAATAGCAACACAAATCTGACTTCTAACTCAGTATTCTACTGTTTTATTTGTATTTTATAACACCAGGCATACATACAGAAGAGCCAATTTTGATTAACTGCATTCCGGCTGTTTATAAGTGAAATGTTAACAGATGCAGAGAGAATAACTAACAAAACTGGGGATGACAAAATACCTCCTCAAGATGAGCTAAAGTGTTTTGTTGCATTATTTAACCCTATCCTTCATAGAGTTCATAGAGATTTAGGGTTAATATACTATTATATCTCCATACAAACGACAGCCATTTAGTTATCATGCAGTGGATAAGTAGTCGTCATATCTATCCAACCTCCATACATATTACTGGGACTTCATAGAGATTTAGGGTTAATATACTATTATATCTCCATACAAATGACAGCCATTTAGCTATCATGCAGTGGATAAGTATTCACCATATCTATCCCATCTCCATAGATATTACTGGGACTACATGAGATTCTGGCCTTTATTATGCGCATTGGTTTGGCTACTACATTTTCAATGTATGTCGTATTTGCAATGGCGTCCAGAGGTGCTTCTATGAGGGAAAGGGTTAAAGCGACATTACATCGCATAAAGCAAATAAAATGCATTTTTTCACGTATACATGTAAATGCATTGTTACTGCAAATTCTTCCAAATATATTCGAACACTAACATTGAATCAATAAACAGTGTTTTTGTGGTCGACAAACTTTCAAAAATTGAAAGTAGGATTTCATATAACGATCATCCATGCTCCTGAATTGACTGACGTGTGTTTGTCATCGGAGTCGATACTAAACGCGAGATAATATCGTGTATGGATAATTTAACTCTAAGATTAGTCTACAAATAAATATGCATAGGCACAAATGTGAGATATAATGGTAAGTCTGTACCATAAATCATGTTATTCAGTATACATGATTGGAATTATGCATGGATGTCAAACGAATTTACATTATTTTATTATGTCAACAAACCACGTATACCACGTTTGTTTAATAGTTGAAATACTTAGTTTTTGAGGCAAATATTTGGGAATATACCATATAATAGGAAAATACATTCTGTAGACATTTGTGTTTTCACTGATGTAGTGTCGCTTTAAGGTTTTGAAATTGTGCAGGCATGGTTTGTAGCAGCCATGAAATACCGTCATATCCATGCTGGATATAATTCTGCATTACACAGTATATAATGCATGAATATGAAACCATTCCATAATAATCAAAATGGTCTTGTGAAGCAAGTATACTGCACCAGACAGTTATACACAGCTCAATGAGAACAAAATACTTCCAAAGGTCTGCACTTTCGGGTATGGCAAGGGGCCTTGCATGGGAACACAATGCTCCCAAAGGACTGTACTTTCAGGTATGCCAAGGGGCCTTGCATGGGAACACAATGCTCCCAAAGGACTGTACATTCAGGTATGCCAAGGGGCCTTGCATGGGAACACAATGCTCCCAAAGGACTGTACATTCAGGTATGCCAAGGGGCCTTGCATGGGAACACAATGCTCCCAAAGGACTGTACTTTCAGGTATGCCAAGGGGCCTTGCATGGGAACACAATGCTCCCAAAGGACTGTACTTTCAGGTATGCCAAGGGGCCTTGCATGGGAACACAATGCTCCCAAAGGACTGTACTTTCAGGTATGCCAAGGGGCCTTGCATGGGAACACAATGCTCCCAAAGGACTGTACTTTCAGGTATGCTAAGGGGCCTTGCATGGGAACACAATGCTCCCAAAGGACTGTACTTTCAGGTATGCCAAGGGGCCTTGCATGGGAACACAATGCTCCCAAAGGACTGTACTTTCAGGTATGCCAAGGGGCCTTGCATGGGAACACAATGCTCCCAAAGGACTGTACTTTCAGGTATGCTAAGGGGCCTTGCATGGGAACACAATGCTCCCAAAGGACTGTACTTTCAGGTATGCTAAGGGGCCTTGCATGGGAACAGAATGCTCCCAAAGGACTGTACTTTCAGGTATGCTAAGGGGCCTTGCATGGAAACACAATGCTCCCAAAGGACTGTACTTTCAGGTATGCCAAGGGGCCTTGCATGGGAACACAATGCTCTCAAAGGACTACAAAATGTGTCCAAGTAACAGTCCTCACCTATCAATTGAAGTCTTGCACAAGCACCGACTATAAAATGCTTCCAAAAAAGTATTGTATTCACTGGTCTTGCATGCCAATGATCAGGGACTATACACTATGCTTATAAACTTTACAAAGTACTGTACAGACGGATCTGAAGTCCAGTGGTTAACACGTTGGACTGGTAATCCAGGGATCGCAGGTTCGATCCCCCGTCTGACTCTAATAAAATTAACAGTCTTTCAGATGGGACTTTGGAATGGGTCTCTGTCTGTATCATTGCACTATCCTGACTAGTCCCTTCAGGAGGCGTCGCTCATATGGGTAACCGGTAGCGACGATAAATAAACGTGAAACACAAACAAAGTACTGTACTCATGAGGTTAGATTACTTCTACCTCTAGCTAAAACCCCGGCTAATCCCTAGTTATATTTCACAGAAATATTAAATAGACTATCAAAATGTCATTGGTGAACATTTGTCAGTAACTGAAAACAGCGAATATTTTAATTTTACGGTACACATAGGCCCTTTTAACGAGTTGTCCGATTAGCGCAGTGGTTGACACGCTTGCTTTTCACCAATGCAACCCGGGTTCGATCCTCGAATAGGGAAGTATGCAAGATGGTACGGTAGTCACCAGATCGGACAGGTGGGTATTCTCCGGGTACTCCGGTTTCCTCCATCACGAATGACCACATTTACGCTTTCCATGCCAATGAGAATGATTAATATAAGTTGTTAGAACTTGCTTCGCAATCGTTGTAAAATAAATAAAGTTTAAACTTTTTGAAGTTTAAACTTTTTAACGAGCATTATAACAAAAAGCACAGTATGAAACAGAACTCTATTTCTAAATCAGCTGGTAGTCAACCCTAAATGAACCGATAACATTCAACAAACAAATTATTGTAATTACCTTTTCGAGTTGTTTTTAAGCCGTTTCAGTAACGCTTTGCAGGACCGAAAACAAAATCAGTCAAATGTATAACTGATCTCAATGAAAAACCATTGGTGTTATTAATGACAACAGAAAAAACGATTTTTCTGTCAAATAAAAAGTTCTAATATTCTATAACGTGTTGGTCGTAAAATTTAACATTCCGACATATTTCTCATGTATATAGACAGGTGCATTCACAGGTACAGTCCCGAGTATTTTCTTATTTTTCTTCAAACATATTGCATGTTCAGTATCCAGATTGAATTTGCAAGGGACATATACTTACCGGTAGTTGAAATGACACTGTATGCAAACCATTACAACAAATCATCTTTAGGAAAGAGGTAGCCATATAAGCAAGTTGCTTTCTCCTCAATCCTACATGTATTTTCTTATTGTGATCATTATACTATGTATATTCATTGAAATAAAATATTGTTTAAACTAAATCATCTTTACATACAATAAAACATGATTTATTTAACAATTTAATGTTCTTTGTTTAATTACAACTTAATATTTGACAAATTACTTTTGTATGTCTTGCGTTTTATTTATCGTCGCTACCGGTTGCCCATATAAGCAACGCCTCCTGAAGATATTAGTCATTTTAGGATTTTTGCAGGATAGTGCAATGACACACAATACAAAAAATAGTCCGCTGTGAAAATTAATGAAATAGAATTTAATTTTGCAATTCAGTGGGTTATGAACGGCGATCACATGGGCTGAATCAGCCAATCAGAATTGTGATATTGTTGTAATTTATTGAATTTTTGAAACATTCCAACTTGCCTTCAGTTTTTATTCAGATTAATTTTCGTGTTCCACTGTATCAATTTTTCACAACGTAAAGAATTTATTGCATCGGGCTGCATAGCGGGTACCGAGGAGTTCTGAAAAGGTTCAGTGACTCAAGTTAATTAAAATTAATAAGTAAATTTGATTCATTGATATCCCAAGCCAAACTGGAGCTAACCGGACAAATGTGTGGATTCTTTGTATGAAGATATAATAGTATATTAACCTAAATCTCTATGAAGGAAAGAATTAAATAAATATGTATTGCTATAGTGTACTTGTACACGTGCACTTCGTCTGGATCGAACCAGTAACATTAGAGTTAGTGACTAAGTTAGTGACTCTAATGTTACTGGTTCGATCCAGACGAAGTGCACGTGTACAAGTACACTATAGCAATACATATTTATTTAATTCTTTCCTTCATAGAGATTTAGGTTAATATACTATTATATCTTCATACAAACGACAGCCATTTAGCTATCATGCAGTGGATAAGTAGACCTATCCCACCTCCATAGATATTACTGGGACTACATGAGATTCTGGCCTTAATTATGAACATTGGTTTGGCTACTACATTGTCAATGTATGTTGTATTGGTAATAGCGTCAAGAGGTGCTTTTATGAGGGAAAGGGTTAAGCTTAATAAAATTCCACCAATTGGTTACTGAGAAATGACTGGATGGACAAATTGTGTGAATTAAAAGGCAATAACTCTGATATTACTGGGTCGATATCCAATTCGGACAAATACAGTTGATTTTTAAAACCAAGATATAAACAACGGTATACAGGAGATGGTGGTATTATATAAACAAAGGTATACAGGAGGTGGTGGTATTATATAAACAACGGTATACAGGAGATGGTGGTATTATATAAACCAAGGTATACAGGAGATGGTGGTATTATATAAACCTAGGTATACAGGAGATGGTGGTATTATATAAACCTAGGTATACAGGAGATGGTGGTATTATATAAACCAAGGTATACAGGAGATGGTGGTATTATATAAACCAAGGTATACAGGAGATGGTGGTATTATATAAACCAAGGTATACAGGAGATGGTGGTATTATATAAACCAAGGTATACAGGAGGTGGTGGTATTATATAAACCAAGGTATACAGGAGATGGTGGTATTATATAAACCAAGGTATACAGGAGGTGGTGGTATTATATAAACCAAGGTATACAGGAGATGGTGGTATTATATAAACCAAGGTATACAGGAGATGGTGGTATTATATAAACCTAGGTATACAGGAGATGGTGGTATTATATAAACCTAGGTATACAGGAGATGGTGGTATTATATAAACCTAGGTATACAGGAGATGGTGGTATTATATAAACCTAGGTATACAGGAGATGGTGGTATTATATAAACCAAGGTATACAGGAGATGGTGGTATTATATAAACCTAGGTATACAGGAGATGGTGGTATTATATAAACCTAGGTATACAGGAGATGGTGGTATTATATAAACCTAGGTATACAGGAGATGGTGGTATTATATAAACCAAGGTATACAGGAGATGGTGGTATTATATAAACAAAGGTATACAGGAGATGGTGGTATTATATAAACAAAGGTATACCAGAGGTGGTGGTATTATATAAACGTTAATATGTCCGTAAAAATAAGATAATTTTCCTGCAGCACTTGCCAGTGTAAAACATCACAAACTATTCTGGCGAGCCCCAGTCGAGGGTTCAATTCAGTTTGGTAGACAAGTGTATTAACCCATTATTGTGCTTATAACGAGTCTATTCGTTTTAGCAAACAACATAGAGCCAGATCAGATGGCACAGAACGAGCCAGAACGTACCGTCTGATCAGGCTCTATGCTATTTGGATAGTGGCGCTAGGACACATGTCTGAATTGAAAACAACATAGATCCTGATCAGATGCGGCATCACATCACTGCTGATCAGTGTTTATGTTGTTTGCACATTCCTTCCAATATATTGAAGGGTTAAGCATCGCAGGGTTCCTGCTGTCGGTCGCCAATGGCGCCATTGAAAATATTTGGCGCAACTTTTTAAAAAAAAAATATTATTTTTTTTTAAATTATATTTTTTTTTTGGCACATGTTTTGTCAAATATATGGCTTCATATATTTATTTGTGAACTATATGGCTCTTAGTTGGCTCCAAATTTTTTAAATTGGCTCCAGTATTTTGCAATTGGCGACAGAAGTGGCGCAGACAAACATTCAGACAGAGGGAACCCTGCATCGGCCAACCATACCGTGTATGATCATGCTAGGTCATATAAAACAAGTTTACGCTCGCCCATATTGTTCGCCGAGCTCAATCATCATCATCTGATCATGCTAGTCTGAACAGCAAGGGTCGGTATCACAAAGCCAAGACATATCATAATCTGGTTGTATGGATCAGTATGATTGGTTCTGAAAATTAGTTATCCAATCGCACATTCAGTTTTACCAGGATCCAGGGTAACACTTTGCTAGTGGTGAAACTAACAGCCGTATGCTAGTGGTGAAACTAACAGCCGTATGCTAGTGGTGAAACTAACAGCTGTATGCTAGGGGTGAAACTAACAGCCGTATGCTAGTGGTGAAACTAACAGCCGTATGCTAGTGGTGAAACTAACAGCCGTATGCTAGTGGTGAAACTAACAGCCGTATGCTAGTGGTGAAACTAACAGCTGTATGCTAGGGGTGAAACTAACAGCCGTATGCTAGTGGTGAAACTAACAGCCGTATGCTAGTGGTGAAACTAACAGCCGTATGCTAGTGGTGAAACTAACAGCCGTATGCTAGTGGTGAAACTAACAGCTGTATGCTAGGGGTGAAACTAACAGCCGTATGCTAGTGGTGAAACTAACAGCCGTATGCTAGTGGTGAAACTAACAGCCGTATGCTAGTGGTGAAACTAACAGCCGTATGCTAGTGGTGAAACTAACAGCTGTATGCTAGGGGTGAAACTAACAGCCGTATGCTAGTGGTGAAACTAACAGCCGTATGCTAGTGTGAAACTAACAGCCATATGCTAGCATGAAACTAACAGCTGTATGCTAGTGGTGAAACTAACAGCCGTATGCTAGTGGTGAAACTAACAGCCGTATGCTAGTGGTGAAACTAACAGCCGTATGCTAGTGGTGAAACTAACAGCCATATGCTAGTGGTGAAACTAACAGCCGTATGCTAGTGGTGAAACTAACAGCCGTATGTTAGAATGAAACTAACAGCCATATGCTAGCGTGAAACTAACAGCAGTATGCTAGCATGAAACTAACAGCTGTATGCTAGCATGAAACTAACAGCCATATGATAGGGGTGAAACTAACAGCTGTATGCTAGCGTGAAACTAACAGCTGTATGCTAGTGGTGAAACTAACAGCCGTATGCTAGTGGTAAAACTAACAGCCGTATGTTAGTGGTGAAACTAACAGCCGTATGCTAGTGGTGAAACTAACAGCTGTATGCTAGAATGAAACTAACAGCCATATGCTAGTGGTGAAACTAACAGCCGTATGCTAGTGGTAAAACTAACAGCTGTATGCTAGTGGTGAAACTAACAGCCGTATGCTAGGGGTGAAACTAACAGCCATATGCTAGGGGTGAAACTAACAGCCGTATGCTAGGGGTGAAACTAACAGCCGTATGCTAGTGGTGAAACTAACAGCCGTATGCTAGGGGTGAAACTAACAGCCGTATGCTAGGGGTGAAACTAACAGCCATATGCTAGGGGTGAAACTAACAGCCGTATGCTAGTGGTGAAACTAACAGCCATATGCTAGTGGTGAAACTAACAGTCGTATGCTAGGGGTGAAATTAACAGCCGTATGCTAGTGGTGAAACTAACAGCCGTATGCTAGTGGTGAAACCAACAGCCATATGCTAGTGGTGAAACTAACAGCAGTATGCTAGCATGAAACTAACAGCAATATGCTAGCATGAAACTAACAGCCATATGCTAGCGTGAAACTAACAGCCATATGCTAGTGGTGAAACTAACAGCCGTATGCTAGTGGTGAAACTAACAGCCGTATGCTAGTGGTGAAACTAACAGCCGTATGCTAGAATGAAACTAACAGCCATATGCTAGCGTGAAACTAACAGCAGTATGCTAGCATGAAACTAACAGCTGTATGCTAGCATGAAACTAACAGCAATATGATAGGGGTGAAACTAACAGCTGTATGCTAGCATGAAACTAACAGCAATATGTTAGCGTGAAACTAACAGCCGTATGCTAGTGGTGAAACTAACAGCCGTATGCTAGTGGTGAAACTAACAGCCGTATGCTAGTGGTGAAATTAACAGCCGTATGCTAGTGGTGAAACTAACAGCCATATGCTAGAATGAAACTAACAGCCATATGCTAGTGGTGAAACTAACAGCCGTATGCTAGTGGTGAAACTAACAGCCATATGCTAGTGGTGAAACTAACAGCCGTATGCTAGTGGTGAAACTAACAGCCGTATGCTAGAATGAAACTAACAGCCATATGCTAGCATGAAACTAACAGCAGTATGCTAGCATGAAACTAACAGCCGTATGCTAGCATGAAACTAACAGCCATATGATAGGGGTGAAACTAACAGCTATATGATAGGGGTGAAACTAACAGCCATATGCTCACAGTGAAACTAACAGTCAAATATGTCGTGGAATTTCAACACAATTCTAATGAAAGTCCATGACATATTTCCAGAGTTTACAGTTACAAATAACAAAAACACTTTAATGCTACAATTATTTGGATTATTTATAGCTTTATTTTACCCAGCATGCAGAGTTATAACTCGACTCATTGTTATATTGATATAAATGAGATGTGAAACTAACATATTCGAGTCCGTCCAGTGGCGCGCGCACACCTTACATTCATTGTGTACGTAATGTACTACACCTGTGTTCTGGTCGATATTTACATTGTATTTATTTAACTACAAGATGTGTCCCTCCTTAACCTCTGTGTGTTTCTGTTCAATCACCTTTTAGTTAACTCCACTTGAAAAGTATATTATAGTCGTTTACGACTTGCTTTATATGCCCATAAATTCATACTGTTAAATTTCCGCATCATTATTGAAAAGCATCCACAATTTTTATGCGAATGCAGGCCAATAAAGATTTGTACTCCGCGAAAATTATGAAGCAATATATAATAGAAGTCGATCTTCTATCCCTCTTTTCTATAGAAGCCGTTACATTAAATGACTACAAAATACAAACTATTTTGGACATAGACATGTCTCTATGGCAACCAGAGATCACTTTCTCAGATAACATATCACATTTTTCATAATAATTGACACTATTTTGGTTTAGATGACTATTTAACTCTATGCACGCTAGCTGTGAACGCTCTCTCTCCCTTCCTGCCTCTCTCTCCCTGCCTCCCTCCCCCTCTCTCTCCCTCCCTCTCTCTCCCTCCCTCCCTCTCTCTCTCATTCATGGTGATGAATTCCATCAGGAATGAGGTCTCGAGAGAGATTAGTATAAGTTGTAAGAACTTGTTTCGCAATCAAGCTAAAATAAATTTGTATAAACTAAATTTCATGGCAGTTATTTCCAGAGTCTTCGGTTATAAAAAATAACATTAATTAATGAAAGAGGAGCTGAGTCAGAAACATTCCCTCAGACAGTACAGTATCACAGAGTAACCAGAAACATTCCCTCAGACAGTACAGTATCACAGAGTAACCAGAGACATTCCCTCAGACAGTACAGTATCACAGAGTAACCAGAGACATTCCCTCAGACAGTACAGTATCACAGAGTAACCATAAACATTCCCTCAGACAGTACAGTATCACAGAGTAACCAGAGACATTCCCTCAGACAGTACAGTATCACAGAGTAACCAGAGACATTCCCTCAGACAGTACAGTATCACAGAGTAACCATAAACATTCCCTCAGACAGTACAGTATCACAGAGTAACCAGAGACATTCCCTCAGACAGTACAGTATCACAGAGTAACCAGAGACATTCCCTCAGACAGTACAGTATCACAGAGTAACCATAAACATTCCCTCAGACAGTACAGTATCACAGAGTAACCAGAGACATTCCCTCAGACAGTACAGTATCACAGAGTAACCAGAGACATTCCCTCAGACAGTACAGTATCACAGAGTAACCATAAACATTCCCTCAGACAGTACAGTATCACAGAGTAACCAGAAACATTCCCTCGGACAGTACAGTATCACAGAGTAACCAGAAACATTCCCTCAGACAGTACAATATCACAGAGTAACCAGAAACATTCCCTCAGACAGTACAATATCACAGAGTAACCAGAAACATTCCCTCAGACAGTACAGTACAATAGAGTAACCAGAAACATTCCCTCAGACAGTACAGTATCACAGAGTAACCAGAAAATTCCCTCAGACAGTACAGTATCACAGAGTAACCAGAAACATTCCCTCGGACAGTACAGTATCACAGAGTAACCAGAAACATTCCCTCAGACAGTACAATATCACAGAGTAACCAGAAACATTCCCTCAGACAGTACAATATCACAGAGTAACCAGAAACATTCCCTCAGACAGTACAGTATCACAGAGTAACCAGAAACATTGCCTCAGACAGTACAGTATCACAGAGTAACCAGAAACATTCCCTCAGACAGTACAGTATCACAGAGTAACCAGAAACATTCCCTCAGACAGTACAGTATCACAGAGTAACCAGAGACATTCCCTCAGACAGTACAGTATCACAGAGTAACCAGAAACATTCCCGCAGACAGTACAGTATCACAGAGTAACCAGAAACATTCCCTCAGACAGTACAGTATCACAGAGTAACAAGAAACATTCCCTCAGACAGTACAGTATCACAGAGTAACCAGAAACATTCCCTCAGACAGTACAGTATCACAGAGTAACCAGAAACATTCCCGCAGACAGTACAGTATGACAGAGTAACCAGAAACATTCCCTCAGACAGTACAGTATCACAGAGTAACCAGAAACATTCCCTTGGACAGTATAGTATGACAGAGTAACCAGAAACATTCCCTCAGACAGTACAGTATCACAGAGTAACCAGAAACATTCCCTCAGACAGTACAGTATCACAGAGTAACCAGAAACATTCCCGCAGACAGTACAGTATCACAGAGTAACCAGAAACATTCCCTCGGACAGTACAGTATCACAGAGTAACCAGAGACATTCCCGCCGACAGTACAGTATCACAGAGTAACCAGAAACATTCCCGCAGACAGTACAGTTTCACAGAGTAACCAGAGACATTCCCGCCGACAGTACAGTATCACAGAGTAACCAGAAACATTCCCTCAGACAGTACAGTATCACAGAGTAACCAGAAACATTCCCTCAGACAGTACAGTATCACAGAGTAACCAGAAACATTCCCTCAGACAGTACAGTATCACAGAGTAACCAGAAACATTCCCTCAGACAGTACAGTATCACAGAGTAACCAGAAACATTCCCTCAGACAGTACAGTATCACAGAGTAACCAGAACATTCCCTCAGACAGTACAGTATCACAGAGTAACCAGAAACATTCCCTCAGACAGTACAGTATCACAGAGTAACCAGAAACATTCCCTCGGACAGTACAGTATCACAGTGTAACCAGAAACATTCCCTCAGACAGTACAGTATGACAGAGTAACCAGAAACATTCCCTCAGACAGTACAGTATCACAGAGTAACCAGAGACATTCCCTCGGACAGTACAGTACCATAGAGTAACCAGAAACATTCCCTCGGACAGTACAGTATCACAGAGTAACCAGAAACATTCCCTCAGACAGTACAGTATCACAGAGTAACCAGAGACATTCCCTCGGACAGTACAGTATCACAGAGTAACCAGAAACATTCCCTCAGACAGTACAGTATCACAGAGTAACCAGAAACATTCCCGCCGACAGTACAGTATCACAGAGTAACCAGAGACATGCCCTCGGACAGTACAGTATCACAGAGTAACCAGAAACATTCCCTCAGACAGTACAGTATCACAGAGTAACCAGAAACATTCCCTCCGACAGTACAGTATCACAGAGTAACCAGAGACATGCCCTCGGACAGTACAGTATCACAGAGTAACCAGAATCAGTCCCTCAGACAGTACAGTATCACAGAGTAACCAGAGACATTCCCGCCGACAGTACAGTATCATAGAGTAACCAGAAACATTCCCGCAGACAGTACAGTATCACAGAGTAACCAGAAACATTCCCTCAGACAGTATAGTATCACAGAGTAACCAGAAACATTCCCTCAGACAGTACAGTATCACAGAGTAACCAGAAACATTCCCTCAGACAGTACAGTATCACAGAGTAACCAGAAACATTCCCTCAGACAGTACAGTATCACAGAGTAACCAGAAACATTCCCTCAGACAGTACAGTATCACAGAGTAACCAGAAACATTCCCTCAGACAGTACAGTATCACAGAGTAACCAGAAACATTCCCTCAGACAGTACAGTATCACAGAGTAACCAGAGACATTCCCTCAGACAGTACAGTATCACAGAGAAACCAGAAACATTCCCGCAGACAGTACAGTATCACAGAGTAACCAGAAACATTCCCTCAGACAGTACAGTATCACAGAGTAACCAGAAACATTCCCTCAGACACAAAGTATCACAGAGTAACCAGAAACATTCCCTCAGACACAATAGTATCACAGAGTAACCAGAAACATTCCCTCAGACACAATAGTATCACAGAGTAACCAGAAACATTCCCTCAGACACAATAGTATCACAGAGTAACCAGAAACATTCCCTCAGACAGTACAGTATCACAGAGTAACCAGAAACATTCCCTCAGACACAATAGTATCACAGAGTAACCAGAAACATTCCCTCAGACAGTACAGTATCACAGAGTAACCAGAGACATTCCCGCCGACAGTACAGTATCATAGAGTAACCAGGAACATTCCCTCAGACAGTACAGTATCACAGAGTAACCAGAAACCATCCCTCAGACACAATAGTATCACAGAGTAACCAGAGACATTCCCTCAGACAGTACAGTATCACAGAGTAACCAGAGACATTCCCTCAGACAGTACAGTATCACAGAGTAACCAGAGATATTCCCTCAGACAGTACAGTATCACAGAGTAACCAGAGACATTCCCGCCGACAGTACAGTATCATAGAGTAACCAGGAACATTCCCTCAGACAGTACAGTATCACAATGACGAATACCGCAGATACATTGTTAGAAAATGTAGCACTTATACAGCACTAAATAAATCTCTCTTAATAAGAAAATTAGACAATATTTCTCTGTCACCTATAACAAAAGGTTGTAAAAACTGCCATCATCTTATTAATACAAAGTTTTATGAAACATTTGCAACGAAACTACAGTAGAAATACCAATAGCAGCTAAATACTTTGTACAAGAAAATGCCGACACAAGCAATAACATGAACATTCGTCATAACAGTCATAGTAAACAATCTATTAAGTAGAAGTAAAACTGTACAACTTGTGTCCACCTGGGGACAAAATAGGCAATTAATTTCCTTCTATTATGTGGATGGAAAATAAAAGGTAGTCATATGCAATAAACAAGCAACATTATATGAAATCTAAAATCTATTTTCAGCATCGAATTTCAATCATTTCATACAGATATCCTTGCATTTTCAGCAGACGGCTTCTGCAAAACAAGGCAAATGGCAGCCATGTTGGAATTTGGCAGCTTACACCAAAATGGTGGAAAGGTTTCAAAATTCACAACACATAGGTGTTCAATTTCATGTGTACTTTACCTGAGGTATGGAATCTTTAGAAATTCTGCACAATTATAATATCCCAGGTCAATTACTCCAATCTTGAGAAAGATATTCCACATTTAAAAGGAAATAGAAATAATATAAATTATAACTCCTATGTTTTTGTCATTCAGTTCTCTCTTAGGATACTGTTACAACAGAAGGTAGATTTTCTAGGCTGAGATTTTTTTTCTTTTCTGCAGTGTAACTGGTATATACCTTGTGAGAAGACCGAGGAGACCGTTACAACAGGCAACTTGTATTAATGACAGTGGAAGAATATCGACTTACAGTCACCGCAAATAATTATGACTTGCAATTACAAATGTATATTATATAAATGTGATCTGGCAAAATATATATACATTGTATATATATATATATATAGTCAGATGGCAGATATTCAAGATTAAACGTAATACATTCTTGATCTATCAATGATCATACTATCAATAACTAATACTATAAATACTATAAATTGTTCACACACAATTAAAATTACCCCCCAGGCATACATAATAAAATAATTTAATTTTCACGATTCCTGTTATCTATTTTATATATTATATATTTAAGTATTAAATGGAACGTTTTCAATGATCCACAGCGATAATACAAAATTTAGGTTTTAAATTAAATAAATTAATACAATTAATAAAACATTATTTCTCTGAAATATAATCATAATTGATTTATTGAAAATCTAAGACTTTAGTAGAATGATGATGTTGTACGCCTCCGCCGAGGGCACGTGGCCAACTGGTTTCTCTAAGTAGTTTATGTTCACTGCTACGATGCTTATGGTAGAAAGAACTGCAGACACTGTAAGCCAGCCCATTATATGCATTTACTATACTCTGGACAATGATCACCAGTTGCATAGCTTAGCTGGAATCGATGTGTAGGCCAACTTAAGACAGGGGGGTCTGGGGGACGATTTTTTTTATAGCATATATAATCTGCTGTGGCCTATAGGAAGCTAAGTTAATGATCACATTTACATGGCAGTTCATGATCATAAGCTCCTAGGATTGCCCTAGATTTCCTTTTGTTGGAAATAATTTATTCGCATTTTATGTCAAGATTTGATTAATTATGTATACAGAAATGATTATTACAAAAAATTGTTATTAATAAATATCTCCCTTTTTAAACATTTATGTCAAAGAACTTAAAATAAATTCTAGCATAGATTTATATAACAGTCATTCATCAAAGTTATACTGTGGAAATTATATATCTAGTACATAGTTTATTTTTGTAGCTAAAAATAAGATAAGAAAAAAACTTTGGAACTAAACAAATTTTTGTTGCATTTTGAGAATTTCAGCTACCCATGCCACCAGAACCGCCCCCCATATACAGCTACGCCCCATAAGTAGTACAGGTATATACAACAATCCCTTCTCAGGATGTTCTCCTCACATATCAGTAGTAGCAACATTAGTAGAGAAGCTCAGCTAACATGTTACTATAAATAGATCCTGAATCTGGTGCCAAACTATCATAATACCTCTGTCTGCAACACAATATTTGAGCCTCAGGTTACATGTACAATAATAGACTGTGCACACGTACAATAGACTGTGCATATGTACAGTAGACTGTACACAGGTACACAGTACAATAGACTGTGCACACGTACAGTAGACTGTACACAGGTACACAGTACAATAGACTGTGCACACATACAGTAGACTGTACACAGGTACACTGTACAATAGACTGTGCACACGTACAATAGACTGTACACAGGTACACAGTACAAGAGACTGTATAATAGACTGTACACAGGTACACAGTACAATAGACTGTATAATAGACTGTACACAGTACAAGAGACTGTATAATAGACTGTACACAGGTACACAGTACAATAGACTGTATAATAGACTGTACACAGGTACACAGTACAAGAGACTGTATAATAGACTGTACACAGGTACACAGTACAATAGACTGTATAATAGACTGTACACAGGTACACAGTACAATAGACTGTATACAGGTACACAGTACAATAGACTGTATAATAGACTGTACACAGGTACACAGTACAAGAGACTGTATAATAGACTGTACACAGGTACACAGTACAATAGACTGTATAATAGACTGTACACAGGTACACAGTACAATAGACTGTATACAGGTACACAGTACAATAGACTGTATAATAGACTGTACACAGGTACACAGTACAAGAGACTGTATAATAGACTGTACACAGGTACACAGTACAATAGACTGTATAATAGACTGTACACAGGTACACAGTACAATAGACTGTATACAGGTACACAGTACAATAGACTGTATAATAGACTGTACACAGGTACACAGTACAAGAGACTGTATAATAGACTGTACACAGGTACACAGTACAATAGACTGTATAATAGACTGTACACAGGTACACAGTACAATAGACTGTATAATAGAATGTACACAGGTACACAGTACAATAGACTGTATAATAGACTGTACACAGGTACACAGTACAATAGACTGTATAATAGACTGTACACAGTACAATAGACTGTGCACACGTACAGTAGACTGTGCACACGTACGTACAATAGACTGTGCACACATACAATAGACTGTGCACACGTACAGTAGACTGTATACAGGTACACAGTACAATAGACTGTCTAATAGACTGTACACAGGTACACAGTACAATAGACTGTGCACAGTACAATAGACTGTACACAGGTACAATAGACTATACACATAGACTATACACATGTACAATAGACTGTACACATGTACAATAGACTGTACTATAGACTGTACACATGTACAATAGACTGTACAATAGACTGTACAATAGACTGTGCACACATACAATAGACTGTACAATAGACTGTACACACATACAATAGACTGTACACACGTACAATAGACTGTACAATAGACTGTACACACATTCAATAGACTGTACACACATACAATAGACTGTATACACATACAATAGACTGTACAATAGACTGTACACACATTCAATAGACTGTGCACACATACAATAGACTGTACAATAGACTGTACACACATACAATAGACTGTATACACATACAATAGACTGTACAATAAACTGTACACACATTCAATAGACTGTGCACACATACAATAGACTGTACAATAGACTGTACACACATACAATAGACTGTACAATAGACTGTACACACGTACAATAGACTGTACAATAGACTGTACACACATTCAATAAACTGTACACACATACAATAAACTATACACAGGTATAATAGACTATACACACGTACAATAGACTGTACACAGGTACAATAGACTGTACACAGGTACAATAGACTGTACACATGTACAATACTGTACAATAGACTGTACACAGGTACAATAGACTGTACACAGGTACAATAGACTGTACACACGTACAATAGACTGTACACGCGTACAATAGACTGTACACGCGTACAATAGACTGTACACGCGTACAATAGACTGTACACGCATACAATAGACTGTACATGCATACAATAGACTGTACACGCATACAATAGACTGTACACGCATACAATAGACTGTACACGCATACAATAGACTGTACACGCGTACAATAGACTGTACACGCGTACAATAGACTGTACACACGTACAATAGACTGTACACAGGTAAAATAGACTGTACACACATACAATAGACTGTACACATGTACAATAGACTGTACACACATACAATAGACTGTACACACATACAATAGACTGTATACACATACAATAGACTGTACAATAGACTGTACACACATACAATAGACTGTACACACATACAATATACTGTATACACATACAATAGACTGTACAATAGACTGTACACACATTCAATAGACTGTGCACACATACAATAGACTGTACAATAGACTGTACACACATACAATAGACTGTACAATAGACTGTACATGCATACAATAGACTGTACAATAGACTGTACACACATACAATAGACTGTACAATAGACTGTACACACGTACAATAGACTGTACAATAGACTGTACACACATTCAATAAACTGTACACACATACAATAGACTATACACAGGTATAATAGACTATACACACGTACAATAGACTGTACACAGGTACAATAGACTGTACACAGGTACAATAGACTGTACACATGTACAATACTG